>BPLQ01000890.1:0-163544 GCA_021605075.1 Caerostris darwini | reverse complement strand
AAACTGATATTTTAAAAATAATGTGAAAAGAAACAAGTAATATAAAAAAAAAAAATTAAAGTCAATTCCTACTTTTTTTTTCACTATATTGCTGAAAGTTCTTTATAAATAATTTTCATTCAATTAAGTTTATCTGGCGCCATCTATTGGTAGATATATGCAACTTAAATCTAAAAAAAACTAAACTTAATTAATTTAATTTAATTACTGAATTAATATTTGAAAAAACTGTATTAACATCAAGTGTCGTCCACTATAAGTTCAAAACAATATATTTGAACTTGAGTGGATGAATAAAAAGTATTTTATTAACGATTGAAAATTTCAACATGATATATATATATAGGGAGAGTGTGAGCTAATAGAAGGAATTGAAAAATATATTCAGTTTTATTCAGATAATAATAAGATTTTTAAAAACTTTCGTGATGATTTAAAAGCTTCTAACTGCAAAATAAAAATTATTTACGTTACAGTTATTTTCTTTAACTTTTAAGATGTTTAATTATTGTATACAAAATATTTTATGTTCGCCGTGTAGCTTTTAAAATTCAAACTGATTTAGCGGAAAATTATGAATTTTTGTGCAATTTTTTATGCTTTTCTTCCCATACAAGCGTGTTATTTATAAAATATCAATTGAATAAAAAATATCTTACATATTCTTATATTAAGTGTCCTCCATGTTTATCGAATAATTCTTTTTCAGTATTTCATGACAAACACACGTTCAATTATAAAAATATTTCAGCTATGGAACAGTTGATCTTAAAAGCAATTAGTAAACACCTACTTGAAAAAAATTTCAAAATTTTAAATTTTGCAGAATCACTCTTGGAACTGTAATCACACTCGTTGAAAATTATGTCAAATATAAACATATTATTCTTAATAATTCCAATTTATCCAATACCAAATTATATCGAGTTATGAGACTAAATTTAGATTATAATTTATGCCAGTGTTCTTTACATTAAAACACATATATTAAAAATATTAAATACACATAAACTTATTTTCATATTTAATTTTGTTATGCAATTAGTTCAGTGCCTTATCAAGCACAATGGGAAAAAATTAAAGTTAAATCATCTTAGCAGGTATCTAACAATTGTTGCTTCCACTATCATCTTTACTGTAAAAAAAAATTCTTAACATTTTCAACTTCTATTAACTTTTTTGTCTCTCTGAAATTAAAATATATAATAAAAGGCATATTAGCATAAAAGCATATTTTTTTTATTTGAACTGTATTGAAATTTATAGAAATATAATGTATAGTAAAAAAAAATTTCTATCAAAAAAATGTAAAAAAATAACTACATGTCTTTAAAGATAAAATATACTGCCAAAAGAATTTTTTTTGGAACTGAAATTCATACAAGAAAAATTAAATGAAGTTATTTTTAAAGAATATGTACAAGTAATACAAAAAAAAAAAAAAAAAAAAAAATCAATTTCTACCTTTTTTTTTCGCTATATTTCAGAAAGTCATTTATAAATAATTTTCTTTCATTTTTTTAAGTTAGAAAAAAGTATATCTCTCTCATAGACACTTCTTCTCTCTCACACACTTTCTCTCTCTCACATATACACTTTCTATCTTTTTCGCTAATTTATTAAATTTTTTTCCAGCGATCTACACGCTTCGCCATTGACGTTATTTATTCCTAAATTTACATCCGGCTAAATATCTTATATAAGAGAAATTTTTTTCTCCCATATAAAAATTAAGTTAATTAATTAAATTTAATTGATGAATTAATATTTGAAAAAACCGTATTAACATCAAGTATCATCCACTACAAGTTTAAAAAAAATATATTTAAACTTGAGTGGTAGAATAAAAAGTATTTTATTTACGATTGAAAATTTGAACAAGATATATATAGGGAGACTGCGAACTAATAGTAGGAATTGAGAAAAGATCTTAATTAATTATTTTAATCTATTAATTTTTTGTTTCACGTTCATAAAGTTTGTACACTTCATTAAAAAATGAATGAAATGTAAAGTAATTATGATTACAACATTTTACATTAGTCAATTGGAGTGAGTGATATTAGACGCTACCACCATAATCACATGTAATGACCATAATGCAGCTCTGTTGCAAATAACGTACATGTAATATAGCAAACTGAAACAAATATCCAAAAGTAATTATTTTACTTCATTTCTTGTCAAACAATTAAAATTTGCAAAGTTATTCAAAAATATTTAAATAAAATTGCTCAAAAAACATTTTTCTGATGCTGTTAAAATTTTTGTGTAAAAAATTTTGAAAATTGTATTTGGTTCATGAGTGCTTTATAAACGTTGTGCCTCTTAATAGTTAGCAGGCGAAAGTAATGTTGATGACTTGCCATGGTAGTTCACCAAAATTCAGTTAAATGCATAGTAAGTAAATGACTGAAGAAGATAATGTAATTTTCATTGTCATTTTTCTTAAATGCATTAAAATTAGATAATGAAATCTTAATAATGTAACAGATACTGCAATTTTATAGTTTTATATGCTTATGTAACTTGTTTAGATAATAAATTAATATTCCATAATGGATAAATTTTTAAAAAATTTACTAATCTTCCGCTGTTATTGATCAGCTTATAAGTAACATTTCTTTATTTTCAACTATTTTTCAAATATCAATATTTGAAAAAAGGAGGAAAGGGAAAAATAAGGTTTTTTATGATGAAGCCAATTTATGCGGCAATTATGTTAAATTTAAGTTACATAAAGACAAACATCAAAATTAATTGCAAGAAGAACAATGATGATGCAAGAAGAACAAAGATGTTACAATGAACTTCACCAGAGAATCCTGAGTCATTGTTGAAGAAGTCCATTCTCTTTTAAAGGGCGCTGCTGATGCAATAGGTGCTGCCGGATACACGAAAGGACCGGTTACAACTTGTAAAATAAGAAATACGTCGCTATTTGTGTCACCATGCTAGAACATTACGAGCACATCCCAATCATCATTTCCCGTGTTTCGATCTCTAAACTGGAAAACTAGTTCACCAAAGTGGTCAATAGTGCTTTGGACGCTAATGGCGAGTGGAATTGCCCTCCCATTCCAAACCGTTTTCTCTCTGACGTGGGTGGTAGAATGGAGGAAACCATTGAAACGAAAACAAACCGCGTTTAATCTTAATACTTACGGAATAACTTTCTAGAGATCTCCCTAAAATGTTTTCATCAGTTTCAAACCTAAATTTGAAACATACGAATGTAGATGTTATTTTGATTTTAAAAAGGTGTACAGAAAAAGAAATCGTGTTAGGAGTTGAACTAAATATATTATAAAAATGCTACATTTAAAATTAATGATATTTAAAAAATATTCATTTACTAAGATTTTTTGTCTACAATTTCACTACTGTTAATAAGTTTAAGAATTTATTTTCCGAAACAAAAATAAATTAAAAACCTTTAGTCAAAATATTTATAGACATTATACTTTTCATCCGTCTATAATTTCACTACAAACTATATTCACTTGTTGCTTATTCGCACAAAAACTAATATATTTTTCTTCAGAAACAAACAAATTCTTATAATTCTAAAATAGCTTTTAAAGAATTCTCTTATAGATACATCTTCAATCATTTCAAAGCTAAATGTGTATTAAATTTCAATGCTAAGTGCAAATTATGTATGCAAATTGAAAATATTTGTAACTATTATAAACAAAAAAAAAATACATTTTTACATGACTGTACTATATTATAAATTATATCGTTATATTTTGCTGCATAGCATAATACATTAATAGAATTAAAAACAGCATTTGTATAAAAAATAATGTTCATTTTTCTATTCAATATTTATTTTTTATCTTTATTCAGGGAGCGAACTTAAGTTTTGAACTTTTTTTAAAACTAATGTTAGATTGTTTTCATATTAGACAGTCAAAATGTAAAATATTAAAACAATTGAGTGAATTATTATATATTAGAATTAATATTATTTATTAAAATATCATTTTACGATGAGTTTTTAATTTTCTATATTATTTGTAATTCATAACGGCAAGTAACTGTGATTAAACATAAAGGACATTTAATAGTATGGTTAATTATAACTTATTCGGATGAAATTATTCGAATTAGTTTTAATATTCGAGTCACTGATACGAACCAGAAAGCATTCCTATCTATCCTTGCTACGCGAATATTATTGAATCCCAAGACATTTGCTAATATGGCTGGAATTTACTGAATATCTTAGTGACAGATACTTGAGTTATGCGAGTTTCTAAGGCATTGGATTTCTATTAGATTTCTGTAATTTCTGTAATTCATGTTGAAGATAAATAAGTTGCGCTGGACGTAAAGAATTTTATTATCGATATAACTAATATGCCAGCAATCTAAAACATATAATGCTGCTAATAAAATGATATTTTTCCTTTCCTCTAAGTAAAACTATTTTTATCCGAATATCAGATGAAATTATGTAATTATATTATAAAAGAAAATTATATGAACAATTTCCCCAAAATTGTTGTATTATACTTAAGAATTTTCAAATTTTTTTATATTTATTTTATATAAAAGAAATTAAAACTAATATTGTTTTTAAAGTAAATTTAATGTATTTAAGATAATGATTTAAAGTCGATTTTATTCATTTCTGAATGAAGAATACATTACTCATGATAAGTTACTCACATATAATGTATTAAGTTGAATAAATATAAAATTTTTATTTTAATTTGTTTTATTGGTAACAATTATTTTTTGTGCTTTAGCTTTTAGAATATTTGCTGAAATTTTTTATTGTAATTATAAAAAAGAAGATTGCAAAGAGGATTATTAACATATTATAAAAACAAATCACCTAGGTTAAGATTTTAGAATTTACTCGGTAATCAAGGTCTCAGAACTTAATCTCAAATACGCAATCTCTGAGATTTTTGAGTTCCAACCAAACGAGCTTTCAACTTAAAATGAACATCTGATCAATGAGAAGCATAAATTACTGTATCATAAGGTAGCATACCTAACAAAGGTAGTATTAAAAAGCGATCTCAAATTAAGATAAATTATCTTTCAGTAAAAGCTTCTTTTCTTATTTTTTACTAATTGATTACTAGGCATATTGATCACACATGAAAATACCATTTCAATAAATAATTCAAATTTATTACAAATAATAATGGTTATGCAAAATAATGGAGGAAAATGTATAATCATCGGATGAAATATTTTTCAGCAAACTAAAAATGTTTCAGTATTTGAAATACTATCCTATTTAATGAAAGAGACATACAAAAGATCTTAGATGTAAAAATAATACATCCTGAAAAATCTGTGTTGAAATTTTCTACACGTGTTTTTATCATCTTATTTGTTAAATAAAAAATATAACACAGTTTTTCATGTTAACCTTGTACCAGAAAAATATACCTAATTTTGAGTATTCTATTTCTAAAATTTCACGATTGTTTATCAATTGATATAGCCTTCAAAGATTTCGTATTTGGGTTAAGAAACTAGGACTATATAAATTAATCTTACTTTCAGTACACCAAATCAGGTTGGTTGGGAAGTTGTTCCTAAATATGATATTAATGGTATTAGGAAAAGATAATAAAAAATTGATAGTACATGAAGTAAAACTAAAGTAATAACCATTTTATGTCGTCCTAGTTATATAGCCCAGTTATATGACCTATGAAGTTTATTTTCATTCCTATAATTGATTATCCCAAAATTGTTTTAAAGGAAAATGAATAAAATTTATAATTTCTCAATCAAATAAAAAACACTAAAATCTATTTCAGTCTACGGCAAAATTAATAATTTCAAAAATATTCCAAAAGCAGATATATTAAAAAAACTAAATAAAAACACTGGTTTATTAACATTCTAAAATAATTTTCTTAAAATATTCTGAATAATCTGGTTAATTATTTAATTTCTTGTAAATCTTGGAGCTTTAGTAGTATTTTTTAAGCATTTCAAACTATTCTTAAAGTAATGTTTTCATTACTAGTAAATTATTTTTTATTTGTTTTAAACCATATATTTAATAAACGTTACTGACATAAATCAAAAATAAATATTACAAATCCCTTTTAATTGTGTACATCTGTAATCAAAGATAAGACTTTCTTCCACTGTTATGATCATTCATTATGACAGATAATTTTTTAAATCCAATCTATTAAACTTGAAAATTTATTAAAATACATTAATAGCTAGTTTTATAGCATTATTAAATTTCCATTAACTTAGTTTTATTTACAGCATTCTCCTTTTTTGACATAAAAAACCCAGGAGACTTTATTTCCTGCAGTATAGAAAAGAATAATTTAATCTCATTACAGAAAACATATTTTGAAACAAAACACATTCAGAAAAATAATTTTTTTTGTTAAATCGGATGAATATTATATTTGGGTTCTGTATTGCTAAAAACAATTCTTTTATGGTAAATGATTCTTTGAATGCCCAGGTTTTTAAAAATATAAAAATTAAGAAAAAATTTTTTTTCCACTTTTCTACCAATTTGCATGACATACAAATTGCAAAAACAAGTGAATACAATTAATTTATTAAAATAAATAGGTATAGATATTCATAAATATATCAGTTACCTAGCGATTCTAATTCTCAGAAATAAAATATATATATACCACCTATTTCGCAAATGTAATAAAAATTAGACTAAATTGACCTTATGAAATATGGCATTAGAAGGAAGTGGCCTTTCACTGTTCTGAAGTTAACGATAAATATAACAATATTTTTGTGTTGTTCTTGAGTTTCAAAGGGAACTTTCCTTATTTGTTGTTCATTTATTCGATATCATACTGAAATGCTCTTACTTTTTTATACAAAGTAAAAATAAGGATGTCCTTTTATTATAATTATGGAAATAATGAACTTACTTAAGAAGAAATAATAGAAAAATTGTACATCAAGATTTCTAAAATATAGTTTTTAAAAAAGTTGGAATAAAAAACAGTTTTGAATTCGTTACTTCTTCAAGTATTCGAGTTTATTTTGACTGTTTCAGGAATATTCTGTATTTATAGTATATTGTGATAAAAAGATTATCTGTCACGCTTTAAGTTTATTGCTAGAAAACTCTGAAGAGTAATAAAACTAAAACGCGTCTTTTTAAATGATGGGACCCAGTGGTTACATGCTCAACTAGCTTCTTAAAGCATAAGATGTGCTTTCAGCTCACGGAGCCTATTTCAGTTTAAAACATGAATATACTCCAGGTCCATTTAGATAGCAAGTATAAGATTTTCATATCGACAGTCAGGTGGTTGAGTTTCCCGGTGGTATGTATGGGAGAATTGTGTGTCGTATGGCAGAATTCCCTACAACACGCAAATCTGGGGAAGCTACTCTTCTAGGTCCTATCGGAAGACAATTTAATGCCTTCTTAGCCTGTAATTTTAATATTAGACATTGACCTACGTGATTGACAAAACTAGACAATGTTGAACAAAACGAAAAGCATTAGTTGTATTAAAAATAAGCTAGTAAAATGTAAATGTCAATCTAATATTATTTAATTAGATTTCTTTAGTATTCTACAACATTGTAATGACAATTTTTTTTGTATAGATTTCCAGTGAAACAGCACACAATTTATTTTTTATTTTTTTGATTTATTGAGAATTTAAATTGCAAAAGAAGAAATCAAGAGTTGTTAAAAGAAACAAGACTGCACCATAAGTACGCGAAATGAACTGCAGGGAAAAAATGTATGTTTATTGTATGTTTAATATAAATGTATGTAAATGTATGTTTATATTATCAAATGTATAAACCTATTTTATAAAATATATATAAAATAGCTCTGCGTAGTGCCTATTGAATGATAAAGTATTTTAATCTATTTTTTGGCTAGTGCCAAGCTAACAGCTGTCTCTTAGTCCCTGAACAATAATTTTCTAGGGGCTCCGAGAAAATTAAACTCCCTACGATATCAAACATTTTGCCAGGGCCGATAATTTTGCGTTGTTTACGATCGTATTTTGGTGCCAAGGTGTAGTAGAGAAGAATAACATTTCACGTATTAAATAAAAGAAATTAAACATATTAATTGTATAAACTATTAAATATCTATAAACAAATCTATAACAAACAAAATATTAAACATCTATAAACAAATCTATAACAAACAAACTATTAAATATCTATCAACTAAAATTAAGTTTATAAAGAATTTCTCAACACTATATATATTCTAAATTTTATTAAATACTTTTTTAACAAATATTATTTTTTGTGGATGTTAGTTTTTATGCTTTTTTAATGCATAGACAGATCAACATAAAGTAAATAAAGCATAAAGCATGCTACTACATCACAGCTCCTCACTCTGCCTGGAACTGACATGGCCTTTTTCAGTTTTAGGTTGATGGGGGGAGTGAAACTGAACAGACAGAGTAAAAGGCGAGAAAAAAGGGAGAAGTAGAGCTAGAGTCATTCCCTAAGGATACAAGAAACAAGTAATATAAAAAAAAAATGTTGCAAAATTATAAAGAAGGGAAGTAGAAAAGGCAGGAAGATGTTAGATTTGAGAAGAAATAATTTAAAAGTAAAAGCACATATTTAAATAATTGGTTTCCACATAAAATAAAAAATAAGGAAAAGTACAAATTAAAAATTGATATGTATATGGAATAAAATTAAAAATTTTACAAAATTAGTTGACGTAAAATATATGCGCACATATAGTACACACATACGTCAATTATTTTATAAAATAAAATTGTAATTGTTTGTAAGGTCATTTTATTTTATAAAAAAAAGTTTTTAAAAGCTGTTGCATTGAAAAAAGGGACAATCTTAAAAGCAATTTTCGACTATCTGAAGAATCGCTAATGTTATGGTTCTGCATGTTGCAGTGATATACAGAATGAAAAGACTTTGAATGGATAGCAATTTTCTTTCCATTCTAGCTGTTTAAAATAGTGTATAGACTGCTCGGTGACTTAATACACTTCTTCTTTCGTCTTATATAAGATTCGCCTGAATTCTTGTATTGTACCCCAGGTGTTAATGGCATTCTCTAGTATCAAGTCAATTAGATCTGTTGATCTTTTGTGTGTTCACTAAGTAGTTTCGCTCAACAGAGTTTTTTTCGATGAATACTCCTAAGTACGTAACGATTTTTCCGTTTCGAATTCTCCATTCTCTGACGGACCCTGTTCAGAGTTACTGATGACAAGGTAATTCGTTTTCTCTGTAAATATAAATGGATGACAAATAACTATCCAAATTTTTAATTTAAAAATTTCAGATTCATTTAAAAATTTTGAAGATCACATCTAGCAGAACGTTTGAGGCCAAATACAAAGTTATATACAAAGGTCTATAATTGCACTGCTGAAGGGAATGGTAATTAAGCATCTCACGGGCTACAATATACCACTTTATTGGTCCGCTACAAGACACCTTCAGGGCAACCTTTGGTGGTTTCCCAGATTACTGGACTTTCACTAGTAATTGTAACTAAACTTTGGGTTAAAGTGTCCAAAAGAATTCCTGTAACATTTGTAGTTTTCAGTATTTCTTTCGTTCTATTTCGGATTGAATTATGTTTAAAGTTGTCAAGTGTATCCTTAATATTTATTGAAATAATTACAACGTGCTGTTGTTGTTTTCCGAACCATTAAGGAAGTTCATTAAGGCTACGTGCGTATCATCAACTGTTCTACTTACAAGAAATCCATATTGTCTAGGATTCAATTTATTTTTTTCATTGAAATTTAAAAGATAACTTTCGAGTTAAAAATTGTTGTAGAACTTTGCCTATAGTGGGAAGAAGAGAAATATAAGAGATATGATCTGCTTTGACTGTATCTCCTATTTTAAAAGCATTTAAGAATGTATGAAACTGTAAGCAATAATTAAGAAGCTTATACAAGGTTTTTGAAAAATAATCATAAATATTATGGAGAACTTGTTTATCTTTATCATCAAATTCAAATGCTTTTTTTTTTGGAAGAGTGTGTATCATTCATTTAATTTCTTCTTTTGTAAAGGAATTTAATCTTTAGAAAAGATTAAATTATGAGAGGCGAGAAGATGATAGGTTTGTACTGACTGACAGGATAGATTTTTTTCCAAAGGTTTCTTTGCAATTTCCCGTTTCCTGATACATCTATGTCTTTATATATTTCAGATGGAGGTAGAGAAGTTTTAACTGTGGTCCAAAAAGGGTACCTGATTCTAAACAGAATTTTCTCCAGGCCTAACGTTTTGCATGGAGAATTTCTTTTCTGCAGGTTGATCTTCTTTTGGAGTAAATCGAAATAAAGTTTTCCCCTAAAAGTCCCTTCCATATTTTGCATTAAATTTCTAAGCACATTTAATTGCTTTTTTTCATATTGTAGGCTATACACCAAGTAACAGGTTTATAGTTTACTATAATTTTAATTCCATATGCCTTAGATCATGCTTTAACAAAGTATTTTTGAAGAATGTTAATATTTTTTTTGTTAGTTGACATCTATGACTAACATTTTTCAACATGTAAATTTGTTGATTGAAATGATAGAAGGATTTAAATAATTATTTTTCTCCCATGAATGCAGTTTGAAATAATGTAATAGTTTGGACTTCCAGTGAAACTACAAACATTTTATTTTCAAAAACTTTAGCAAAAGAGTAAATTTCTAGAGGGCAAAGCAATAACAGATCTTTCTGCACTGATGGGGAAGTTTTCCAAGGGTTTCTCGGCAATTACTATTTTATTCCCTCTTCCTGATACATCCAAGGCTTTAACGATTTCAGGAGGAAAAAGTGAAGCTTTAACTGTGATCATAAAAGATATCCCGAAAGGGGTACCTGATTCTGATCAGAATTTTTTCCAGGTTTAAAATTTTGCGTGGAGAATTTCTTTTTTATTGGTTGCTCTCCTTTTGGAGTAAATCGAAATAAAGTTTTCTTTTTCACCCCCTTAAAATTTTTGCATGTTTCTTCTAAGAAGTTTATTTTTACTATAATTTTGATTCTATAAGCCTTAGATCAATGCGCTTCAACAATGTATTTTTGAAGCATGCAAGTACTTTTATTTAATTGACATCAATTACTATCATTATTGAACATGTAAATTAGTTTGGGAATGAAAGGAAAGAAGAATTTAAATAATTATTTTTTCCCTCGAACGAAGTTCGAAATTACTAAATAAGAGTAAGAGTTTCTTCCTTTGAAGCTTTCCAATCACATCTGTAGACCGATTCTGCTACAGAAATCCGAGTAAGATCTGGCCATCCTTTATTATTGCAATGCACGAAAGTTGGCTTTAAATCTCCATTTTTTAGTAAATGTAAGTTATTTTCTGCTAAGAACTCCTCAACTAACAATCCTCAAGCATCTTCTGAATTGTAATTCCAAATAGTGCTGTGTGCATTTAGGTTTGCTCCAATAGCTATTTTATGTTTGAAAAAGAGAATTTGCTAATATTATCTAAAGTCGTTTGGAGATTATCACAAGAAGAACATTATCCCCCGGCGTGTCATGGATGTTTGTAGTAGTTCAGAATCCACGTTAAATTGTAGGTCCCTGTCTAATATGATTGCAGAGCTTTGGGCGTAGGTCTGACAACCCGACTCCATTGCAATAAAACATGTCTTTTCTCGAAATCTGACAGCAATCAGACGGTCTAAAACTAAACGTACTTTAATACTGAAATTCAATAAAATTGAACACATTTATCCGGTTTATAGATCATTTTCGAATTTATTAAAAAAATTAATCAAATTATTCTGAATCCTTAAATATTTACAATCTAGATAAGTTTTTTTATTTTAATTTTGTTGTGGTTCTGATTTTTCTGAACTAAAAATTATACATATTATTTGCTTAGTTAAAAATTTTCTGTAAATGACAGTAAGTTTCAGCTAATTGTTTAATAAAAAAATGTAATATTTTTAATAATCTGTACAAACATTTTTTATCAATTTTGCGTTTTATATATTTTTGATAAATAGTAGTCATTAACATTATAATATTCAATTAAAATATTTATTCCTTAAGTCACAGAAAAATAATAATTAAAAGAGTTTAATATTTTCTAAAATAATTGCATGAAATAAGGAAAAGATTTTCAATTTACTTTTCTATTCAGAAATTTAAATTATATGATAAATATAAATATTTTAAACTGAAGAATTGGTCCTAAGTATTTTATTCAGTTTCCGTAGAAAGTGATAATTCTTTTGTATAATTAAACTAATTTGGTTTCTAGATTAAATTATTTGCTTGAAAATAAAAAAAAATATTTGCTTGAACCTAATAAGTATAAAACAAATTTAAAAAATAGCACAAAAAAAGTAATTTTTTTTTTTTACTATTGAGATGTCAACATTCTTCATTCTTCCCTCCTTATGTAATATTATCGATGTGAAAAATTATGTAGCATGTTATATTAGTAATAAGGTGCTATGAAACTATGCTAGAAAATGATTAATTACTTGTATAATTAATTACATTTGGCATCTAATTTAAATTAATTTACATACAATGGAATTAAAAAATTACTTGCACGAACTTATTAATTATGAAATAAATTTTATAAGAACAAAAAAAAAAAATCTTTTTTTTTCAATTCCTTCTAGTATTAGCTAACATTCTCCCTATATATATCTTGTTAAAAAATTTCAATCGTTCATAAAATACTTTTCATTCATCCACTTAAGTTCAAATGCGTTTTTTTGAACTTGTAGTGAATGACACTCGATGTTAATACATTTGTTTCAAACATTAATTCAGTAATTAAATTTAATTAATTAAGTTTAGTTTTTATTTAGATTTAAGTTGCATATATCTAATATATGTTAATTTTCACATATCTATCTAGATGGCGCCAGATAAACTTTAAAAAATGAATGAAAATTATTTATAAAAGACTTTCTGCAGTATAGAGAAAAAAAATTAGGAATTGACTTAATTTTTTTTTTTTTTTATATTACTTGTTTACTATTGAGATACCAACTTTCCCCATTCATTAAAAAAAAAAAAAAAAAAAAAAAAAGGTAAGTTGCTATTTACCTGAATTAACTCTTTTAAAGCCTAAATTCTAAGCTGTTCCTTTTTCCTTTTCATACTTTTATTTGTATGAATCAATAAGAAATTTAAAATATATGACAAAAACAATGTTTCTATATTCGAAAAGAAAGGTTTTACTATAATAAAGAATTGAACTTCACTATGCTAAGCAAAAACTTCTAAATAAGATGATTTCTACAGTTCAGCGTTGATAGCGCATGCGCTACCATTTACTGTAGGACAGACACAAAATTTGGGAACAATGTTTTACAGCGAAAAAGTCCCTGTTGTGTTGCTTACGAAGTGTTACTGTTACCATCATTTTCCACTCATTAAAAAAATGAGTAATTCTTTTTTCTGCAATTTCGACAATTTATTTTAACTGTGGAGCAACTCTTTTAAACGTATACAAATTCTAGACAATTCATTTTTAAGTCCTATAATTTAGAATTTTATTGTGGTGTTGTCATTTACTTTTAAACCTATATTCAAACAAAAACCTGATTCTGGAAGCAACTAACTACACCGTTTACTTGCACACACGATAACCATTATGAAATTCCGCAATAACCCATACGACATTTTAAATCAACAAGTTAGCATGCCTTCAGAGACCTATATAAGTTGGAAAAGGAAACACATATGAAATAACACACAGACGAAAATTTCATAATTTAAAATATAAGCAAAAATGTATTTATTGATATTTACAATAGTAAGCTTGAATTATAATCCTTTAATTAATGTTATCAATAAAATTATAATTCAGACAATGCATTAAATAAAATATAACTTATACAAGTGCTTACAATTCTAAATTAATGTTCAATAATAAAATAATAAGGTGATTGACTTTACAGTTACATAACTTGCCACGACAGCTGGGGAAGAAGGCTTCTTTTTTTTCTTTTCAACTTTAATGTTTTTAGTGATAATAATGCTCTATACGCACCATTGATCGAGGTCTTGGCAGCAAGGGTGCTCCGTCCAACCGCTCATGGGGCTCTTGTGTCGGGTAGGAGTCCTGGGGAAACTTGACTATATAATGTAGCTTGGATTGTACACTTTCTTTTTTCAAGTCACGCTGCTGCCAGGGGTTCACCAGTTAATTCATAGAAGTATGCAAGAGATGCCAGTCACTCCGAATCGCCGTCAAACTCCCAGTTTTCATAATCTCTCTGTCACCTTCCTTCAAGCTACGGAGTACCGTCCCTCGTCTCTTTTCTTTCTCTCCTCCCTGCGATGTCCACCTCCATTTTATAATTCATTCTCGGTGAAGGGGGCGGGGGCGATTGCCGACACCGTATTAGGGTCTATATCCGTTGGGCAGACGCACCCCCGTCCATAAATCCAAATCCCGTCTTGATCAACTGATTTCTTGACCAGCTGGCCTTTTCATGTTTCTTAAGAAGCGGACGCCGATGGCAGCGTTCTGCGCTCTTTCAGTCTAAAAGAGGTAATAATTGCGCTCTACACTCTTGGCATTAGATTATTTTTAAGGAGGAATTATTAATTTTGAAACATACAACGTTTAGTTTTACATTTCCTAATTTAATATTGTAACATTTTTATTATGGGTGAGATTTTTCCGAAATTGTTATTTATTTTTATGACCCCTGCCAATTAAAATACTTTCCACATATATCCCCTTCACCCCCAGCTGTGACCCATCCGGTCAGGTGCGGAAACCAACAAACAGCCCCCTTCCAAGGAACACACATAGAATATAGTCTAACATATACAATAATAATATAGAATTTTACCATAAAAATATTTACTAAAATATATTGCTCATATTGACACGACATTATCATTTAAAAATTTTACTGTTGTATTGTATTTCAGCTTGATTATTTATAATTTATGAAGAATATTAGAATTATATTTAATTTTAAATCATCATGTATTTTAAATATTTAAAAATATATTTACCACAATATCCATGCTCATAAAATTATTTATTTATATACCTGTAATCATTTAAATATCATTTTCTTCAATTTTTAAAATAATTACGATATTTTTTATATTCACGTATGTCAAAGTAAAGATAAAAAAAAAAGTTATTCTTTTTGCCTAAAACTGTTGAGAAATTAAAACATGATTATAAAAAAAAATTTATCAACAATCCGCACTTATTAAAAAAAAATGTAAGTTTTTTTTATTTCTATAATTTCGATATAATTTATTTTCTTTTAACTGTGAAGTAACTCTTTTAAAAGGACACACATTCTAGACTATTCCTTTTTAAGTTCAATATTTTCGAATTTTATTATGTGAAAATGTGTTGCTGTATTGTATTTTAGAGTGATTATTGCTTTTTGATTAGTTTTAATTTATAAAGAATAATAGAATTATATTTAATTTTAAATCTTCATATATTTTTAAAGCGATATTTAGAAAATATCCACACACACAAAAATATTTTTATATACATTTATTCGTTTTTGTAGATACATGTTACTATATATATACATACATTTATATGGTTTTTTCCCCTTCAATTTTTGAAATATTTACAATATTTTTTTTATATTCACGTATATGAAAGTAAAGATAATTTTATTTCCCTCTAAAACTGTTGAAAAATTATAATAAAATGATAAAAAAAATTCAGCTTTGATGAAATCCTCCTAATAGCATCAATGAATTAAACTTCGTAAATCTAAACGTTTCTATTTATTATGATCCACAGTTGGACAATGAAAGCGCATGCGCTGAGAGTTCCTATAGGGCAGGTTCAAACGGGAGAGGAATCTTTTACGCCGAATATTTCCCATTCATGTTTCTTAAGAAGCGGACGCCGATGGCAGCGTTCTGCGCTCTTTCAGTCTAAAAGAGGTAATAATTGCGCTCTACACTCTTGGCATTAGATTATTTTTAAGGAGGAATTATTAATTTTGAAACATACAACGTTTAGTTTTACATTTCCTAATTTAATATTGTAACATTTTTATTATGGGTGAGATTTTTCCGAAATTGTTATTTATTTTCAAATTAATTTAATATAACTGAAAATTTTGAAGTTATGTTTGATGTTAAATTACATGACATAATTAAAACTTTTAAATTATTGCATAGTAATTTATTTGATATTGAATTATTTAAAAAATTACTGGTTAAATTAAAAATCCTGTAACATTTTTTTTACAAATGTTAACTTCCATGCTCATTTTGTTAAAGTTGTTGGTAATAGTTGTCAACATATTTTAGAATTTGGGAATGTTAATGTATTCCCAATTGCTTTCTTGTGAGAATAATCAAAAATACATTAAATTTAAATTAAAACGATAAAAGGAGTATACTCATTTCTAATTCAAAATTAATAAATAAAAGGGATTTTGTTTTCAAATGATATCGTTTTTGAATAAAAAGGAACAAATTACAATTAGAAAAATAATTAAATAATTAAATTAATTTAAAAATAATATGACAGCTAACATTCTCTGACAAATTTTATGATTTAATTCAATTTTTTATGATTTATTTAGTAAAGACAAGTATTAAAATAGCTTAATAAAAAAAAATTTATTCTATTTTCTATTACTTACTATTAATTACTGCTTACTTTAAATTACTTACTACTTAATATTCTTTTCTATATTCATATTAAAATCATCATTGCCTTAGAATAGTATTAAATTAATTTTAACTTAATCATTATGTGCTTTTTATTTATTCAACCATTTCAAATATTACTTAATTTGTGTGTGATGCAGCTTTTAAAATATTTAAAACTACATTTCATAATTCTTACAATTTTATCTCTGTTTCTATTTGAATATTTACAATGCCGAAGTTGTTTTACGTAATACATAAAATAGATCTAGATTGTCCGAATTGCACAAATTAGGACAATCTAGATCTTCGGAGAATTTAGAGAGTAAGATAAATTTATTTTAATAAGAATATAATATAACATCACTTTATTTTAATAAATATTATTTTTAGAAAATATGGCACAAACTAAATGATGGCACTGAAGTAATGAAAAAAAAAACAATGTTGCACATAATATTACGGAACATAATGTTGCAACGGCATTAATGAAGCTTGTTAATTTTAAAGCAAATAAATAGAAAGTTAGATTATGTGGAATGTTTGACATTTTTAAAATTGTTCATGGAGTTTATTTACATGGATTTTGCATATTAATAAATATCGTATAACTATTATATGATGTCATTTTTATACTTAGGAATGGTCTCATTTATAGTTTTTATTCTTGAGTAAATATCTAGGAAAATATTTATTTATAAATATTTCTGCTCAAGAGAATTTCTTAAACAGAATCTGTAGTAATAGTAGGAATGGTCTAGTTTATAGCTTTATGGTCTAGTTATAGCTTTTATTCTGACGTGAAAATCTAGGAAGATATTTATTTGTAAATATTTCTGCTCAAGAGAATTTCTTGAAAAGATACTGTATAGCAGTATTATGATTCGCTGTCCAAAACCTGAAAAATTGAAATGAGATTTTGATAGCTGTTCGCGATCGCATGTATTCAGATTTCTATGTAGCATTTTCTCATATTCTTGTTGAAAAAATATATAGACAGAACCATTTGATTTTAATAGTACATCAGTCTCTTTTTATCTATCAACAAGAAATTTCCCTTACAAATGGGATGGAAAATGTATATACAAATATATTTCGTTATCTCGTCAAGTAAATTACTGATTGCTTAAATTGATGGCATGTCTGTTAGGTTATTGCAGCTATCAGTTAGGATCTACGCCACGTCTGAAACGTCTTACCCCAGAACTTCAAAGCTTCATCAAAGCGTGATTAATCTCGTAATTACGCTCAATTGTAATTTGAGATAATACCACGTTTTTAGCTTGAATGGGTTCAATGTGTGATAGTCTCTGTAAAAGATGTTATCAAGACATTATTGGCTTGCTGCTCTAGACAGAAATTAATCTTGAACATAAATTATTCTTTTCATTTGCGATATATCATTCATATATTTCATATATTTGAAATGCTAGTGAAATATTGTTTAGCGGTACATGACAAATTATAATTAAAAACAAGAATATTAAATATTTTAATTGTAAAATTCTGTTACATTTTTAATCATCAATTTTAGTTACACATTACAAGTCATGTTAATAAAATATTTCCATATATTAAATGCTAAGTAGAAGTATTTTCTACATTAATTTTGAATTATATATTATATATACTATTTTATTACATATCTCAAAATGAATTAAGAAAATGTCATAATAAGCATTTAACATATTAAATTTATTAAATTAATTTACCAAATTGCTAGTGAAATATTTTTCAGAATGCTTGAAGATCATATAATATCATCATAGATTTTTTTATTTATATGAAAAATATGTTCATAATTTTTTTTATCCTTTTTATCATTATAAGTATAAATATTTTTAATTTATGTCGCTTAACATTTTTACGAGTACTATCGCCTTCGTACTAGTACATTTCCCTATAAATCAGCTGATATCTTGGAATCATTCACACCAGGACACCACATGGTGTAATATACATCTCAATAAATATATTTTTTGAATTATCGCCATTCCGATTTACAGAATTTCTTGTTTATCTTAGTATAGACAAGGGGCATGCTTATGTAAGACAACTTTAACATCCTAATTCTTTATAATCCCTATAAGTGAATTCATAGGTTTATAGATTATTATATCAAGGGGCTCTACTTTGGTGGTTCAGCGTTGATCCTGGGTGTCACCTCAATTTGGAAAAAATACCATCATTCATTACATTAATAGCTTCTAAGGATTTACAACCTTTACTAACCTCCTCGAATTCTATATGATTGTAGATCTCAAACTATTTAAGATATTTTTTAAAAAATTTTGAAAGTTTAAATTAGCCACAATTAACATATGAATTACTGTTAATAAAAACGATTTGGAACGCAATTATTTATTCAAAAAATAACAAATCTTGCATACCAAATTAAAAATTAAGTTTTCAATGCAAGAAAATGTGTTTATCTATTATTTAATGTCAATGATAATTGACAAATATATGCTTAAATTTACAATATATGTAACAATATAAATATTATATATAAACATTTTCTGAAGATTTACGTTAATAGATCAGTCAAAAGAGTTAATAAAGAATTTTTAAAGTTTTAATTTAATTTTTTTCAACTGCCGAGAAATATACAAATCAATCTGAAAAAATATTGGAAAAGAAAGCTTTAGCGCATGATACATATTTATTACTTGGCGCTCTGGCGCTCGATACCACAGTTTCAGGTTCGAGTCCCGGCGGTGCCATGGATGTGTGTAGTGGTTAGGAATCCACTTTAAACCGTAGGTCCCGGTCCTATAGAATCGTAGAGCGTTGCGAGGGCATTGTTACTCCGCGTCCGTATCTTCAAGTTACAGGCGCCCCCTGGGTAATGGAAAGTGAGTAACGTCTGTGCAGCGATTACCTTAAGGCATCCAAGACCAAGCTGTCTAAGTGCCAGCTAAAAAAATATTTCCATAAGATGTACTAAAAAAAAATGATTAATCACTGAAGAATAAAGTACAGATATCCCAAGAGCTAATAAATGGTCAAGTTTATTGCTTAGGTGAATAAAAGAAAAGAAAAGAGCAAGGAGTAAAAGAAAAGAAACGAAAAGTGGAATAAAGTCGAAAAAAAGGAAGAGCGCAATCGACGCACATCATCGCGTTGATCAGTTATATTACTCATAAGCCTCAAGAGGAAAATATCATAAGCCTCAAGAGAAAAAGGAATCACTTATGTTTCTTATTTTGGGCTCTTTTAAAAGTCACATTGAAAACATTTTTTTAGAACAGCTGCACAATTGTTTTACACTCTGTATTATACATAATGATTCTTGCGTATTATCACATTGGTTCCAAAAGGATTTTCTGTAATATTGTTATAAAATATAGATATTATGAAAAAGCCGATTTAAACATTTCTCTAACAAAAGCAATGTGTAGAGTTTTGGAAGTAGAAAATGAATATGTAATCTTTTTAAATAAACATTCTTGAGTATTTTAAATAAGTACATATAAATATAAATTAATCGAAATTATTAAATTATTAGCAATTATTCAATATTAGAAATTGATTTACTAATAAATAAAAGTTAATTGACGCCGAAAACAGATAAGTTTTTGGAAATGTTTCTATCGGATGATTACATTTTAAGAAAATTTTTAAAAAATGGAAATACAGTCATTGAAAAAAGAAACAAAATATAACTATTTAGAATGACCTATTTAAATTTTCAGATATTTTCATGATATGATGTAATTTTAGTTATTAATAATGTATTATGCTGTAAATATAAAATTTCTCATTTACTGTTTTTAAAGTTTTAGTTGAATTTAAATTATAAAGTTACAAAAAGAAAAAAAAAATCGAAAAACTGATAATTTATAAAAGCAAGCTATCAGATTTAAAGAAAAAACTTTTCAGAATAGGGAAAAAGTTTAATTGACGATTTAAAAACAGTATTTATGGTTGTGATTATACTTAACTGAGCATCGATTTGTTAAAGTATTCTTTGAAATGGATATCCGCATGATAAATTAAGGAAATTAAAAATTACGAAATAAATTTTTCTCTTTTCATAACTTGCAAAAAAAAAAAAAAAAAAAAAAAAAATGCGTTTTCACGGAGTATAAAAGTCAGCATTAAATATCATTATCTACATTTCCATTTTTGATAGTTAATGGAGGCAAGTAATTTCGTTTAAGTCACTGGAAAAGAAAATGGGAACAATTAGGGTTATTATCTTATAATATGCATATCAGACGGAAATTATTCTTGTAAAATACATATTATTTGCTTATTTTTGGTTGACGTCTACAAATGAAAACACGAAAAGAATCACGAAAAAAATTGAATCGTTATGGATTATGATTATTATTACCTTTATCATTATGGATTATGATTATTATTACCTTTATCATTATGGATTATGATTATTATTACCTTTCATCAATATTTTTTTCAATTTTTATTTCGGCTTCGTAATAACATACGAAATTTTTGACATTTTTGTTATAGAGAATTTATAAGAAATTATTTGTGATTTAATAAGAGGTATAAGTTCTTTCAGTATCTAGAAGTCCTGTAGAAAAAAAAGGAATAATAAAATTACCTCTAAGAAATCGTATTGGCATAGCCATCATTTAGAAACTGTGCTGTCTATAGAAAAAGGTGAATACAACATTTTTTCCCAACGGAAATTTAATTCTAGGAACTCAATCTTTAGTTAAGTATGTATTGGTTAATTTGTAAGATTTTCTCCATGGTTTAAGTGGCACATTTCCTTTCTCTCGAATATATTCTTGTAAGCACTTATTTAATATTTGTATTCCGGGTAAATGGTCAAATATTTAAATACATACAATTGATATTTAACGAGAGTTTTAGAATTCATTCTACCATCATAACGCAAAATTGCAGTATTAAAAAGTATTATTTTTACTAAATGCTTTAATAATCCCATTTAAATATTTTTAGTTATTTTAATTAAAATATTTCATATTTTATTTAATTTTCATTGAGTGTATGTTCACATAAGAGTGTGCTCACAAATTTTACGAAAAATTACGTATCGATTTTACGAATTTTTTTTACAATTTCCACAAATACACGTCCGTAGAAATATAATTGAGAATTGTTTTCAATTTTTAATTTGGTGAGATAGGATTTATCTATTAATAATTATTATAATTACTAATTTACTGTATAAGCATCTTTCATTACTAGTTGCAAATATAGGTATTTAAAATTAATTATCCTAAGCATTAGAAGATAGTATTAAAATCCTAGCATTATCTGGTTATTAATTCACTATAAAATATTTATGAGTGAAAATGCCTGCTTTAAAACGAGAAATAATTACATGTTGAGCCTTAAGTGCAAAAAGTGCTGTTTAACTTTCATAACTTGCGGAAAATGACGTTTTGGTCGTACATTACAACAAGTTCTGTGTGAGATAATGCGTGCGAGAACTTCTTTTCAGCGCACAAAACTTTGTTAAATCAAAGAGTAGCCATTTTCTAAACTCTCTAGTAATGAAAAATACTTTCTTGTTTGTTTCCTGTAAACCTATTTTTAGATAGCAAAACGAATCCAAATAAATGCTGAAGGAAATTAAAAAGTTTGTTTTTCCCAATAGTGGGAGCGAAAACAAGTGATCTATAAACAACGAATTCAGGAGGCACAGCTGTTTGTTATAGCTGTCTATTTCCGGTGCGAGTAGGTTGAAATAAAACTTCTTTTTTGGGGGAAGAATAGCAAAAAATGCAGCATGTTTTCGTCTTTTTATATGTTGCTCACAGATGTTTCGATTTCTATTAAAGTCATGGAAAATTAATGATATTAAGGAAAATTTAACCTTTTGAGAAATAATCGTACAAAACGAGATTACAAAGAGATACTAGTGAAATTCATTTGAAAACGTTAAATGTATTTTATTCATATGTATATATATTATTTATTTTAAAATTTAATACTAAAGAATTTTTAGAATGGAGGGAGTCAGTCTCCAGGAGTCTTACTTTTAAGGTCATTTATAGCATTCTTGTATGATGCTTGTGTTTATGAAACACATTTGCTTAAAATATTACCCACATAAATCGAAATTCATAAATAGTTCAATTTGTATATATGTTGTTTATTAAATAATTGTGAGGAAATCTTTTTTATTGGTTTTGCCAAGATAATAATATTTCAGTTCATATTTTATGAATATATTTATATTAGATTTTGTGATGTACATCAAATAATGAATAAAAACTTTCTTTTTTAACTCTCGATATAGATACGAGATTTAGTAGCTGTATTTTTTTAATTAACAAATAATTTAATTTTCAAAATATTTTTAGTAGTAAATTTTGTCGATGAACTCTGCTTCAAAGAAAGTTATGTATCCAGAAGAAATTCAATCACAAGAATGAATCAATATGAGTAGAGGACTTTAATCATGAAAGAAAAACAATAACAAAACGCAAATAGTATTACACCAGATAATTAAAATTAATGACGAAGTGACTTGTTTTGCTGCATTTCCTATTTCGTTCTTAATATTTCCAATGGTTTACTGTAATAACTGTTTAACCAAATATTTTTAATATAATAGCTAATTTAAGTATTTTAAACTTTAATATTTAATATAATAATTATAACTAACTAAATATTTTTCAATATACAATACCAAATAACTTTATATAATTCTGCATAAAGCCTAAAATATGTCGCATATAATCATAAATGTAAAATAATAAAAAACACAAAAAGTATTACTCCAAATAACAGAAATGTAATGGTAAAGCAATTTGCTTTACGGCATTTCTTATTTTGATCTTAATACTTTTAATGTTTAACTGTAATAATTAACTAAATAAGTAAAATATCTAACTAAATAAATTACTTAAATATATATAATAATTTTTAATGTAATAGCAATAACTAAATAAATAAATATTTTTCAATATACAGTACCAACTATGTTTATATAATTTAATATATAGCATAAGATATGTCGCATTGAAACAATTCTCGTGATCTGTTGATGCAAGAAAAACGCATATGTTATTATGTTTAAATGAGTTATAGAATATTTTGTGAGTGATTTTTTTGAGCTTCAAATGAAGAAACAAATACTCTATAAATTATTTGAAAATTTTTCAAGTAATTTTAAAGCTTAATTTTTATTAAAGAAGTATCGGTAAAAAGAATATTATACACAAGGTGCGGATTGAGTAGGAGAAGACTGTTTAAGATGCTACTGACCTCCTGTGGTTGTTTGCTAACTTTATAAACTGCGTGCTGAGTTTTGAAAGTGAAGATGAATTCTTTCTGGGTGCATACACAGATTGCATAAATTGGTTTAAATTTAATCAAAAAATTCCTGCTAAGAGGATTATGAATGCAGCGGATTTATCTTCCTTCCATCCAGAATAATACGTTTAATAAAATTGGCAGTTCTTTATTCCGTGATCCAAAGGCAGGGAAGCAGAGCATGAATATTTATCTTATTGCAAATTTCTTTGGAGAATTTTCTAGATTTTACAGTAAACTGCAAATCACTTATTAAATTTAGGATCTTTTATCAAATTTGCATATAAAATCGCGAGAAAGGGATTTTACAAAAGGAGGTTAAAATTCCCCAATTGGAGAAATTCTTATCTGAACAACCTGCTCTCTTAAGTGCTTTTGTGCACTATTTGCTAGCATAAAGAACATCCTAAAACTCGATCCAAAGATTTCAAATTCATGTTCAATGGATACTATTCTGGAATCATGAATTTCAATTTGAGCTAATGGTGTGAAGAAAGGCCTCGTGTTGTGCAGGGATAAGCAATCTCTAAGGTATAATGGAATAATGTGCTTTCGATTACTCAAAGGAAAATTCTACACGAGCTGTGATATATATTATTTCGGGGAAGTATGTTCTGCTTTGGGAATCGGGTTTGTGTTTCTCACAATGTAATTGTGGTATACAAGAAAGATAGAAATATTGAACAAGTACAGATCCTGAATAAAAGGTATTCATTGATATATACGTTGCCAGTGTTTAAGCAGGGAGAAGTGGCATATTTCCTCCAGCATCTTTTGGGACAAATTTTTTTATAGAAACTTCGTTTCCGTACATATCTTCCTACCGATTTTTGTGATACGTGTATTGTTAGATGCAGCTACATAAGTACATGAAAAATCTTTGCACTCTGATGTATTATTAAACTAAAACTTTAAATTAATTAAATTAAATTAATTTAATGAACTTAAATTTGTTTCATTTTCTTCGAAGATTCCCACTTTAATTTTATTAAAGTGTGGTTACACAGTATTACCATAACTAACCTATAAACTTTTGTACCTCGATTCCAAAAACTTGTGTAGCATTTAATTTAGTAAGAAGATTAATATAAATATGAAAAGGGCTTTTTCTGAATTTTAATTTTTTTTTTCTAGACGAATCTTTTTTTTTCTTGTATCTCTAATGCTATTTGCGTATAGATATTTTTTCATGTTATTAATTTTGGAAGATATAATTATTTTATGTCTTTAGAGAATTATTTTGTAAAACAATATAAGCTAAATCGAGTATTCAGCTAATTCAAGAAGCAAATAATATAAAAACTGAACTTAATTACACCAAACTGAAGCTTTCCTTAGTTTCTTAATTAATTGAATTTTGTAATTTCTAGCTGCAAATATATTAATTAACAACTGGATCTATAATAATTAGATCTAATTTGGATATAATTTGAATAATAATATATAATTGGATGAACGGCTCTAATTTGAATAACACAGTACTATCCAATTGGATTTGTCCAGATATGTCAAATCAGATGACTAATATTTGTTCGAATGTGGATTGTAAATGTTTTTCGTAATAATTACGAATTCTAATTTATTCGGCTCAAAGCAAATGCTATTAAGCGAAAAATATATACAAATAAATATACGTTATCATGTCATTATTATTATTATTAAAAAAAAATTTAAAACAGATTTTTTTAGATATATAAAATTATTTACTTTATATTAAATTTAATTTTAAAATTAATTTTTCATTATTGTTGTACAGTGGGAAAAGTTTTAAATTATTCCAGCAACCACCGTAATTTATTTTGTCTAATGAATTTAATACTATTTTTTCACAGTACGTCTAAAAAGCAAGTGCATATACCATTGTATCAATAATATTATTTTTAGCAAAACGATCGATGAGAAACTAACAATTTTTTCAATAACATGATTTTAATAAACTATTTTTGATTTGGAGATATATTTCAAAATATATTATTTCATTTTTTTTTTGCAGAGAAATATCATTCTATATATGAATATCCATCTCAAAAAAATTCTAATTATTATTCTAAATTAATTATTCAATAAGATATCTTTTATTAAAATATATTAAGAAATATTATAATTCATTTATGTTTTTATAAGCTAGGTTATATTAGTTGTTTTTTGTTTGC
Source organism: Caerostris darwini (assembly GCA_021605075.1). Lineage (NCBI taxonomy): Eukaryota > Metazoa > Arthropoda > Arachnida > Araneae > Araneidae > Caerostris > Caerostris darwini. The sequence continues at coordinate 137,544 of BPLQ01000890.1, read as the reverse complement.
ATAATATATTCTGGATTAAAAGATTTTTATACTTATTTTTTTAATTTTAATAATATGTAAAAGAAATAGTTTTCTCAACTTATTTCAAATTAGCCTCATTTTATATTTCTAAAGTAAATATTAATTGATTTTCAACTTAAAATTTAAGTTCTTTCTAACATGTCATAAAACTATTGTTGTGTCGTTTTACCCTTTTTCCTGCTACTTGGTTTGTATAATTTATAAAATGAGAATTATTTATTTTTCATGTTTTTTTTTTTTTACAAACATATTGAATTAATGCATAAAGCTCAAACTTTTAAGATTCCTGATTTTGATATTTGCTAGCTAAATTGAAGTTTTTAAAAGACTGACAAGTGGATTAAAATTTATTGCTTCATTCAATTTTAAAATGAAAAATTAAATAATTGTTATAATTGAGAATTTATAACGTTTGTTTGAATTATTTTTCCTTTCTGTTAAACTTGCATTCTTTTTTCTTTAATGAATGATATGTTTTTCCTTTTTTTTAATTTTTCTGATTAGAAAAAAAAATTTTAATTAACTTCTTCATTGAGGTATACTTGCTATAAAATTTTAAGAATATCATTGCCCGACATTTTTAGAAGGACTCTTAATAGAATTAATTTTTTTTAATTTGAAAATAAATATAATAAAATAGATAATGTGATTAAATCTAATAAAAATATAAATATAATAAAATAGAAAAATATAAATATTTTGAAAAATATTTTTATTAGAAACTGAATTTAGTTCGAAAAATACTTTAATAGAATAATAATTCTAAAGAATGCAATTGAATGGTTTGTTTAACGATTTATAACTAAAATTAATAGTTTTTATCCGAAATATAATATCCGATATCCAATCGTATAAAATACTTAATTTTAAAAATTAATACTGTAACTATTGGCTGACGAACATGATATAATTTTCAATAAACTTAAATTTGTTAATATTTCCCTTAATATTTTGAGATACATTACTAAAATTATTTAATATCCCTTAAGATATCAATGAATAAGATATTATTTATTATAATTGTTTCTAATGCAGCTGGCAATACAGAAATTAAAATTTATGTCAAAGGCTGCTCCACTGTTATTCATTTTATCACTCAGGGGGTACGTGTATCTTTGAAGATATGCTACGGACGCGAGTAATATTACACCACAATACTCTACGATCTTAGACCGGGAACTACGGTTTAATTTAATTCCGAACCACTACAAAGATCCATGGAACCACCGGGATTCGAACACGGAACCTGTGGTACTGAGAGGCAGGGATAGAGGCAGAGGCCCCTATAAGATATTATTTAAACTAGCAGAAAATCATTCGATCACGATAAATTTGTTAATTAAAATTACAAACTCTATATCTAATGTTTTATCAATAATTAACCCCAATAAACATAAGAAATGTTATTTATTTGATTAATTTAATATATCTTTTAATGTACATTGGCTAGAAAAATTAATTTGAATTTTAAGAACATGGAATTTCAATTAATAAAAAGTTTTCGTATAAAATGTAAGCGATAATCATTTGCTTTGTGAAATATATTTAATTTAATAATTTACTTAGTAACATAAGTAGCATTAAAAACTCTTTAAATAATATATTATATATATATTATTTAATAATATATTATATATATATTATTTAAAGTCATATTCTAAAGCCAACACATTTTTAATGAAACCAAAATATAATTTTTATCCGAGAAATATTTGATGGTGTTTATTTCCTTAAAATCAAAAATAAGAGTAAAATACTGGTTATAATATTTAACAATCGATCCTGAATGGCCAAGTTATTTTTCGGTACCAAATTCCCGGCGGTGACATGGATGTTTGGAGTGGTTCGGAATCCAGTTTAAACCATAGGTCTCGGTCTAATAGGAGCGTTGCGGGGGCATTGTTACTCCGCGCCCGTGGCTTATATGCAAGTTACACGCGCCCCCTGGGTAATGCAAAGTGAGTAACGTCTGTGCTGAGCTTGCCTTAAAGCATCCAAGACCAAGCTGTGTAAGTATTTGCCAGCTGCATTAGAAAGAAAAAAAACTATTTAACCATCTGGAAGTTATTTTTAAAAACAACTTCCTTAATTGGGACAAAAAAGGAAAGAATCCACATTAATGTCTCTGACAGATGTCAACAAGGAGTGTTATGTTTTTGCTGATAAAATAAAATTTAAAATTGCGCCGTAACCAGTTCAAAAATAAAAAAAACCAATCAAGCAAAAAAGGATGATAAAGACATAAATGGGAGGCATTTATTTGAAATTTAATTAAAGTTTTATCATGTTGTTTTAATGAGATGTGATGAATAAATAAAAAATAAATTAAATCTGTAGAAAAATATTTCCACTAAAAACATATGAAATCAATAAAAACAAAACTGTGGTCATGTTCATTTATTTAATATATTTTTTTTATTTTTCTGCACCAGGAGATTTGATAAGCATTCATAACATTTCTTATTAAAACTTGTTTCTACTTTTTATTAATTCTTTTATGCTTATTTTTTTTCTTTTAAAAAATACTGCATCTAGAAAAGTCAAAAATATTTTTGGCAATTTTGCTTTCTTGTATATTGTTTATTTTTTAATATTAGTTCTTCTTCTACCAGTTCTATAGCATTGAACTCGAAAAGTGTTAAATATATGCTTTCTATGTTTGTTGTAACAAATTCTAAATCCATAATTTATTCTAGCATTCATTTTTCATTTATTGTAATTAGAAATCATCTTATTTCAATTTATTTTATTATTTGTGGAAATATATAGCATTAAACATATAGCATAAATATAAATATATAGCATTATTATTCATAATAAATGGACTAATGTGTTAACAAAGCAACAAAGTGCATTTTTTGTAAGATGATTTGAATGATATAAGCAAAACTCTTTCATGTATAGAAATGGAAATAAATATGTATAGCGCAGAATGTACATAAGTGCACACTGCACAAAATGTACGCAGTATCATGGTTGAAAAAATTGGGCCTATTATCGTTTAACTAGTAATTAATTTTTAACAAATTGATATAAATAATTGACTGATATTAGTAACTAATATAAATAACACTCTTCTTCGTCGACATTGCTTTCCCATTGTTTGGAATACGAAATTCCTGCGTTTTTTTTTTTTTTTTTTTTTGATGTTTTCTTAAATTTTCATTCTTTTCGTCACTTGAATTAAATTAGGATTAAGGATAAAAAGTTATATAAAATTAATAATTTTCTTTTTCCAAACGAGTGCATTTAAAAATTCCTATTTTTTAAGTCTTCTTACTGAGGGTTCTATTCATGAAGTTTTGAAACATTCAAATAAGGAATGTCTTTTAAAAAATACATCATTTCTGTATAATATTGCTTTATTTTTCGTAATATATTCTGACATTTTTTTCTAATTACTTTAAATTGAACAACTGTTTCATTATTTTAATATTCAAATTATTATACGAAGTTGAGAAATACAATAATCGCTAATTTTGAAATTTAATAAGTATTTTATTGAAAATGGTAAACAGAACAAAACTATCTTTAAAGTATTCGAAATGTATTTTTTTAAGTATTGATTCATCTTCATCATATTAATAAAAATTTAAAATTTTTATATTGATAAAATCATTTTTAGTAATTATGATATATTATATATATGTGTAATAATGTTTGGCCTCATAATATTATAAACCGATTTTTTTCCATTGTCTATGACAGGATATTTCCTTTAGCATAGACCATCTGCTGATTTGTTTATTATTTCTTAACAGTTAAAAGTTTGGAGTTTTAGCACGTACGCTTAAGTGCATAAACACGAAAGTACGAACTTAGAACAAAAGTAAAAATATTGAGTCAGCGTCGCTAACCATTTATAAACTGGTCTTTCACATTGGTTGGTTATGTAGAACAGAGTTGGATTGTTCCGAACGCCAAAGGGCTTTTTGCTACCCCATTTTCGACCAGCTGTCACTCACAGCCAGTGATAGCGTATCTTTCTCGAGGTCAGACGGAGACCACTGGAGTGAAAACTACTCGCTTGACTCGTTTTCTTGTCTGGACGCTGCTTCATATACATGGAATAATCTCTAGGAATTTCGGTAATTGTAACTGTACTCACATTTGTGTAAATTGCAATCCAGGATACGTTGGGGCCCACCTGCTTTAAAAAAAAAATATTTCCGAATTAATGGTAATGCACATTCCGTTTATTACCGTTTTAAGTGATCTTAATCATTGAAACACTGATGATTATATTCCGAGTAATATCGGATGTTCCAAAATTCATGCAAAACTCATTAAAATTTATTTTTATATCGTCAAAATGCCTTACTTCACCCTCTTTGCTGAATTATGGTTACTTTTTTTCCCGCAAACGTAATAGTTTGCGACAGACACATTTTTTAAACATTTATTAAAAATAAAATCCCTTATTGTCTGAGTTTGGGACACTCTATTACTGACTATTTAATTACTGAAATCTAAATTTATAGAATTAATTAATTCTATGAAGGTATTTTTCTTTTTATTCGAATAATAAAGATTAAGAATTCATAACCTTTAACAAAAATGCTTTTTGATATTAAGGGAAAAAATTAATACTTAAAAATTTTTGTTCACAAAAAAAAATTTAATATTTTGAGCTCAGCAGTGATAATTTATATTTAATAAAAAGGCTAACTAATCTACTTACCTAATATATTACTCATAGTTTTTGTGGAAATAGCTTTTATGAATTTTTATAAATTTATTAAAATTTGTAAACATTCAAATTGGCTTTAAGTAACTAATATCGATAAAACTTCATAAAGAAAATGATACTTGTTTGATGTTTAATTCTTCAAAAGGATCAAAATTTTATGGAAGGAATTTTACGCTTTTAGATGCTAAAGCTTTGATAGTGTTAAAGAGATTTAGGGATTCTTCTACGCTTTGCTCGTAAAAGAAAGAATGGGCTCATAATCACTTGTTTCGTAATCTTTTGCATATGATTTATTGATTCTGGAATAAAGAAACACCTTAATTGAGAAGCTACTTGCCAGACACCTTGTATTTATATATTTTTTGTATATGTCTTTTATGGTCTTAATCATCTGCTTAAATTTATACCTGGCGATAAAGGAATTTGTTAACATTTAATTTAACAACTGCTAATTCGCTAATTCTGGCTCATAATTTTTCATTTTAAATTCATAATCCGAATGTATTATGCATTTATTTGTCATTTAATTGTATTTAAATTTATTTTAACCTTCAAAAATAGCAGTAGGATTTCTTTTTTTTTCTTCGTAGCGCAGTTATTCTTAATCTTTTCCCCCTGTTCACATTTGGCTAATGACAAGAGATTCTTTCTCAGAATAATATATTTAAATTTATAAAATGTAAGCAAAGTTGAATGAATCAGTTTTGCTAAAAGCAATTGTCAAAAAGAAAAGAAAGAAAACAAAATTTGTACAAGAAAGCTTGTGCTTTTTTTAGGCAGTTTGTAAAGTGTAGCGTGTTTCAGATTTAATTAGTGAAATCTTGTTAACGCAAATATTATATTCGTCCATACTTAATCACATTGTAACAGGAAACAATCTGCTGTTTCTGTTAGTAATTTTAAATAAAGCTAATTTATATATAATTTATGGTATCCATTTATCTGGTAAATGTAAGATATTATACTACAGATGTTAGGGAAGGTTATAGTTAAATAATTATGGTCTGGAATGTAATCTTTTTTTTTTTTAACAATGATTTTATTTCTTCTTTGGAATTAAAATTAGATAATTCTTTTAAAAGGTCTTTGTTAAATCTTTTCGAATAACTTTCAATTGGCGATCTACTTTAATAGTAATATTAAAAAATCTATAGGAATTTAGTTTTAGAAAATTCATAAATCTGAGTTTTTGTCATAAGGAAAACATTTAAAGCAATATCCGGATAATTTAGAAATACTCTCTTTATTAGTAATGGAATCAACATTTAAGTAAGAAGTTCCTTTAAATTCTCAGTATGGCTGATCTTTATAGAAGAAAGTTTTTTAGAATTTAGTTTCTGAATAGAGTCTCCTAATTCAATTTCATTAGGTCATTTTTCAATTACATTAGAATAATTCAAACAACAATGAAAAGCACAGAATTATATTTGCTTATCTTCGTCTTTGCTTTAGTAAATAGAATTTATATAAAATGAAATTGATTAAAAGTTAAAAAATATTATTTTCTGAACGACGCCAATAGATAATTTACTTTGCACTTGCTATCGAAATTTTAATTTTACTTTAAAATAAAATTATCTCTCAGTTTGTTATATATCGCTATATATTTCATTAACTTCAAAACTTGTTCTCTGTTGTAAAGTCTTTGGTATTAGATAGTTATCTACGTTAAAATGAAAATATTTATAATATAATATGAATAAAATTGTTTTTTAATAAAATTGCCAAAACTTTATTTATAAAAATGTATTAAATTACCTTCTGACATCTTTCGGAATTCAGAATCTGAAAAATGTTGTCAAACTTTTTAATCAATTTCATTTAAAAATAAATTTTACTCATTGATGCAGAGACGAATGTAAATAAAACTAAGTATGTGCCTTTTATTATTATAATAATCAGTCTAAAGAAGTAAAAATTTTCATTGAATTATAACTCTTATTGTTCTTAAGTAATAAAAATATTTCACTCGAGTAATTTTCAAAACACACTTCAGAATTTATTATTCCTTCAAAACACACTTCAGAATTTATTATAAATTTTATTTGGTAAGTTTTGAAATTTTTAAAAGTTATGAAGAATGAAAAAAACAAACAAACATATAATGTCACTTATTCAGTAAGCTATTTCTAAGGAAAGGAAACAATAACTTTATGAATAAAAAAAGAAAATTCATTTTTTATTTGAAAAATTGTTTTGTTTTTTTAATTAGAAAAATATTTGTATTAAATAAATAATCAACTTTATATTTTCCACTCATTTTAAATGACTTGGATAGAATATTTATTTAGGAATTATAACTTTTTGCTGATACTCGTTAAAAAAAAAAAAAATACTAGAAACTCAAATTCTGATTTAAGATGAAAATAAATGCATTACAGGCAAAAAGAAAAATGTTTTGCTCATTTGAAATTTTGAGTAGTATTTTCATTCGTTTATATCTGAACAAATACAACACTCAGCAACAGGAATTTACGTGACAAATTGAAACTTTTCTTATCTTTTCTTTTTTTGTGTTCGAAATTAAAGGAGAAAATATTATTTTATTTTTCAAGTATTCAAGTTGTTAAAATTTAAGATTTAGAGTTTTTTTTTGTTGATATTGTCTTTCTTATTAAATAAATTGTAGAGTTTGATCTGTAGATCTATTAAAGTTAAATATAAACGCTATATATATTTTTTAATCAATCATTAACTTTTAAAAAAGACGATTGAAACAGAAATGTTCCATCTTGCCAAACTTTAAAAAAATTTTTTTTTTATTATGTTTAGTAATTTTTTAAAACTACTTCTAATGCTTATTTTTTATAAATGATAGAAGAATTTTTCCAATTCCTAGCATCCTTGAATTGTCATTTAAAAAGTTTTTTTGGTTTGGTCATAGCATAAGCGAATACCTTATTACAAATTTTGATTTATAATCCGATTTTGGGAAAAGTTTCGAAATTAAACACGATTTCTTATCATCAATCCTCAAAATGGCATGTACCACATTTCATTTATATTCATACATTTCAGATGTTGAAAAATGCATCGATGTCACACAGTGAAAGGTTTCAAACGAAGTAATATCGATTTTGCAGAGGAATTATTTAATGGAATTTTTCAAACCATCTGTAAATAATTGTAATGTGAACACGAAATTTGAATCTGATGGCTTGAACTTAAAATATTGAATTTCATTTCTAGCTGAATGCATATGTATACAAAACAAATTTCTATGGAATTCCTTAAATGGTATGTATCTAAAATATTAGAATGAATATAAATTTTTATCTGTATATAGCAAAATGAACGTAGATTTAAATTAAAATGCTACATAAATATTTGAAATGATTGCTGTTGATTTCAGATCTAAAAAAATTTCAAATTTCGATCAATAGAAGAAAACATGGAATGAGACTGCATTCTTATCAAGTAAGAAAAATGCACAGAAATATTCAAAAAATATATTTTTTATTATTTTCTAAAACACGTCTGACAGGATGTTTTTCAAACAAAATCCCAGTTGGCTATAAAAATGTACAAATAATAACAACAACTTTATTTTCTTATATAATTCATCAGTTAGATTGTTAAGCCAAGCTAGCACTTATGATTTTAACATGTCTCATATAACTTTGATAGAAATACATGGAAATCATATGGAGCAGTGTCGAGGCTATAGAACGAATTGTTCGATTAAAAAAATTGAGTCATCTGAACACTACCAGAAGCTTTATCATTGGCATATTTTTCTTTCCTTTTATATATATATATATATTTCCAATGCAGCTGGCAAACAGACATGGACGTCTTTGGATGCCTATAAGGGCTGCACCGATGTTACTCACTTTGCATTACCCAGGGGACGCGTGTAACTTGATGGTAAGTCGCGGACGCGGAGTAACAATGCCTCCCCAACGCTCTACGATCCTATTAGGACCGGGACCTACGGCTTAAAGTGGATTCCGAACCACTACAGCACCCATGGGCAAAGCCGGGATTTGAACCCGATACCTGTGGTACCGAACGCCAGAGCGCTAGCCATTCGGCCCCTTGTTAATATATATATATGACATGAAATTCTCGATTAATTTGTATAGGAGAAACGTGTGAAGAAAACGAATTAACTCATATCTCCTTTGGTGCGACTCTGCCTTATGGAAGGCGTTTTTAACTCATAGTCTGAACTGACGATTGTAATTGTAACATGTGCCTGACGATTGCCTTTTAATTGCATAAGCGCTATTTGACTTATTGCCTTTCAGAATTTATATAGAATAGGAACTAATTGAAGTAATAGCATTCATACTGGTTTTAGGTGGTTTAGATTTGAAATTTTAATATTTGTCGGGTTTTATATATTAGTTCTAATACCTCACTTAAAACTAATTTTTATTGAGATAATATTAATAAATTTCTGAAAAATTTTTGGTATATTAATTTGATTAATTGTGATAGTATCTTTAATAATGCCTAAAATATTTTATCAAACAATGCATCTATAATGCAAATAAACAATGCATCTATAATGCAAATAAACAATGCAATAGGAAATGCAAATGCAAAAATCGGAAAAACTTATTGCTGAAGTTCTTCCAGAAGATTATTTTTGGCGGAGAGAAACCATGCTGGAAATAGCATACACAAAATATTTTAAATCCATTCTTCTTAAAGTGGATCTAAGTGGTACTTATTTAAAAATAATATTAAAAAATTATTTGTGTGTGAGATGTAACCAATAAATCAAATTCTATTTGGAGACACAAAAAAAGAAGGGGTTTTTAAAAATTTGTCTTGAAAGATATTGGAGATGATTCTTCTTCAAAGAAAAAAAAAACGTGTTTTGTACTAAAAAAAAACTTTGTATGAAAAATAATATAAAACAAATATAAAATAAATTAATATTAAATAATTATATAAAAAGTTTAATGTGCAATAAGAATTTTTCTTTTAGTTAAAAATGAAGATAACACATATTTCACAATATTAAGCTTCAGAAAATGTTTAGATATAGAAAAATTAAAATGTAAATTTTCGATAAATCCTATATTTTTATTTGACTATTTTATATACCTGTAATGAACGTAATACGAGTTATGCTTAAAAAATAAAATAAGCTTGGATTTACTTGCTTGAATTTTACAAAAATTAAATTTTTAATAATAATTCGGTTAATCGCAAAGAATTTTATTTCTTACGCATCCTATATAAATGTTGATTTGTATTTTAATAAAACTTGTAAAATTCTAAATATTTTCTATAATTTTATTTATTTTTAATTTGGGTTGAAATATTATTTGCAATATTTAAATTTCAACCAATTAACGCATAAAAGGATTCTCTCAATATGGCAATAAAATATGTGTGATCTTCGTTTCATTGTTTTTAAAGATAAATTTCTTTTCTAAAGATATTTATAGTAAGAAACAATGAAAAATAATCTATTACTCCCCACAACTCTGCACTTGAGAAAGAAGATAAGGTTCTTTTTGCTTTAGAAAAAGACTTTGTGCACTTTTGTAATTAATTACAGGTGTCTGCTAAACATGTCTACTTAATTGGAGATTATTTTATACTATCCGTGTTTATTTGATAATTTTTTAAATTTTAGTTCAGCCTTATTTTATTTTGATAAGCGAAAGTGTGCTAACATTGAATATTAAATATTACACCTCATTACACATGTGTTTACAGAACTGAAAAATGGTTAATTAACAAGCTTAACTAGTGAAGATATTCACCTTTCATGGGTAAAGCAAAGACATAAGTCTTATAGTATAAAGTAGATCTTGATTTTTTTAATTTCCAAACAAGTAGTAATAAGTATGACATTTTAATGTGTCGTAGATTATACAATTTTTATTTATTTTGTACTATTTTGACTTTATACATAAATAATAACAGCATTTTTACGTGTCCATTTTTTACAAAAAGAAAAAGTAGCTGGTAATAAAAAAATATATTTTGCTTCAGTTGTAATAATTTATTGCTAGGTTGTTGTGGTTTTTCGTTGCAAGGTCTTTTATTTTCTAATCATGAACCCTCTTGCATTGTTTCTTGTGTTACCATTTTTTACATCACTTTGTTAGTTCAATGTAGTTAAATTGTGTATTTGAAATATAGGAAGGGAGTGTATTGAACATCCCCCATACATTTTCAAGTTGAATTAAGAAACAGTTGCTTACAGTTTTAATATATTTTTTAACCGGTTTTGACAAGAAAACTTTTTTATCTGTTGAACAATGGTTCTTCAACACAGAAGAAATACGAGGAAAGCACTAAATTCCTCTGGGATCATATAATATATCACAATCTATACATCATTCTGAGTAGAACTTTTCTTATACGACGCAAAGTTGTCAGACATTTTAAAGGAAATATATCGATTCATTTTTCATCTTCTCGATTTTCGACAGTAAATTAAAGCAGACACATGACGTTACAGGTGGTTTTAAAATCGAAGCCCATTCGTATTTGTCTTAGCTTGTGGTCGAAATACATATCATAAAACTTGTCCTGATATTTATGGAATCTTTCAGAATTTATTTAAAAGAAGATTAATTTGATCACTCGAAAAATTATATATATATATATATATAATTTTTCGAGTGATCAACAATATGTATATATATATATATACATATTGTTTCTCTATAAGTAAAGAAGCTATTTTTAAAGAAAAAATGAACGATCTTCGCAAAAGGAGGAATGTGCGAATATTTTTTGAAAACTAAACATCGATTTTTCTGAAAGATTAGATTCTTTTAGGCAGAAAGATCAATATGATCAATCGGAAATTCAAACAATATTTCTAATATATATATATATATATATAAATAAAGCCTTGTTTCTCTATAAAAATAAAAGTGAAAAGAAAAATTGGGCGATCGTCGAAGAAGAAGCAATGCTAGAATATTTTTCTAAAAATTAAACATTGAATTTTGGGCAAATATTAGATTCTTGGTTTGGTTCAAATAAATTGTTGTCTTTCTGAAAGTAGCTTGGTCTGTATTAAAACTAAACAAAAACAGTCAGTCTTTCATCTGACTGTAATAAACATTTTTTATATTTTTGTTAGCATATAAGTATTTGCAATGAGTTCAAGTTTACTACACTTCTTTATTTTTGGAATGAAAAACCAAAAAAACCGACTACAGATCGTGTCTTAAGTATTAAAGACGGTTACTGAAAACTTAATTCCCAGATATGAACATCCCAAAATCCTGAAATCACATCTCCCGAAAGATTAAGTTGTCACTTTGTAAGAAAACATTTCTAGTTATCCATTAATCCTTCATCTTTAAGGATAAAGTAAAATTTATTCTTGATTTGGCCAGAAATTTTTTGTATCGAGGGAGGGTAATAGGACAAAAAGTGAACAATTCAAACTTGTCACTCGGAAATTGTTTTATAGATTAAAAAATTGCTTGTCTTTAAAAAAGGAAATATAACATAATTATTTAATTGGATTTCTTTAGAGTAGTTATTTTTTTATTCTAAATATATTTGATATCTTATTTGATTCTCTCCATAAAAAGTTAAAATGATTGATTAAGTTACTGGCCGTTTTTAACATTCAAATGTAAAGGTATTTAGGATCAAACGATGAAGACAAGTTTTAATTTAAAATTAATTAAGTTAATTAAGTTAAGTTAAATTTAAATTTAAATTAATCAAGTTAAAATTATTAATCAAATTAAATTTTGAATCATTTTATATTTTATAAGAAGTGCATCTAAATAAAGATTGATATTTTAAAAATATATTTTAATTTTACTGTTTTTAGTGCTAATGTAATATCATGCCATATAATAATTTTATTAATAAAAATTTTATAACATAAAATATGAAAAATTATCAGTTAAAAAAACTACAATATATTACTTTTCATTTTTTAAATCGCTTTATCCCTGATAGTTGGTTAAATATAGGGACTATTAGAAATATATATAGAAAATAAACGACCTGATTGATATCAATTGAAAAGCATTTTAAACATCTTTAGATTATAAAAACGTTTCATTTTATTCTTGTATTAGTTACTTTTCCTTTTAATAGCCGAGCGCCTAATTTTTAAAAGTATTTCAGCATCATTATTATTTCGAACATCTAGATTAAATAAGGTAGGTAATAAGATTTCTGTCTTGCATTTTCAAATTCAATAATATGTATAAGTATACTTATTTCACTTAATTTATGTATATTTCTTTTGGAGTATTTGCCATTCTTAAAATTGTTGAAATTTCTCCCAAGGTACAATGTCCAGAAAAGCAATTTTAAATAACGTACTATTTTGTTCTGGAATTACGGAATTACTTCTCTCCACATTCGAAAATACTTCAGTTCTTCAAATAGCTTCCAATTTCAAATCGCTTTGAGAAATGAAAGAAAGCAAAACAAACGAACAAATCTATACAAGTTGAGTGGTATAAAACAAAAGCAGTACAAGCAAGCTCGCAAAACCACTTTGGCAGTTTGGCAAAATTTTCTAAATTGTTATGTTCTTACCAATTCAATTATTTTCGATCAAATTATAACTTTCTAAGACATACTAGTATAAGTATAACAAGTTATATAAAAAAAAAATTTAAGTCAGTTCCTACTTTTTTTCACTCTTTTGCAGAAAGTCCTTTATAAATAGTTTTCATTCATTTTTTCAAGTTGATGTGGCGCTATCTATTAGTAGATATATGCAACTTAAATCTATAAAAACTAAAAGTAATTAATTAAACTTAATTAATGGGTTAATATTTGGAAAAAAACTGTATTAGCATCCAGTGTCATCCACTACAAGTTCAAAAAAATGTATTTGAATTCGAGTGGATGAATAAAATTTATTTTATGAACGATTGAAAATTTGAACTAATGAATAAACTTTGAAATATATAGGGAGAGTGTGAGCTAATAGAAGGAATTGAAAAATATAGGAATTTTGGGAGACCAGATTCTAAAAATTAAGACCACGATTTAATCCAACATAAATGAAATTAATTTAAATGAATTCAAATGCAAAATAAAATAGATCACTGAAAATGGTCAAAATAAAAAAATTTAAAAACAAAGTTCAAATGAGGTTCATGATACCTTGTGAAAATTGCCATTATTAGTCAGTAATTGCGACAGGATATTTGCAATTACTGAGACGGACATTGATTTTCTAATTTCTAGTTAATTGTTCATTCTTTTTAGATTATTTTGTGCTTGCTTGTTTTTTATATATATTTCGCTTGCACAGATGTGTGTGAGCCTATGGGAACTCGTATGCTTAAATTTCGCGTGAAAAATTTATAAATTGTCTGACCATGTGATATAAGGTGTGATTCGATCAATTCAGTAGTTTGGTGCCATCATCGCTTTCAGTCGTAAGAAATTTTAATTGTCAATGTTATAACATATATTAGCGACTTCATTAACATTCAATTATCGGTATAAGAATGTAAAATGTGATAAATTAACCGAGGACCGCTTTTATAATAATTTTCTTGAGATTTTCGATTAAGTAGGACTTTAGCATAGGAAAAAAAAAGTCTTAAACTTTATTAATACTAGATGTTAAATCAATTAAATACAAATAGACATTTAACATGTTTTATTATTTTATATTCATGGTTTATAAATTTGGTATACGCATTTGATTTCAATAGAATGTGCAGCATTTTTATACAAAAAAAATAAGAAATTTTTCTTAAAAAATATAATTAAGATTGAGATTTAAATTTTATTGATTTTATAAAATATTACAATACAAACTTTTAAATTTCTTCAGCATTTCGATGAATAAAATGTATGTTTATTTTTAATTCAAAAGATATCTGTCTCAAAATTCAATGCTTTAAATACATATGGAGTTAATTCTCTAAATTATTTTTTTTCAACTACTACCTTGTTTTCATTTAGAAAATTATGTAGCAATTCAATTTAATACTTTTGCAATAAAAGACTAATTGAAACATTACAAAGTAAAATAAATCAACAAGTAAAATTATAAAGTTTGCTTATAAACAATAAAATGTAATGGTTATTATTTAAAAAAGAAATATTTTTAATTTAAATAATGTAGCACAATATCACCAAAAGATATAAATAAATATTCCTATTAAAAAAATTCATTAAAATTCTATATTAATAATTTGCAAAGTTTTATTAACTAAATTTTAAAAATATTTTATAAATCATTAAAGAAAATTTTATTAAGATATTTCTATGTCCAGTTCGAACTGCAATGTTGTTTATTTTTAAAATTAAACTTGAATCCGGTTTTTAGAATCAGTAAATTTGCAAATAGCATAAAAATAATATGCAACGATTAATATTATTTTTATTCTCAGTAACAATATACAATGCATACAAAATAATTTTTATAAATTGTACTTTATGTAACAATGTACGACTCATCAAACTTCGTTAACATTAAAATGCATTTATAGATTACAAAGCATATTTTAAGCCATGCAAACTTATATAATGGATAATATGCAACTCATAGTGCTAATAAACAATCGTATATAATTAATTAATGGAAAAATAACAGTTTTAAATAAATATTGTTTATTTTATATATATATTTAAATTTTTACTATTTGCAGGTATATAAAGAAGTCCAGTTTTAGCAATGTGTCTCAAATAAAAGACTGCTTCCTCTCTTCTACTCACAATTGGAGATGAATCCCAGGTTAGTGCAAAATTTTAAATTTTTATCAGAGGAATAAGGAGTTAATTTAAAATCTAACATTTTATAAAATTATAATTAAAAACTAAGAAATCAAGCATGTGTTAGTTGAGAGAAAAATCTGGAAATTTTTATAAATTAAATTACAAAAATTAAGCAAAGAAATAGAAAATAAGTTTGTTGGTATATAATTAACAAATGGCAAAAAAAAAAATAATAATAAAATTTATATTTAATTTAACGCATTTAATTAAGGAGGTTTTCGGTATAATATTAAATTTAAAAAAAAAAGTATAGAATGAAAAAAAAAGTTTTACTTGATGACAAATTATTTTATCTGATTAGTTTAGCTATAACAAAATAGATGGCGCCACAAACAGAAAATTTTTTTTGATGTAGATGTTTCTATGCGAATCATTTAAAAAAAAATTTCGAAAGGTAAAATTATAGAAATGAGTCAAATCATCCAACACAACAGCAAATCGACTTTTACTTAAGGTGGGATAGCCAATAATTTTATTACGGAAGCTCGACATTCCAAAATTTTGTAGTGGCACAACGCTGTGTGTAAAGATGATGTTAAGTGAAATTACTTCACTTTCATAGTTTATGCGTTTTCTGGACAAATAACATTCTCTTGTCTGACAAAATGTAGGGTGAATAGTAAGTAATAAGATTAGTGAGCAACAAATGATTTAAAATGAATTAAAAACGTTAGTTAATGCATAGAATGATATTAAGTAACTTACATAAGTGTAGAATTATTTCTTTTGTGTAACAATTTATATTAAAGAAGCAATCGGTGTTAACCAATAAAAACTGTCATATATTTACGTAATATATAGTAAATTCTATAGATAGTTCTAAAAATATATCCGGAACCATGATTAATATTTTCTATTTACAACTTCTAGAGCGTTGTCGTATTTTTGTACTAGGCTTTGTTTCGAATAACACATAAATTCCAAGGAACTAATTATGTTTTGCAAGCATTCCCATTTTCTTTATTATTTTCTTAAAAAAAAGGTAAAGCGTGTTTACTAAATAACAAAGAAGAAATAAAATGGAGCTCATAATGAAAACTACACCACTGCTATTCCGAAAAAAATCTCTCCCAAAAGAAGCGATAAAGTATTTAATAGACTGAGCTTCGAAGTACTTTCACACCTAATTAAGTTATCCATCGAAAAGGAGACGTGAATCGGCGCCAAGTTTATTGTTTTCGTAAACAGGCCTGCTTATAGATTTTCTCGGTTTAAATCTTAGCAACTTGGAAGAAGAATTTTATGTTTCGCCGGTGATTCTCAAAGGGTTATGCCCTAAAACAGGGATGGGGAAACTACGGCCAACTCAGGCCCGCCAGAAGGTTCTATCTGGCCAGAGGATAGATTTTTAATTTGCCGCTTCGAGGCGAATTAAAAGAAATATATATTTATGTATTATATATCCATCTACTTTTCTACTCCGATTAAATTTTTTTTCTTCCTTTTTTTACTACGAACTAATGATCTTTTTACTTTTTTTTTGTTCTACAAAACAAAAATCGAAGTAAATAGACAGACACAGACAGCTTTCAATCGGTAACGTGTTAAGAGAGGAAGTTCTTTGCTGGTTATAACTGCAGATTGGCGCCAACTAGCGTTATCTCTTTCTCGGGGAGCAGACATATGGGAATCCAATATAGGGGAATTAGACCTCACATGTGGCAGACTGCGTATTTTAAGCTTCAGCCTGTGAACGATGGAGTACCAAATATGACAGGAAAAAAATCTAGATTTCTTGGACTCTTTAATCAAAACTATCCCGGGAACAATTTGTTTTTCTACATTGTTTTCTACATTTTCTTTTGGCGCGAGTTCCAATATTCTTAATTGCGTATGGAAAGATTGCGGACATATAGCATCATTGTGAATAGTGGTGAAATTATTAAAAGTAGCATAGTGATTATTTGGGTTATTCGTAAAATATTTCAAACCCAAAATAACTATTAAAAAATGTAAAGTTGATTCAGAGTGCCATGCTTTTAATGATGAATGGACCTGGAAATATTTTTTTACAGTTGTAAAAGATAAACCAGTGTGTCTCATCTGCAATGAAGCAGTGGCAGCCTTCAAAGAATATAACAGCTAAGCATAAGAATTTCAATTATGAAGCAATATCCGAATATGAAAGAAAACAAAATGCAACCTCGTATTTTAGAATCAGTCCATCTCACTTCGAACCTCAATATAAGGAACTTTTAAAAATGAAATCGCAATTTCATTCGTCTCATTAACATATTTAGATCGTAATACTTGTATACTGTTTTTAAAATTTCAGAAAAATTTATCTTGGCCCGCCAAACTTTTTTTTTTTCGATTTTCGGTTCGCGACCGAAAAAGTTTGCCCATCTCTGTCCTAGAATATTTTCAGGTGCAGAGTGTAGTATTTCAGAAAAAAATAAATGCCCAGTAATAAATATAAATACTCTTTTTTTTCTTTTCAATTTCCCCGTTCAATGACAACTTTTATTACAAACGACTAACATTTCAAGTCGCTTTTTTTTTCTACTCCATTCCTATAAAATTTGTCAAAGCAACGATAATATGCCAAATAAAGTTTCTAAGAAATTACAAAAGGCAACTTCCATGGTTCATTGCCAGAAATGTTATCGTCTATGTAATTTTCAGAGTTAAAAAAATTTACTTTGCAACCTACGAGACTTCGACGTTTGTAAGTAGTACATTTCAGGCAATTGTACATAAATATGAGGATTTTGGATTTTGACTTGAAATATTTATGGTATCAAGATAGACATAGGTATTTTTATAAATTAAATCGCAATTTCGGAATCAATTATTTATTATGGAAACATTATTTAAGTTGTTCGATATCTTTAATATAGTAATTAAATACAATCATGAAAAAAAATTATATATAAAATATTTTAGTTGCTTTAAATAATACTGAGTAACTTTAATTATTTTAGAAAACTGTTATTGATAATTGTCTGGAGTTAGGTTATTAATTAATTATAGTTAAAATAAAATTTTCAAAAAAAAAATATTATAATCTTTTATAATTTGGAAATGCTTTTTGTATGCTTTTTCTCGAAACAATATAATTCTTTATTTTCCTGCAATGCATTAAAAGTATCATCTTTAAAGCAATTTCTATTTTTTAAAATTCTCTATGGAATTAACTTAACATTTTTATAAAAAATAAGTTGTAACTTAAAATAAAACTTTTTCATTCCAAACAGCTTATTTCCTCCTGCTTTCTGCTATTTATTTCATGACATATAATTTTTTTTTATGGACACTTTTTTTCCCGATTAGAGGCGGTTCCTCTAAATCGTTGAAGAATTGTTTTCAGCTGGCAATTTTTTTAAACAAATTATATTTTTTTTACGTATATTTTCTTCATTTTATCTGCGTTAAAAAAAAAAGGTAAAATTTTTTTAATAAAAGGTAAGAGTCAAATGTAAAACAGAGGTTCTTCAAGTAGAAAAACTGTTCAGATGTCATCATTGCAGATATTAAAATGATACAAAGTCGAAGTGTTTGTTAGTAAAAGTTAGACGACAAATTTTATAGGGTTCCCTTCAGCAAACATGTGAAGCAAAGATTTTAATTTCATTTCATCTAAAACTCGTTTATATTGATTAGTATCTATATTGCCATAATATTAGAATCTTTTGAGTAATTCTAAATAAAAGCAGCGTATAAAACCGATTTTTTTTTCTTTTTACTGCCAAACCTCATTTGTTCAAAACTGATTAACGAAAACTTGTATATTTGATAATACCTTTAATAAGATATAACAAAAATACTTAAAAAGAAGAATATTTCATTTTTTTTCCTTAAAAATTGTCATATATTTACGTAATATAGGAAGGAAAATAATATAATAAGGAAACAAAATTAACCCATGGAAACGTATGTAACTATATCCTTTTAATTAAAAATATATTGAAAGAGCACTTATTTTTTTATATTAGGCTTTCTCTGATTAATATATTAACTACGTGAATAATAAATAATTACGTGAATATTTAAATATCTTTAATCACACAAAAAATATCTCGTCCTATACCATTCCACTCTATCAAAAATCTCATCAAAAGATCAATTAAAGTCCGCGCTCAAGAAGACCTCTATAACCGAGTTTTCCAAAAGTCCTGGAAGAATGCCATCCCAAATCTATGCAATGTTCCAAGGCGTAGAGCAGTCGCTTATTTCCGACTAGCCACCGGACATGACTGCCTTCGAAACCATCTTTACAGGCTCAAAATTGTTCCTTCCCCGATATGCACTCTGTGCACCTCTGGAGAGGCCATGGACTCCACGCATCTACTTCACTGTCCTGCTCTGAGCAAGACTTTTTTCTCCGAGCGATATTGGGAGGCTAGAGATATGTTAGATTAATGAACTCTGTTTCAGCATGTTTTGTTGTATTCCCGGGTTTTTTTTTGTGTTCTTTTTATTGCTGTAACTTTTCATGATCTGTCATTGGAAATAAATATATATATATATACATTTAAATATAATGAAATCAAAATTTTCAAATATTTTTCAAACGTAATCAAATATTATTAAAATATAATCAAATATTTCTCAAATATAATCAAATATTTTTCAAATATAATCAAATATTTTTCAAATATAATCAAATATTGTTATTATACAAATAAAATTATTTGAGCCTAAACAGGGCAAAGAAACCAAGGCCATGCTTCTTCATTTACACCATTTAGTTTTCAAAAAAAACTCAATCGATCTTTCATTTTCTTTTTGATTTCGCCAAAAGGCTTATTCTACATCTTTTTTTAATTAACTTTAGAATTTAATGGGTTTGTTACCTCGTCGCAGAATAACTTCAAAAATAATAATGCATTAATTTTTTTTTCCTAAACAAAGTGCAATGTTCAATTAATAAAGTGAAAAGTTTTTAAAAAGTTATCACGCAAGTATACACGAAAACACTAAAAAAAAAAAAAAAAAAAAAAAATCTTGAACTGATTTCTCTTACAAACTTTTTCAGAAAGAAATAATTTCATTCCTATTTATTTTCTATCTGACAAAAAAATTGGTTTTTGGCAGCATAATTGTTAAAAGTTAGTCGACGTAATGGTTTTTACATCAGAGAACCATTATTACAGATATGAATCATTCGAAATAAAAAAAAATATATAGCATTCGTATTAGAAAAAATTTGCATTCTGAAATTGGGACATGATTCGTTTCTTAAAACGTTTGACGATGAAATAAAATGTCTCCAAGGCATAATTTTATATGCAATTGAATGAAATAAATGATTGAAACATAGCAGATGGTTTCATTTTCTTTTTTTTTAATGTTCTAAGATTTTTTTATTCAGATCTTCTATATAATAGGAAAAAATAAAATATAGTAAAGAAATTAAAATAAAATAAGAACGAAAAGGAATATAAGATGTTAAGTATTCTTTATCTACAGGACGTACAAAGAAAATTCCGTCATTTTCCAATAGATTATATAACTAACAAAGATTTCAATTAATTGAGAATGGCACGAAAAGTAAATGAAAAAAATTGTTATTTTCAAATGCTGGGGGCTTTGTTCTGAGGTCATTCTTTGTCAGAACGTTAGATAAGAAGCGAATCCAGCGTTATCCATGGCGCACTATGTGGAACCTGTTACATTATAGCCATATCCTTCCACCACAATTTTGATCGAACACCTCCCAAGGCTGGTATTGGAGGGCGTGAACCCTCCTACGTTTCGGTTGAGCCCGATGGACGATCATTCCTACCTATATATTTATAGTGCTCATCAAAGGCATACAGTCAGAAGTCTCGGAATATGCTTTTCTAATTAATATACGACATTTCATTGTAGATCAAGCACTTTTATTTTTCACAGCATTCAATACGTCAAAGAAAACTGGAAATTTTTTTCTGCATTATTCAATTCCTTCTATTAGCTCACACTCTACCTATATATATCTTGTTCGAATTTTCATTTGTAATAAAATACATTTTATTCATCCACTCATGTTCAAATACATTTTTTTTTAACTAGTAGGGGATGACACTGGATGTTAATACAGTTTTTTCTAATATTAATTCAGTAATTAAATTAAATTAATTAATATTATTTTTTTTTAGATTTAAGTTGTATGCATCTACCAATAGATGGTTTTTATAGATTTAAGTTGTATGTATCTACGAATAGATGGGGCCAAATAAACTTAAAAAAATGAATGAAAATTATTTATAAAGAACTTTTATGCAATATAGTGGAAAAAAAGTAGGAATTGACTTTAATTTTTTTTTTTATATTACTTTTTTTTTGAGAAGAAAAAGAAATATGTTTGCGTATATTAACTTATGATGAACAATATACCTGAAACACCAAAAGTACTAAAGAGAAGACGAAAAAGATGTATAGAGCACACAAACACACATATTTTGATAAACATTTGAGCTAAATACATAAAGAGCTCACAATATCCACACATCGTCTCACTCCAGAGTTCGACCCGAATGTATATTCTCCAGGAATTCCAGTTCAGTTATCCAGGGACCCGCCCTTCTGACACCAATACAGAGCCCAGAATGTCTCATAGACTTCTTTTCTGTCATGTTTTTCAAACGTGTGATGGTTTGATATGGTTTTGGATTAGCATTCCAAAAAGCTCACAATCTTCCCTTGTAATGATTTCATAAACCAAGGAATGGCTACTCAAAGTAGAAATGACTTACTAAATTTAAAGGTTTTATAAAGTACAAGCATAAAATAATTAAAGAAAAAGATTTTTACTAAATTATTGATAATGTCGTGCAAAAATAGATGGCGTTGTAATTCTCTAGTGCCTATAAATATATAGGCACTTTCACTAAGATTCCTACGGAGCAGCCAGAATCAGTGGGTTGTAGATGGCATATCTCTAAGAATTGAACTTCCTTATCTATTAACAAGGAGCCGGAAGTGCTCAATTCAAAAGAAATAACATATACGTAGCTTATGTGTGTGTTTAAGACGGTACAATTGATAATTTCATCCTACAAGATGGCAATGCTGCGTTACAAAGAACCTGCGTTGTAATGTTAGAGAGTGTCAATCTCAAAACTACAAATTAAGTCAGTCAGTTGATTTACTTATCGTGGATAATTAACTTCAGAAACTTAATTGACTTCAGCACTTCGTTGCATTCTTCGCTTCGCTTTGATAATTAACTGATGCAGCTAACAAGGAGTGATCATCCTGATCTAGAGACCTAAATCTAATTCAGGATGCTTAGAATACTCAAGAGAGCTCTTTTATCGCTGCTCCTTTTCTATTTCTTAGACCTTGAGAAGTATAGAGCAGCTTTGCAAGAATAATGGCTGTCGCGCCTTAGTGACCCACTAGATTGCTCAATTGATAGCATCTCGTATTGTTGCTCGGGGTGATAATGTTTCTTATTGAAGGCACTTTTTCTATGCTAACATAGATCCAGTTTGTCAATTTCATACGAACATTTATACAATATACTTTATATCAACTTTATTAAAATAAGTACATAATTTTATATCCTAATTTTTCATTAATAGAAAAAAAAACTTCTCAAACAATCTGTAGTAGATTATGATATGAACAAAAAAACTTCTCAAACAATCTGTAGTAGATTATGATATGAACAAAAAAAAGATTTTAGATTATACAAAGCTAAATAACATAAGAATCAATGTAAAAAATTAATAACATATTTTAAACTTCAGTTATTCAACTTCTGAACAAAAAAAATTAAATATTTATTTCAAGTCGAAATAATTTATATGACTTCCTATTAAGTAATACTGTATAGATTGTATTCTGTTCAGTAATATTAATTTATATAAACAAACAAATATACAAATACTCATAACAATACATTTAATTTCACGTTCAAACGTTTATATACAGTTGCTCATTTTCTGATTACTTAATAGAAATCCGCGTAAAAAAAATAATAAAATACCTAACTATTAAGTAATTTTTAACTAACTCTTTTTAAGTGACTTTTTTTCCAATCGATGCCTTTTATGCAACCTTAAAATAGTTTAGAGTATCAATATAATTACATATATAAACAATTAGAAAAAAGTATTTTTTTGCATTATTCGTTATTTTAAAATCGTAACTAATGATTAAATTCTAATGTTTAATTCGTAATCTTTCGTGTATTGTAAGTATTATATAGTTAGTTATACTTATACACTGAAGTGACAAAAGACATCGGATAGCAATATGCAAATTTTCAGATGGCAGTAGCATCGCGTAGAACAGGTATAAATGCGCAGTGCTTTCGCAGAGCTTTCATTTCTGTTCAAGTTATTCATGTGAAGAGGTTTTGACGTGATGATGACCGCACGACGGGAATTAACAGACTTTGAACGCGGAATGTTAGTTGGAGCTAGACGCATGGGTCATGCCATTTCGGAAATCGTTAGGGAATTCAACATTCCCAGATCCACTGTGTCAAGAGTGTGCCGAGAGTATGAAATTTCAGGCATAACATCCCACCATGGACAGCGCAGTGGTCGACCGCCTGCACTTAATGACCGAGACCGGCGACGTCTGCAAAGAGTCGTAAATTCTAACAGACAAGCAACACTGCGTCAAATAACCGCAGAAATCAATGTGGGACTTACAAGGGACTTGTCTGTTAGAACTGTGCGGAGAAATTTGGCTTTCTTGGGCTATTCCAGCAGAAGACCGACTCGAGTGCCTTTACTGACAGAGCGACATCGCTTGCAGCGACTGTCATGGGCACGTGAGCATATCGGTTGGTCCCTAGATGAATGGAAAACCGTGGCCTGGTCCGATGAGTCACGATTTCACTTGGTAAGAGCTGATGGTAGGGTTCGAGTGTGGCGCAGACCCCACGAAGCCGTGGACCCAAACTGTCAGCAAGGCACTGTTCAAGCTGGTGGTGGCTCCGTAATGGTGTGGGCTGTTTTTTCATGGCATGGACTTGGTCCTCTGGTGCAACTGGACCGAACATTGACTGGAAATGCTTATGTTCAGCTACTTGGAGATCACTTGCAGCCATTCATGGACTTCATGTGCCCTCATGCGCCATGTCACCGGGCCACAACTGTTCGCGATTGGTTTGAAGAACATTCTGGACAATTCCAACGAATGATCTGGCCACCTAGATCGCCCGACATGAATCCCATCGAGCATTTATGGGACATCATCGAGAGGTCTGTTCGTGCCCAAAATCCTGCACCATCAACGCTTTCACAATTATGGACGTCTATCGAGACAGCATGGCTTAATATTCCTGCAGAAGACTTCCAACGACTTGTTGAGTCCATGCCACGTCGAGTTGCTGCACTTCGCCGGGCGAAAGGAGGGCCGACACGATATTGAGAGGTATCCCATGACTTTTGACACTTCAGTGTACATTTGTTCTTCGTTGCTTACTTATAAACAGCCTTCCTTCTGGCTTCACCATGAATATTAAATTAGGAATAATCTTCTAATGATATTCAAAATGTAACATACTTTCAGTATAATTGTACTCTATTATCCGGCAGCTGATATATTATAACAAATGAATACTCGATAATTAAAATTAAAAATCACTATAAAGTATATATACAATCATTATATGTAAATCATCAATATCACAATGTCTGGAACTACACCTTGGTGGATTATAGCCTCCCTGACAGGACTTTTCCAAATTTCCATATTCCTAGCTTTTCTTTTCCTTTTTTTCCCTTCATTGACTGCAGATCTTTCTTCACTTATTCCATTTATTTATTCATAGGTCTTACAATGTTTCTCTTACTTTCTATAATCTATATTTATTTTGACATTTTGATTTCCTTCATTCATTTTATACGGCCCAGTAACAGAATTCTTCTATGCTCAGTTATTCTTAAGTTTTTACTATTGTTACTGATTCTGTTATGTAAAAATGCTTCTAAAAATTTTCTCTTTTGAAATATAATTTTTTTTTACCTAAACAAAATAATAAGAGATACTGTAAAAAATTATATAAAACTGAATTCTTCTTCCATTTGAAATATACATGTTTTAATTATTAAACAAAATAAATTATTTCCTTATGTAAAACCAATAAGAGCAATTGAAAACAATTATATATAACTGAAATCTTCTTACCAATGCCATTCTCGCTTTTCGGACCAGATGAAAAACCATCAATTTAATAAACTTTATAGAAGCTAATGAGCAATTAATTCTTTCAAGAAACCATTATCCCTGAGGTATTAACTGAATTTATCTGTTCTCATTCCTTCTCATTAAACAATATTTTATTTTATATAACACTGAATAGAGTGAATGCTATTGTAATATTTGTCAAACAATATCAAGCTCATAACCATAATTTATTCTTTCTGTATTGTATACGTTTCATTTCACTTATGCTTATATAGTATCATACCATATTTTTTAGATTTATATTAATTTACATTTTATTAATATAATTTTATAATTTTTCGTATTTCAATTTCAATTGTCTGTTATTTTTACTATTGTCACTATTTAAAACAGTGGGAGGAGATTTGGAAATGAGGGCTAGATGGGATTATGATAAAGTAAAGGTACAGCTGCCCATTCCAACTTATCAACACTGAGTTCGTGACTTCGAAATTTACCCTCATGAAGATATGGTTTGCTTTCGAGAATTTTGCTAACAGTCAGGCTACAAAAATCATCTTCTGGACTAATGCTAAAAAATTCTGGACTAATTGAATTAAAGAAAATGGAATTTTTGTTTAAATGAACTACAATTACGACCCATCTTAAGGTATTAAAATTACTCACAGATAAGTCACGACAAAGTAGAAAAATGAAGGCAGTGGTATGTACGTAAATGGAACTTTTAGTGAAATTTAATTTGTATTGATTGTAATGACCAGTGTACATTTTGTTTGAAATCATTTCGTATTTTTTTACCTAAATGTTTAAGCTTGTCAGAGGCAAGAATTTTGTAGAAACAGAATAATGAGCAAATAATAAGAAATCACTGTGTAAGAGTCAACTGTAAGAGACAACTGTATTCAGTTGTCTCTTTCAACTGAAATTCTATTAATTAAAACAGCTTTATTTTAAGGAAAGGAAAATAAGTTCTGCGTTTAAACGTACTTAACTAACTTCCTCGCAGTTTTCAGGTTGCTTTTCTAGTAAATACTGTTACGTTCCACAAGATAATTCAAACTGTCAATTAAGTTAAACTCCAGTGAGTATTTCACGGCAGCAAACTTTGTGAGTTCCATGCTAACCTATCTGTGCAGAACAAGACGACAGAAGCGAAATTAATGTTTTCACAACATTCAGGATGAGTAAATATTTTTTATTTCGAGAGTGTTTCTGTCACTAGAGACAAGAGGGGTTTAGTTTATGTGTCGATTAAAATAAACTAGGAGACAGTTTCAGAAAACGTCATGTACATAGAGTATGGCAATTATATATTTTCATTAATTAAATAGTTATTATTTTTTTTATTTTCTATTGCTATTTAAAGATGTAACGAATTATTAGTTTTATGATTATTTGATGATTTTTAAATTTACATTGTTCATAAAATTTTAATAAATGATCATGTTTCTTATGATAAATTTGTATGTATTTGCTTGTTTGTGTGTAATCAAATTTAGGTTAATTCACTGAAAATAAAATAGTGACATCTCAAAATCTGAATTTCATTAAACGATAAGAGAACTTCATTTATTTCAATCCAAGGTCATCTTTGGTTACATTCGTAGTTCTCAAAGTGCTGCGCTCAACTTCCCAGGAAATCACAAATAGAAGGAAAGAAGAAGGAAGTTGCTTTTATTGATTCATTTTTTTTTCTTTTCTCAGATAAAGACAAGTAATATAAAAAAAAAAAAAAATTAAAATCAATTCCTTCTTTTTTTTCTCACTCTATTGCAGAAAGTCCTTTATAAATAATTTTCATTCATTTTTTTAAGTTTATCTGGCGCCATCTATTGGTAGGTACATGCAACTTATATATAAAAAAAAACTATAATTAATTAATTAAATTTAATGAATGAATTAATATTCGAAAAAACTGTATTAACATCAAGTGTCATCCACTACAAGTTCAAAAAAATATATTTGAACTTGAGTGGATGAATAAAAAAGTATTTTATTAACGATTGAAAATTTGAACAAGATATATATAGGGTTAGTGTGAGCTAATAGAAGGAATTGAATAAATAAAAATTCATTGTAGAATAATTTCTTTCAAAATTATCAATAATTTTTCAAAATTATCGATATGTTTTATAAAGAATCCATTACTTTATATTTCATAACAGTTAAGATTACAAGTAAGATTGCAATACATTTAAGATTCTTGTTTTAAACTTATGTTGCAGTTGTTTATGTTGAGTTGTAATAAAACTGTAGGTTTTTTATAATAAATGTATTCCGTTTTTCTGAAAGTCCGTTCATAAAAAATTAAAACAAGCTTGAATTTTCTAAAAACATCGTCAGACGCGAATCCTTTGGACAATTTAATAAGACATGATGTAGAACTTTTTTATATCCGGATACATAACTATTAATATTTCAGTGTAGGGAGTTAGAAGGAATTGACCAAAAAAAAAAAAAACTCTCAGAATTAGACGAACAAACAGATACAAATACGCACAAATTAATTGGAATCAGATAATAAAAAAAATCTTCAAAGTTGAAATTATATCTTAAATATTATTTGATTTTTTTTTTAAATTCGTAGCCTTCGTAGCAGTTAAACATTTCCAAATGCTATGTAATAGCTGTTAGTCGTTTAAAACTCAAAGAAAGGCATTGTACCATTAGACCATTAGAGTGAATACAAACTGATGTTGAGAGAGGTACGAAATTTTGCTTCAACAATGCCATCATTAAATTACTCTTTCATTATTCAATCTATTAAACTGGACATAATAAAAAAAGTTATTTTTTTAAATCAAAGTCTTACAATTGTTTTTTTTTTTTTGGGGGGGATGAAGTTAACTTTTTTACTTTTAGTGTTCTAATAAAAGTACAAGAGAGCAAATTAGATTAATTAGATTAGTTGACAGTAATTTTAAAACATTTTTTCTAACACTCAACGAATTAGGTTTGGATTGAGTATATTTAGAGAAGAATAGTATCTTGAGATTTTAAATTGTACAATTCAAATAAAAAGCAAAAAAAAGTATAAAACAAATAAATTAGTTTAGTTAAACTTATTTTTTGTGTACACAAAAGAACAATTTATTTCGGTTGTCCGTAATTTATTTTATTCGATTGAAATTTTAAACAATTAATTTATAAATTCTAAAGTAGAAAACGTTTATTTAAACTTCTATTAATTTAAATAATCAGAACAACTATTATAAAACTAAATATATTTTTATTTAATCAAATTTATTTCCTATGATAAAGGATTCGTTTGATATCATGCAGTACATATATGACTGATTTTTACGGTATAATGTGTTAGTAATGATTAAAATAAAAATTGAATCATCAAACTGTTTTATATTATTATTATTTTATTTTGAACAAAACTATCCATATATTCCTTTGAATATATATATTTTTTGTTGAAGAATAAAGGAACTAAAAAAAGCATGTCAGAAAATTTACTGAACAATTCAATAATTAAAGTAATCGACTGACAGTTACTTATTACACATACACGCCCAAATATATATAAAAAAATATCACCTGTTATTTATTTAATTGATGTTTTTTAATTTTTTTCCTGCAAATATTTCACTAATATATAATATTCAATGTGACAGGAAATTAAATATTTGGAAAAATTTAAAGTATTTAATTTAATCAAAAATTCAGTTTACTTAAAATTCATTGATTAATCTACAATTTTTCTATATCGTGAAATTTTGTAAACAAATTTTCATTTAAAAAAGCATTTCTCGAGTTAATACTTTAATTTGGATGTGTTTCTGTAATGGAATTTTTTCTGACAGAGAGAAATTGAGAGAAAGGTTTATCAGAGAGAGATATTTAACCAAATATTTCTCAATACACTTTACAAAAAAATTAACTGTTTACGTTTTAACGTAGTTTTGATCTTTTCTATCTATTAGCTTTGCGTGGCATAACAGTAATTTAACTATTATTAGACGCAACCCATTTATCTGAAAGCCTTTAACTACATTTTTTTTTGCAACAAAATCAGTTTTTCAATTAGAAAAATTACTTGCCCTTTAACTTTTTGAGTTTTAGAATAAATGGGCCGTAATTTTCAAACTTCCAAAAAAGAAAAATAATAACTTAGAAAATAAATTGATACTCATAATCAGAAAAAAGTTAGTAATCTCTGCAATATACAAGTTTTTAATACCAGCACCATATCCGTTTTAAAGAGTAGCAGAGATGATAAATAAATCTTACCTGCCTGTCAGAATGCGCTCCTTAAATCTGAATGAAGGCTTCAATTGTTCAAAGAAAAAAATTTTGATGTTCAGAAATTGGTGCAAATATTATATTATCTGAATATGCTGTTTGCAGTACATAAGCTATATGCTATTTGCAATTCATCAATTCAAAAGGATATTCTTTTTGACATTAATTGATGATTTTATTACTGGAACTAAAAAAATTTACAGAAAATCATATTTCAGTCATGTGAATTAATTAAGATGTGCTAATAAGATTCGTTAATATTTGCAAAATTATTTTTCAATTCCTACTATTAGTTCACACTCTCCCTATATATATCTTGTTCAAATTTTCAATCGTTAAAAAAATACTTTTTATTCTTCCACTCAAGTTCAAATATATTTTTTTGAACTTGTAGTGGATGACACTTGATGTTAATAGTTTTTTCAAATATTATTTCCTTAATTGAATTAAATTAATTAATTATTTTTTTTATATTACTTGTTGCTTTGTAAATTATACCCACTAGATTACCCAATTAAAAACGAATACTTCATTTGTAAAATATACCCATTTTACTCCACCGGATATTTGAGAACAACACATGAATAGTCATATGTAAAGTGTAGTACAAAGCAAAATTTGCAATCAAATGCAAAAATAAACTTAAAGTTGAAAACAGGGTTTATATTATAAGTCATGCATGAAATAAAAATAAAAAGCTTCCTGACTGCTGATAACGCTTCCTGCTAATTTAATAATCAGTTGAGGGTAGTTGATGGAGGGTTTCTATTCGCGGAACGTGGAATGCAGTTCTCGCTGGACTTTCGATATCTGAAGCAGCGAAAGTATTTTTAATTTTCAAAGCGAGCTGTTTCCTTATTTAAATAATCGGTAGGAGACTGGCAAATGAAACTTCATATAAGTTATGATAAATTGCACAGTTTTTGACTTCTACGCAAAATAAAAAAATGACTGTTACCTTTGAAAATGAGAAACACATTTCTGACATTAGATAGAAACACACAAACGTATACACATTTCATTTCAAATTTTGAAACTCTTGAATATAAAAACGAACATCAAATGAAAATATTTACTTATTGCTCAGATTAGTCATACTTAGTAATGAAAATCAATAATAAAATGACAATAAATAAATATTTTTGAATAGCGCAAACTTATTGAAGCAACATTTTTGTGGTGAGGAAACGCCATGCCTTTAAAGTATTACCTGGAATAGGTAATACTTTTGGTAGAACATTCAGATAAATCTACACTTTCTGTGAGTATTAGAGAGAAAAGTAATGAACACACGAAGTAGTTCAAATTGTTTCATTACAATAACCATACACTATACTCTTTCTTTAAACTACACAAAAAATATTGGAAAGCGGTATTGCATTGTTGAATTGTTTATGCATATAAGTACAACAGCCAAACACGATTTTTTTTTTTTTTTTTTTTTTTTTTTTTTTTTGCAGAATAATAGTATTAAAAGAAGGTGACGTAGTAAAACCATTTGTTTTGTAACTAATAGTGGCTGGCATTAAAAGGAAACATAGCATGTTATCCACATCAAAAAAACAATATTTTTATATAAATGGATGTAACTTTTTATGCATGTATTAGCATAACTTAAAAACGATAACATATATAAAACAATAATAAAACTATACTTAGAATCTCAATTTTTTTCTTTTAAATTTATTATTCCGTTCCAAAAATTTATAGCCCAACATTAAGTAAAATTATTTTTTAATTAAATCATAAATCTCTTCTTACCATATGAAATTCTTAATTCTTATTGCTATATGAAATTAACGCAGCTAGAGGCCCACATATTTACAAACTGGTATGTCTTTTGATTTTACTGAAGATAATCCATGATTTTATAACTGGATCTAAAGTGTTTACAGAAAATCATGTTTCAATCACGTAAATTAAGACGTGCTAATAAGTTTCGTTAATATTTGCGAAATTATTTTTACTTTTTAAATTATTCCCGCTTTACCCCACTAGATTACCCAATTTAAAAACTCCTTACACTCAAGAGATCACTAAATGCATTAAATCAAAACAAAAGTAAAAATGCGTGATGTTTGTTTCGGAAGCTGAATGAAATCAATAAAACAAAACTAGTTTATGAGAAAACAAAACACGTCTGATATTTGAGAACAATGCACAGGTCAGATGCGTAGTAGCCGTATAATAGTCATTTGTGTTGTTGTTGCTTATCCCCTTGATTTAGAATCCTAAACCAAGTCCAGTAGATCATACTGCATCAATAGATCGTAAACGGTCCTCCCGTCATTCAACAGTTGCCTTACAGAGGCACCCATACTATCGATGAGATGAGAGGGAGACGCGATGGCCGAACAATGACAAATATTAGATGTCTTCTCGTTTCCAATTGTAGGTCAAACTCTTAGTGTGGCCAGTCCTTAGATCTAGGGCAGGAGCACTGCAGGGACATACCAGGATATTTAGCGGCGTACCATGCATGAATTGGTGGCGACCTCCAAGCGGTATTCACTCTGGCTAAAGTCATAGAATGAACCTCTGAAGCTGGCAGATTGGAAGAATAGTCATTTGTAAAGTGTGGTACAAAGTAGAATTTGCATTTTATGCTCAAAAATAAACTTAAAATTGAGTCACTTCAGCATGCGATCGAGCTTACCTTATAAATCTTTCTCCCGGAAAATCCTTGATTTGAAATAAGGAAATCGTGAATTGATTTTCAATTTTCAACTTTCATGAGAACAGCGGAACACCGAGGAGCGAAAACGCTTCCTGACTGCTGATAACGCTTCCTGTTGAACAGTTGATGGAAGGTTTGTGTTCGTGGAATGCATTTATCGTGGGAATTTACACAATTCTCTAATTAATTAGTGAGTTACGTTTCTCACTCTTTAAATTAATAAATCATGAATAAACAAACTTTTTTTGTAAAATACAACAATGCATTTTTCGACTAAAGATTTAAAAATGAATTCTATTATAGATAAAACTAATTGTTCTAATTAAATTTCAAAGACTTAGCATTAGTAAAATAATAATGGTTTTAACAGCAAGTATTTCTTTTTTTTTTAATGTCTAAAGCATTATTTTCCTTTAACTACACAACTGCCAATAATTTGAAAAGCATTAAAAAACAACAACAGATATTTCAAAAACAATGTGAAAAGAAAAAAAGAATCCAGTTTTATTTAAAAAATAATTAGGTTTTAAACTGTCGTGGAGATTTAAAAGCTTCTAACTGGAAAATAAAAATTATTTAAGCTGAAGCTATTTTCTGTAATTTTTGTAGAATGTGAGTTGAAGTCTTTAGGTAGGATTTTTCAACTTTAAGTCATTTGATTTTGTATACAAAATGTTTTATGTTTGCCGTAGCTTTTAAAATTCAAACTGATTTAGCGGAAAATTATTACTTTTGTGCAACTTCTTATGCTTTTCTTTTCATGCAAGTGTCTTATTTAAAGAATATCAAGGAAATAAGAATTATATATATATATATATATATATATATATATATATATATATCGTTTGCACAATATTTATCGAATAACTCTTTTTCAGTATTTCATCACAGGCACACGTTCAATTATAAAAATATTTCAACTAAGGAACAGTTGATCTTAAAAGCAATTACTAAACACCTACCAGAAAAATTTCAACATTTTAAATCACTCTCAGAATCACTCTTGGTGTTGTAATCATACTCGTTGAAATGTATGCCAAATATGAACATATTAGTCCTAAAAATTCCAATTTATCCAATACCAATTTATACCGAGCTATGAAACAAGGGGATTTATAAATTATGCCAGAGTTCTTTACATTGTTGTTGTTGTTATCGTATCCATGGATTTAATATATAAATTATCAAAGTTAGATCAAGTCAAAAGTCTACAAGATAGCGGCCGCTAGCAATGGTGCCGCTTCACTATACAGAACTTTTCTTAAGTTGGCCTCGATTGGCACAATACCCAATTGCAAAACATGGGGAGTGAGTGCTGGGCACTCTAGATTGTGCTTAGGTGTAAGGAAAGCGTTGGGGCAATATCTGCAGGGGGTGTATTCCCTGGTCTTGTCTGGGAGAATTTTCATCCCTCTGTAATGATTAGTTCTGAGTCTGCTAATAACTGTTGTCAACTTCCTAGGGCAGTTGAAGTCCGTGATTAGTGGCTTCTTAAAGTTATGAGGAATGAGTCGGCTTTTGGCAACTGCGTTAGCATCTGCAAGTATGATGGTAGTCCCGGGTTGATCATTGTCCCTTGCTTCTTTGGCTAAAGAGTCACCGCATTCGTTGTCCTCAATATTGACATGTGCAGGAATCCATTGAAGATGACATGATTTGCCTCTACAGTGTAGTGTCTCGAGAAGAACATTTATCGCAGAAGTGATGTTAATATCTCAATTTTA
Source organism: Caerostris darwini (assembly GCA_021605075.1). Taxonomy (NCBI): domain Eukaryota; kingdom Metazoa; phylum Arthropoda; class Arachnida; order Araneae; family Araneidae; genus Caerostris; species Caerostris darwini. The sequence goes on along the minus strand of BPLQ01000890.1, from coordinate 103,409 downwards.
AATTGCTTCTAAATCCGACTTACAGTAAAAAAAATCACTAACCCGTCAGTGAGGCCTGAGATATTTGAGACATTTAGATATAAAGCAACAGCCTCTTTAATTAATAATTCCAATTTATCCAATACCAAATTATACCGAGTTATGAGACTTGGATTTTATAATTTATGCTAGTGACTTTTACATTAAAGCACATATATTAAAAAAATAAAATACCCATGAAAATATTTTCATAATTAATTTTGTTATTCAATTACTTCAGTGCCTTATCAAGAACAACAGGAAAAGTTATAGTTAAACCATCTTAGCAGTTCTCTAACAAGTGCTACTGACCCTATCCCAACACATTGTCATCATCTTTACAGTAAAACACATTCTTAACATTTTTCAATTGCTATTAACTTTTTATTTTTTTTCTCTGCCTGAAATTAAAATATATCTAATGAAAAGGATATTACAAAAATTTTTAATTGATTAAAACTAAATCTGATTTTTTTTATTTGAACTGAATCGAAATTTATGGAAATTTAATGCATATTAACCCCTTAACTGCCGAGGAAAACTTACGAGATGCGCTCCTCAGTGCCACCGTTTTTCATACAGGCGCGCGTAGTTATGCGATGTATTGGAGGAAAAAAAGAGGTGCATTTTGCAACATAAAACCTTTTTACTTTCACAGAAAAAATAAAATGTAAAAAAAACAAAAGTTCTAAATTTAAAGTATAGAATAACAGTGTAATAAAACAGATGTTAGAACTTATCTGCTGTGTGATATTTCCTAAAACAAGGTTGAACACATAAACCAGAATCACATTCATTGCATTGATAGCTGGTTTCACGACGAAACGGAAGCAAAAGAAGAATAAAAAAGGCACGACCTACTCAAACAGAAACAGAAGCAAAAACTGCACAGCTATGACTCACCGTTTCAGAAACATCCCCTTTACCAATACCCTATCCCTTTTCTCTGAAATAATAAAATCCTTTCAAACATTGTCAAGGTCATTTTGTGGCATTCCAAGACCGTGGGAGCAGTTTTCTTTACAGCAGCGCAATGCAAAGGATCGTACTTCGGAAAGGCGTATATATACGCCGGCGGCAGTTAAGGGGTTAAAAGGATATTTCTATCAAAAAAATGTAAAAAATGATTCCGTCTTAAAAATAAAATATACTGCAAACAGGACTTTTTTTTGGAACTGAAATTCAAACAAGAAAAATTAAGTAAAGTTATTTTCAAAGAAAATTAATGAATTGAGGAAAAATAATGAAAAACACTTTAAAAAACTGAAAAATATCTTAATTAATTAATTTTTTCGTTCATGTTCATAAATCTTTTATACTCGATTAAAAAATAAATTAAGTGTGAAGTAATTATGATTACAAAATTTTATATTAGGCACTTGGAGAGAGTGATATTAATTAGACACTACTGTTAAATCGCTTGGAATGTAGATCTTTTGCAAATAAACTAGATATATGTAATATGGTAAACTGAAACAAATATCTAAAAATCATTATTTTACTTTATTTTTTGTGGAATACTTAAAAGGTGCAAGTTATTCAAAAATATAAAAATAAAAACGCTCAAAAAATGTTTTTCTGGTGCTATTAAAATTTTTTGTAAAGAAATTTTTGAGAACTATACGAGTTCATTTGCTTACGAGTGCTTTATATAGTAAATGCTGCGCCTCTTGCAAGTCAGCTGACAAATGTATAGTTGATGGCTTTTCAAGGTAGTTCACGAAACCTCAGTTAAATGAATAATAAATAAATTGCTGAAGAAGATAATGCAAGTGTCATTGCCAATATCGTTTAAATACATTAAAATTAGATAATGCAATTGTCATTGTAATTTTTTAAATGCATTAAAATTAGACAATGCAATTTTAATAATGTAATAGATACTTCAATTTTATAATTTTATAATTTTATGCAACTAGTTTAGAGAAATATTAATGAAAATGAATATTGTATATATATTTAATGCAGTTGGCAATAGACCGTGATCTTTTATACTAAAAGGGCTGCACAGACGTTACTCACTTTGCACTACCCAGGGGACGCGTTTAACTTGAAGATAAGTCACGGACGCGGCGTAAAAATGCCCCTGCAACTCTCTGCTATCCTATTAGGACCGGGACCTACTGTTTAAAGTGGATTCCGTACCACTATACACACCCGTGGCACCACCGGGATTCGAATCCGATACCTGTGGTACCGAGCACCAGAGCGCTAGCCACTCGGCCATCAGGCCCTTATGCAAATGAATATTGAAATATTAATTCTTTTGAAATTAATATTTCCTATTGAAAACAATTTCAAAAATTAATTTAACTTCTGCCGCTATTGATCTGCTATAAGAAATAATTTTTCTATTATCAACTATTTTTTAAAAATCTATATTTGAACCCCATTTAGACTTGGATGTTAAAATCAATGTATATAGTATATGCAGAGTTAATAAAATTGATCCAACTTTTAATATAATTTGTGGTGTGCACCATTTTAAAAATGTGTATAGTCTACAAATTATTGTGATGGAAAGTATTTGGATTACTTTAGTTGCAGTTTTTCATCTAAAAATCCTGTCAAATATCTCCTTCCCATCAAAAGACTTTCTATGTTTGGCGACGTGAAAATCTGATGGCAAATTAAAAAAAAACCTTATATTCTTGTAAATTCAAAAACCAATTTGATATTGCTAGTGCTCCTTTTTCCTTACGTACTTTAATATAACTGATAAATTTAAAGTAAATTAAACAGCCATGTTTTTAATAAATGCAAATAATTCTAATAATGACTAATCAAATCTTGTGAAAGTGCGAAATACGCTTATTTATGATGGAACCAATTTATGTAGCAATTACATTAAGTTTTAAGGACAAACATCAAAGTTCATTGCAAAAAGGAAGTGAAAGATGTTACAATCAACTTCACCAGAGAGTTCTTCGTCATTAATGAAGAAGTTCATTCTTTTAAGAGGACGCTGCTGGTGTTGCAATAGGTGCTGCCAGATATACGAAAGGACCGGTTACAACTTGTAAAATAAGAAATACGCCTCTATTTGTGTCGCCATGTTAGAAAATTACGAGCGCATCGCAATCCTAATTTCCCTTATTTCGATCTCTAAACTAGAAAACTAGTTCACTAAAGTGGTCAATAATGCATTGGACGCTAATGGTCAGCGGAATTGACTTCCTATTCCAAACCGTTTTTCTCTGACATGGGTAGTAGAATGGGGGAAACCATTAACTTCATAACACTTACGGAATGACTTTCTAGAATTCTCCTTAAAATGTTTTCATCGGTTTCAAACCTTAATTTGAATCCTACTAATGTGGATGCTATTTGGATTTTAAAAAGGTGTACAAAAAGAAAGTCGTGTTAATATTATAAAAATGTTATTACATTTAAAATGAATGACATTTAAAAAAATATTCATTTTCTAATTATTCTGTCTACAATTTCACTATTGTTAATAAGTTTCAAAATTGCTTTTCCCAAACAATAATAAATTAAAAACGTTCATTGAAAATAAATAAGATTTAGAATTTTTTTCACCGTCCGTCTGTAATTTCACTACGAAAACTATATTCACTTTGTTGTTTATTTTCATAAAAACTAATATATTTTTTTAGAAAAAAATTTTTTCTTTTATCTCAATTTATATCCATCTTTAAATAGTATAAATGGCTCTTTTTTTTTAATCTAAAAAGTTACATGACTAATACGTAATTTCTATAACAATTCTTTTTAAAATGTTGAATTATTTTATATAGAAAATTATTTTTTTGTGAAATATTTTATCATATCATATTTTAGAATGATATAAAAACTTTGCAGTATTTAATATTTAGAAAAACTTCATATTTTGAGGCTAGTGTTCAAACAATCATTAAATGTGCTTTCTCTATCTATAATACAATTAAATTAGCTGGTGAATGCTTCATATTTCAATTCAAAACTTATAATAGGGAGCCTTAAATATGAACTGGCTTTTACATAATTCATTAAAACGTAACGCCAAAAGACATTAATTGTATTGTGGTATTTATGAATATATATCAGAATAAAGCAGAATTTTCAATGTAAATTTAGATAATGTTTCTTATATTCAAAAACAAACAAAATCCTTCGATTTTGAATTAGTTTTGAATGCATTTTATTAGAGAAATATCCTTAATCATTTTAATATGTTTATTACATTTCAAAGCTAAATGTAATTTAAGTATGCAAATTGAAAGTACATTTAACCACTGTAAAAGATAATAAATTTTTACACCACTGCAACATATTATAAATTATATCGTTATACTTTTGGTGAATAGTGTAATACACTAAAAAAATTTAAAAAAATATATTTGCATAAAAACAAATGCTTCTTTTACTATTCGAGATTTATTCAATTCTTTCTATTAGCTCACACTTTCACTATATATATCTTGCTCAAATTTTCAATCGTTAATAAAATACTTTTTATTCCTCCACTCAAGTTCAAATACATTTTTTTTAACTTTTAGTGGATGATATTTGATGTTAATACAGGTTTTTCAAATATTAATTCATTCATTAAATTTAATTAATTAATTTTACTTTTTTTTATTTAAGTTGCATGTATCTAATAATAGATGGCGCCAGATAAACTTAAAAAAATGAATGAAAATTATTTATAAAGGACTCTCTGTAATATAGTGAAAAAAAAAGTAGGAATTGACTTTTAAAAAATTTCTTTTTATATTATTTGCTTTGCATATTTATACAACGATCTTAACTTTTGGACGAATTTAACACTTTTTTAAATCAATATTAAAGATTTTTATATTAGATAGTCGAAATATACAATATTAAAAAATTATATTATTAGTGAATAAAATTATATAGTGAATTATATTACTTAATAAAAAGACCATTTTTCCCTTAATTTTTTATTTTCTCTACTGTATGTAATTTATAACAACAAGTAATGGTAATATTTTTGATTAATCGTCATTTAATCGTATGGTCAATTAAAACTTAATCGAATGTAATTATTCGAATTAGTTTCAATAATGATACGAACCAGAAAGCATTCCTGTCGATCATTGTTACACGAATATTACAGAATCCCATGACAGTTGCTAATATGGCAGGAATTCACTGAATATCTAAGTGACAGATACTTGAGATATGCGAGTTTATAAGGTATTGCATTTCTGTTATATTTCTGTAATTACTACAATTTCTGCTGAAGATAAGTGAGTTGTACAAGACAAATAAAGAATTTTAGTATTGACATACGTAATATGCTAACAATCTAAACCAGCTAATGTTGGTTAATAAAATGGCGTTTTTATTTCTTTAAGTCAAGTTACGTTATACAAATATTACGTTATCCAAATATGAGAAGTGATTATGTAATTATAGAATACTTTTAAAGGAAAATTATAGAAGTTATTTCCAGAAAATATTTATACTGTACTTAGGATTTCCCAGAAAAGGTTTTCCTTTATATTTTATAAAAGTAATTATTACTTTTATTGCTTTTATAATAAGTTAAAAGTATTTCAGGGAATGCTTTAAACTGGATTTTATTCAGTTCTGAATGAAGAAAACATAACTTATGTTAAGTTACTCACATATAATTTATTACGTTGAAGAATTTTAAAATTTGCATTTAGTTTCTTTATTAATAAAAATTATTTTCCGTGTTTTAGCTGTTAGAATATTTGCGGAAAATTTTCTTTTTGTAATTTTAAAAAAGAAAACTGCAAAGAAGATTATTAGTATTATGATTATGCAAATACGCTCCTTATGTTATGATTTGAAACGTGACTTGTTAATCCAGAACTCAGAACGTCATCTCAGTCTCAAATACACAATCTCTGAGATCTTAGAGAGGCATAAATTGCTATATCATCTGGTACTATACCTAACCTGAAATATTCACTAAAGAACAATATCAAATTAGGTTAAATATCATAAAAGTTTCATTTCTTATTTTCTAATGAATGACGATTATACATATGACCACACGTGAGAATAAACTTTTTCAATAAATAATCCCACTTTATTATCAATAATGAAGGGCCTGAATGGTCGAGTGGCTAGCGCTCGGTACCACAGGTTTCGGGTTCGAGTCCCGGCGGTGCCATGCTTGTTTGTAGTGGTTCGGAATCCACTTTAAAAAGTAGGTCCCCGTCTAATATGATCGTAGAGCGTTGCGGGGGCATTGTTACTCCGCGTACGTGGCTTATCTTCAAGTTAAACGCGCCCCCTGGGTAATACAAAGTGAGTACGTCTGTGCAGCACTTGCCTTAAGGCATCTAAGACCAAGCTGTCTGTGTTTGCCAGCTGCATTAGAAAGAAAAAAAATTATCAATAATGATTGTTATACAAAATAATTGAGGAAAATGCATGATTATTGGATTAAATATTTTTCAGAAACGTATTTAAGGAAAGAGACAAACAAAAGAGCTTTGATGTAAAAATTAATACACCATGAAAAATCTGTATTGAAACTTTTTAGGCTTGTTTTTATTGCCTTATTAGTTATATAGGATGTAAGGTATTTTTCTTGTTAACCTTGTACCAGAATAATTTACCAAACTTAAAGATTTCACAGTTGTTTATCAATTGATATAGCCTTCAAGGTTTCGTATTTGGGTTAAGTACCTAGGATTATAAAAATTAAACTTACTTTGAGTAAAGGAAAGTTATTAATAAAGATAATATTAATAGTATAAAGATAAGAAAATTTAAAAAAAAGTTAATACTTGAAATAAAATTAGATTAAGAATAATTTAATCATTAACAATTTATATCGTCCTAGTTTTGTAGCCTAGTTATGTGATCTATCAAGGTCATTACATTTCTATAATTGATTATCACAAAATTGTTGTAAAGAAAAAGGAATAAGGTTTTTAATTTCTCTTTCAAATAAAAAACACTAAAATATAATTCAATCTACAGTAAAAATAATAATTTCAGAAATATTCCAAAAGCAGTTATCTTTAACAAAGCAAAATAAAAAAGCTATCGTATTAATATTCCAAAATAATTTTCTTAAAATATTCTAAAGAATCTAGATAATTTCTTAATTTCTTGTAAAAGAATTTCGATGGGGCTTTAGAAGTATTTTTTTGGCATTTCAAACCATTCTTAAAATAACATTTTCATTACTAGTAAATTATTTTTCATTGTTTTAAACCATCATTCAAACGTTATTTTTAAGTATAAAACAAAAATATTTATTACAAATCATCCTTCAATATTTTTAGTCCGCAGTCAAAGATAAGACTTTCCTCCACTGCTTTCATCATACATTATTACAGATAATTCTTTAAATCCAAACTATTAAATTTGAAGATTTATTATAATAAATTAATAAATAGTTTAAAAGCATCATTAAGTTTCCATTAAAGTAATTTTATTTAAAGCATTTTCTTCTTTTTTCGTCATATAAAAATTCAGAAGATTTTATTTGCTGCAGTATAAAGAAGAAGAATATAATCTCATTACAGAAAAAGATTTTGAAACAAAACAGTTTTACAAAAATAAACTTTTTCGTTAAATCTTATGAATATATATTTGGGGTCTATATTTGCCAAAGGTATTCCTTTAATAATAAGTGATCCCTTTAGTGTACAATTTTTAAAAAAAATAATAAAATAAAAAATTCTATTTATTTTCTACTTTCTTTCCAATTGGTAGAACTTATAAATCGTAAAAGTAAACGAGTCCACTTTTTTCACTTAAATATATATGTCTTAATATTCATAAATATACCAGTTCCCTAGTGATACTGAATCTCAAAAATAATATATATATATATATATACCACCTATTTCGCAAATGTAATAAAAGTTAGTTTTTTCTGGAAATGTTCTGAGGTTAAGGATAAATGATAAGTATAATGATATTTTTATGTTATTGAGTTTCGAAGGAAACATTCCTTATTTATTGTTTATACTAAAACACACCTACTTTTTAAGGCAAAGTAAAATTAAAGATATCCTTTTAATATATTTATGGAAAGATTGCTTTTACTTAAGAAGAAATAATAGAAAAATTACAAACGCAAGTTTTCTAAAATGTAATTTTTAAAGAAGTTTCAATAAAAAAAAAAAAAAAAAAAAAAAAAACCCGCTGAATTTATTACTTCTTCATCCGTATTCGTAATTATTTTATTGTTTTAGGAATCTTCTCTATTTATGGGATGTTTCCATAAAATCAAAAATCGGTGACATTTGAAATTGATTACTCGAAAAATCTCTAGAATAATAAACTGAAACGCGTCTTGTGAAATGGAGAGGCCAAGTCCTTGCCCAGATAGTGTTCGCATGAATATTATTTTCTTCCTGCTGATGGCGCCCGTTTCAATCAGTGCTTTACACAGGAATATACTCGACGACGATATAGACTTTGAATGGATAGCAATTTCCTTTCCACTCTAGCTGTTAGAAGTGTACAGACTGCTCCGTGACTTACTACTCTTTCTGCTTTCGTCTTATATAAGATACGCCTTAATTCTTGTATTGTACCCCAAGTGTTATTGGCATTCCTTAGTAACAAGCCAATTACATCTGTTGATCTTTTGGCTGGTTCACTAAGATGTTTTGCCCAATTGAGATTTTTGTAGAAAAATACTCACAGGTACTAGTAATTTTTTCTAGTACCTGTGATCCTCTGTTAATCTGTTGATTTTTCTAGTACCTGTGATCCTCTGTTAATCTGTTGATTTTTCTAGTACCTGTGATCCTCTGTTAATCTGTTGATTTTTCTCTTTTGGATTTCCCATTCTTTGACGGATCCTGTTGAGAGCATTTTTTATGATAGGGCAATTCGTTTTCTCTGTAAATATAAAATGGACGATATTTCTCTATACAAATTTTTAATTTCAGAAAGGATTCATTTGAAAATCTTGAAGTCCACTTTTAGTAGAACATTTAATAGCAAATACATTGTTATCTGCAAAGGCCTATAATTGCACTGCTAAAGGCTATTGATAATTAAGTATCTCATCGGCTACAAAATAGCAAATTATTGGTCCACTACAAGAAACCTGGTGGACAAAGATTAGTTTGTTCCCAGGTTATTGGAACTTCGCTAGTTTGAATATTACTAATCGTCGGGTTAAAATGTCCAAAAACATTTCTGTAACATTTGTAGTTTTCAGAACTTTTTTCCTTCTATTCCGGATTGAATTACGTTTAAAGTTGTCAAATGCACCCTTAGTATCTATTAAAATAATTACTATGTGTTGTTGATGTTTTTTGCATCATCAATAAAGTTCATTGAAACTATGAGCGTATCATTGACTGTTCTACTTACACTGCTTACTTACACTATTGTTTGTGATTCTTTTTCCTGAAATTTAAAGGTTAATCTAGAAATTTGCTAAGAGAGAGAGTTTTTCTAGAAGTTTGTTTTTCTAGAAAAGAGAAAAGAGTTTTTCTATAAATTTGCTATGATGGGAAGAAGAGAAATTAGTCTGTAACAGACCACATCTCCTATTTGAAAGCGTTTTGTAAAGTATGAAAATGCAAACATTTATATGCCAGCGTATGAAAGATTTCTGGAAAATAATCATAAATAATATGGAGAAATATATCTATACCATAAAATCCAAGAAATTTCACTCTTTAAAGCGGGCGTATTACTCTTCTTTAGTAAAGGAAGGATTATTAAAAATTGTAAATATCTGGAAGGCAAAAAAAACAATTCTTCTGCACTCATGGGATAAATTTCTTCCAACGGATTCTTGGCAATTTACTACTTCCTGAGGTACTCTAGAGTACTGGGGTTCTCTTTACTACTTCCTTACGTCTATGGGTTTAAAGATTTCAGACGGAAAAAATTGAAGTTTTAAGTGTGATCTTAAAAGATTTCCCAAAATTGGTACCTGATTCAGATCAGAACTTTCTCCAGATCTAACGTTTTGTATGGAGAATTTTCTTTTTATACATTGCTCTTCTTTTCGAGTAAGTCAAATGATTGGATTAATTATTCAACTTACTCGTAAAGAATTATTTGGAGCAATTTTCTTTCCCATTCCCCTTCCGAATTTTGCATTTTACTTTTAAAAGCATTTAATTGATTTTTATTTTCATGTTATGGCTTCCACCAATATATAATTTATATTCTATACGGCTTATATCTTGCTTTAACAATATATTTTTGGAGTAGTTTTATTTAATTGACAGCCATTACTATAATTATTCAACATGTAAATTAGTTTGGAAATAAAAGGAAATGAATGATTTAAATAACCACTTTTGTCCTTCGAATGCAATTTGAAATCCCTAAATTTAACAGTTTTCCTATCGGAATAATAAACATTCTTATGTATTTAATCAATAAAAATTTCTTCTTCTAAAATTTCCCGATCACACTTAGAGGCCAACTCTACTCCAGTGATTAAGATAAGATCTAGCAATCTCTAACAATCGCAGTGCCCGAAATATTTGCTTTATTGCTTAATAAATGAAATTTATTTGCTGCTAAAGGACTCCTCTATTGACAAACCTCTTGCGTCTCCTGAATCGTAACTCCAACTAGTGTTGTCTGCATTTATGTCTGCTCCAATAAATATTCGAGTCCCAGCGGTGCCATGGATGTGTGTAGTGGTTCGCAATCCACTTTAAACTGAAGGTCCCGGTCTGTTAAGCCCTCGTGTGCAGAAGATGACCGTAGAGCGACAAACCAAACCGATAAATATTTTCTCATGCTGAAGAAAGTAAAATTGTTAATTGCATTTACCGTCGTTTGGATATTATCTAAAAGAGATATATAGACTGTCCTCAGAATAATCGACAGTTATATGTTCGGTAAACAGAAAAGGCCTGCTTTTTATTTTCGGATAACTTAGTTTTTCATATTCTACATATTCCCTCAATTCTAACATAAGGTTCTTGGACGTGAATTACATCCGTTTTAAATTTTTGAACAAGTTGATTTAATAAAATTGTAGCTGCTTCAAGTTAAGGGAATTAAAATATTGAAATGCTTATTGAGGAATATTTGTAAATGGTTCAATATTGCAAGGCTTAAGATCATATTGAATTTTCCCACATTAAATCACATCACACAGTATTTTTTTTTTAAATTTGAAGCTTTGTTCAATTTTAAATTGGGTGTGGGTCTTTAAAAATAAAAAACAATAAGTATATTAATAGATTAGTCAAGTTTATTAATAAATTATTGCCTTTTTGTATGCTTCGATTTCTTTTACGAAATAAGGATAATTTGCATCACCAGTGGAATCTTGGGATCGAAGTTTGTTCTACTTTAAATATTACCATTATGGCAATTTATCCAGTAAAGCTCATAGATTATATTTTTATTTAATCTCATTACGGTTGTAATTTTCTTTTGAATTAAAAATTATAAATTTTGGTTGCTTAGTTAAAAATGTTTTCTTTAAATGGCAGAAAGTTTCAGCTAGTTGTTTAATAAAGTATGTAATATTTTTAATACTTTGTACAAACAATATTCTTATCAATTTTGCCTTTTTATATACTTTTGATAAATAGTAATAATTAACGTTATTTGGCTTATAATATTCAATTAAAATATTTATTCCTTAACTGAACACACAAAGGATAATTAATCCATTTTAATATTTTATAAAATAATTCTAAAAAAAGAAAGGATTTTCATTTTATTTATCTATTCAGAAATTTATAATATATGATGAATATGAATATTTTTAAAACTGTAGAATTAGTCATAAGTATTTTAGAATATTTTCTTAGAAAGTGATAAGTTAATTCTATAATTAAATTCATTTGGCTTCTAAATTAAATTAATCTACTTGCAATGGAATTAAAAAATATTTGCACGAAATGAATCATTATAAAATAAGTTATATATAAAAAAATTTCTGCTTTTTTAATTAATAATAAGATAGCATTTCTCCCTTCATTAAAAAAGATGTTAAGTTGTTATCATATTTCCGGCATAATTTGTCTTCTTTCACCTCAATTAATGCATTAATTTTTGTGTGCATGAATATTTGGCCAAATATCTTATATAGATATATATGCTTTTTCCTTCATTTTTTTTAATATAATTACGATGTTTTTCATATTCCCGTAAGGGAAAATAAAGATAAAAATGGTGGGTTTTTTTGTGTAAAATTGGTGAGAAATTAAATTAAAATGATAAACAAATTGCAACACTGATTAAACCTTCTTAGCAACATTAAAGAATTAAACTTTGTAATTCTAAACGTTTCTAACTATTATGATCCACGGTTGGGCAATGAAAGCGCATGCGCTAACGGTTACTATAGGGCGGGCACAAATGGGAGAGGAATCTTTTACGCCGAATATTTCCCATTCATGTTTCTTACGAAGCGGACGCCGATGCAAGCAATCCGCGCTCTTTCAGCCTAAAAGAGGTAAAAATTGCGCTCTACCCCCTTGTCAATACATTATTTTTAACGATAAATTATTAATCGTGAAATATGCATCATTTAGTTTTATGTGAACTTATTTTAATTTTGTAAAATGGTTATTTTGAAATGGCTATTATTTTGAATTAATTTAATATATTTAAAACTTTTGAAATTATGTTCGATGTTAAATTACATAATATAACTAAACTTTTAAATTATTGCATAGTACTTTTTTTTTTTAATTTTGAAATAATTAAAAAACTAAAAATAATTCAAAACTTTTCATGTTGCCATGTTGTAATTATTTTTTTATAAATTTAGTTAACTTCTGTGCTCGTTTTGTTCACAGTTATTGGAAAATTTTCAACATATTTTAGCACTTGTAAATATTAATGTATCGTCAATTACTTTCTTATAAGAGATTTACAAAAAAAAAACTCATTAAAATTAAATTAAAACGATAAAATGAGTGTACTCGTTTCCAATTCTAAGTAATAAATAAAAGTGAATTCGCTTGCAAATGATAATATTTCTGAATAAAATGTGACAAAATACAATTAGAAAAAAAAATTTAATTGTTTTTAAAATAATAGGACAGCTAACATTCTCTGACGAAATTAATTATCTCAATTTTTTATGATTTATATAGTAAAGCCAAGTATTAAAATAAGATAAGAAATTTGTTAGGACAATTCTATTTTGATATTAATCCTGCCGTTGCCTTAGAATAGTATTAAATTAATGTTGCATCGCTAACCTGATCATGATTATTTTTATTATTCAACCATTTCAACTCTAATTTAATTTGAGTGTGTTGCAATTTTTAAAATATTTAAAATTGTATATCTTACATAATTCTACCACTATTTCTATATGAATATATTTACAAAGCCGAAATTGTTTTTCTAGATTTCTGTATTTTTACACATCTACTTCTGCGTATTTACACATTTGCGATCGTTTGTAGAGTTTATTCATATGGATTTTGGAGATTAATAAATATCATTTAAATTTTACACGATGACATTTTTATACTTAGGGATGATCTTGTTTATAGCTTTTATTCTTGCGTAAAAATCTAGGAAGATATTTATTTATAAATATTTCTGCTCCAGAGAGTTTCTCGAAAAGAAGCTGTATAGTAGGATTTGTGTTTTGCAGCTCAAAATCTGAATATATATATGAGATTTTTATAAATATTCACGATTGCGTATATTCAGATTGCTATGTAGAATTTTCTCATATTCATGTTTCAAAAATTTATATATAATAAAATTTCATAGACAAAAGTATTTAATTTTATTATTAAATCAGTCACTTTGGATCTATCAATAAGAAAATGGCCTTACAAACGAGATGAAAATTTTTTTACCCAAATATAACTCTTCGAGTAAATTACTAATTGCTTAAATTGATGATACGCTAAGTAGGTTATTACGGCTGCCAGTTAGGAACTACGCCACATCTGAAATGTCTTATCCCAGAACTTCAAAGTTTCGTCAAAGTGTATTTATTGTCGTAATTACGCTCAATTGCAATTTGAGGTAATACCACGTTTTAGCTCGAATGGGCTCAATTTGTAATCGTCTTTATAGACGTTATCGAGATGTCATTGGCTTGCTGATCAAGATTCAATTAATCTAGAATAAAAATTAATCATTTCATTTGTGACTTTTATATTTATTATGCCAGTGAAATATTATTCAATTTTTAAGTTGTAAAATACAATTACATTTTCTCCATAAGTTTATGTTACGTATTACAATTCGTATTACTAATCGAAAATTTTAATATATCAAATGTTTAGTGTGATTATTTTCGTAATTCATTTTGAAATATGTATGTATGCCAACGTGAAATAAACAATCACAAAAGGCAGGTGGCAGCACATTGCAGTGGAGTGTATATAAAGAATTCCACTTAATACCCCTTAAATACCACACTCCACTTAAAGCCAGAATATACAAGAGGTGGTTGGTATGGTTTGGTATTGCATTTCATTGCCATTAGGACAGCTCATCTTGAAATAAACATCTCAATGAATATATTCTTTGAATCATCGACAGTCCGGCTTAAAGATTTATTTGCTTATCATGGTATAAATGAGGAACAAGTTTGTATCAGGTTAACATCCTAATTCTTTATTACCCCTATAAGCGAATTTGTAAGCTTGTTGATTATGTTATAAGAGGGTGCTACCTCAATGATTCAACGTTATCCTATGTTCCATCACATTTTGGAAACGCCATTACATTAGTAGCATCTAAGGATTCACCGTTACTAACTTCCTCGAATCCTATACGGCTGTTGCCCTCAAATTATTTATGATTTGAATATTGAAATCAACAACTATTAACTTATGGATTACTTTTAATAAAACTTCTTTTGGGAACCATTTATTCAACAGAAAATGACAAATATTAAATATCAAATTAAAAATGTAATTAAAGTTTAAATGCTAGAAACATTTTTGCCTGTTTTTGTTTTGAATAAATCAACCCAAATTGCAATAATATAAATATTATATATATAAGCGTTTCCTTCTGAAGTTTATATTAATTGATTAGTTCTAACGAGTTAATTTAATTTTTTATTTAACTGCCTGGAAATATGCAAAACAAGCTGCAAAATGTATTAAAAAGAGAATTTTAGTGCATATTACATATTTATTAGAGTGAAAATAAAATAATTTATGTACAGAATTTAAAAAAATTTGTATACAAAATGGCAATTAAAAAGCTCTTTTAATATAGAAAATTAACATGTTTAACTGTTAAACTGACATAAATAAAAAATTAAAGTAATTTAATTAAATATACTTATCAAAAACATCTAAAGGATAATTAACATAATTTAGAAAGTAATCTCGCAGGAAAAATTTAAAGGATATGAAAGTAATCTCAAATAATCTAAAATGTCAACTGATCCCTTTGCTATTTACTGGGAGGTCAAAGTTTGAGAACCATTGCTATATGAGAGATTTATAATCTATTTATTATTTCCACATTCTATTAAGACACACGAATTTTCTGCCTCTGTTTCTTTTTCGAGCTACGAATTAAGTTGCGCTAACATCAGGCTGCTGAAAGTTTTTTAAATATTTAATCCAATTGATTAGTGCCTTAATAAATAATTAGCTTTCTGAAGGAACTAATGGCTTTTCCTTGAGTTAAATATAGATATAGATGTATAGTATAGTATAGATATATGTATAGTATAGTTATTACATGTATAGATTTTGAATATTTTCCACGAGTTATCCCCCCAAATGTTAAGAAAAAATATATTTTTTTTAATATTTTCATAAGCTGTATAGGGAAAAAATGATTAATGAGTATATCCCAAGTATTAGTAAATGGTCATGTGTATTGCTGAGGAGAAGTTGAATAAAAGAAAACAAAAGTGTAGTGAAAACTATTGCTATATAAGAGATTTATAATCTACTTATTTATACTTTCCATATTGTATTAAGATACGTGAATTTTCTGCTTCTGTTCACTTTTCGAGCTACGAATTGAATTTTCTCTGTCCAAAAGTTCAGCGAGCAAACATCAGGCTGCTGCTAGTCTTTTAATATTTGTTCCAATTATGTTATTTAGTATCTTAATAAATATTAACCAAACTTTAGCTTTCTGAAGAAACTAATACTTTTTCCCTGAATTAGATATAAATGTTAGATATTAGATTTATAGATTTTAAATATTTCCCATGAGTTATCCTCCAATGTTAAGATAAATAATTTTTTTGTATATTTCCATAAGCTGTACTGGAAAAATTGATTGATGAATAAAAATGAGTACATCCCAAATATTAATAACTGAAGCTGAGAAGAGGATGAATAAAAGAAAAGTAAAGTGCAATTTATGCCGGACAAAAAGAAGAGCGCAATTGATGCACATCATCGGCGTTGATCTGTTATATTACTCATCATAAGCCTCAAGAGAAAAAAAAATAAATTAATAGTTTAAAAAAAACTAAAAAATACGCTTTTAGAGTTAATCAATCTAAAAAGTAAAAAATAATTGTTAACATAAGAATAAAATGACTGACGAGAAAATTAATGTCACTGTTCTAAAAGCGTGGGGTGCTTTGTATGACATTTTTAAACTAACTCTGCATTTCGGAATGAAACTAGTGAAAAATTATAATGATTGATATCGAAGCACCCCCACGCTTTTAGAACAGTGACATTAATTTTTCTCGTCAGTCATTTTATTCTTATGTTAACAATTATTTTTTACTTTTTAGATTGATTAACTCTAAAAGCGTATTTTTTAGTTTTTTTTTAAACTATTAATTTATTTTTTACTTTTTAGTCTGATTAACTCTAAAAGCATATTTTTTTTTTAGTTTTTTAAACTATAATTGTTTTTACTTTGTTTTCCACTTGGCCGGTTATCCGCTAAGTTTACATACTTTTTACCCACCGCGATTTTCGGCCAATAGGAAGAGCGCAATTCGACATGATCGCACTCCTATGACTTTGAGATCCGCCTCTTTTTAGCCACCGAAATTTTCGGCCAATAGGAAGAGCGCAATTCGATCGCGGATCAGTTGACTGACTCGCCAGTAGATGGCGCCATCAGTCCCAAAATCGAGCCCAAAAAGTGAGTTACATACAAACATACAAACATACATACATACAAAAACATACAGGTGAAGCTAATAAAAGCGTATTAAAAAGGAATCACTTGTGTTCATTATCTTGTGATCTCTTAAAAGTCACATTGGAGGCATTTTTTTTACAATAGTAGTAAAATTGTTTCGCAAACTATGTTATATAAATTGATTCTTGCGTGTCTTTTCCTTGACATTAGATATTAGATGCATAGATTTTGAATATTTTCCTCGAGTTATCCCCAAATGTTAAGAAAAAATAATTTATTTTTTATTTTTTCATAAGCTGCATAGGGAAAAAAATGATTAATGAATAAACAAGTAATATATATAAAAAAAAAATTTTTAAAGGCAATTTCTACTTTGTTTTCACTGCATTGCAGAAAGTCCTTCATAAATAATTTTCATTCATTTTTTTAAGTTTATCTAGAGCCATCTATTGGTAGATATATGCAACTTATGTATAAAAAAAACTCAAATTAATTAATTAAATTTAATTACTGAATTAATATTTGAAAAAACTGTATTAACATCCAGTGTCATCACTACAAGTTCAAAAAAAATGTATTTGCACTTGAGTGGAGGAATAAAAAGTATTTTATGAACGATTAAAAATTTGAACAAGATATATATTGGGAGAGTGGGAGCTAATAGAAGCAATTGAATAATCAACTCGAAAATGATTTTCTGTAATACTGTTATAAATTATAGATATTAGGAAAAAAAAAGATTTATATATTTCTCTAACAAAAGAAATGTGTAGAGTTTTGGATGTTGTTAGAAAAGGAATATGTAGTCCTTTATTTTAAAAAAAATCATGAGATATTTGAAATACGTACACAAAAATGTAAATTGATGGAAATTATAAAATTATTATTTATCATTTAATATTAGAAATTGATTTACAAATAATAACAGTTCAAAAACAAACAGGGAATTTAAGAATTTTTTTCTATAGAATTATTACGTTTTTAAAATAAAAAAAAAAATGCAAATGCAGTCTTTGAAAATTTTCAATTTTCAGATATTTTCGTGATGTAATTTTAGTTATTAATAATATATTATCCTATAAATATAAATTTCTCATTTACTTTTTTTAAAGATTTAGTTTAATTTAAATTCTAAAAAAATCGAAAAAATGATAATTTATTAAACCAAGCTGTTGTCTCGAAAAGAGATTTAAAGAAAAAAAATATTCAGAATTAGGAAAAAAATTTAATTGACGATTTAAAAACAATATTTACTGTTGTGATTATAATTAACTGAGTATCGATTTGTTAAAGTATTCTTTGTAATGGATACCCGCATAATAAATTAGAGAAATTAAAAATTACGAAATATATATTTTTTATTTTCATAACTTGAAAAAAAAAATAAATAAAAAAAATAAATAAATAAATAAATACAATTTTGAGGAGTATAAAACTCATCATTAAATGTCATAAACTATATTTCCACTTCTATTAGTTAATGGAGACAAGTAATTTCCTTTATATTATTGGAAAAGAAAATGGGAACAATTATTGTTATGTTGTTGTGTTGTTGTTGCTTATCCCCTTGATTTAGAATCCTAAACCAAGTCCAGTAGATCATGCTGCATCAATAGATCGTAAACTGTCCTCCCCTCATTCAACAGTTGCCTCACAGAGGCAAATACAATCTATGAGATGAGAGGGAGATTGGTCGAACAATGACAAAGGGCATATGTCTTCTCGTCTCCATTGAAGGTCAAACTGTGGCCTGTCCTTAGTCTAGCTAAAACCGTCTGAGCAGGTCTAGGACAGGAGCACTGTATGGACATACCAGGATATTTAGCGGCGTACCATGCATGAATTGGTGGCGACCTCCAAGAGGTATTCACTCTGGCTAAAGTCATGGAGTGAACCTCTGAAGCTAACAGATTGGAAGAAGAAGCTTTGGGAAGTTCGCAACCTTCCCTAGCGAGCAGATCAGCAATTTCATTTCCGTAGATGCCCACATGGGAGGGAATCCACTGCAATCCGATCTGGTCCAAAACAGCTAGTTTGGAAACTATATCCTGCCCCAATTTGTCCAAGATGCTTGGCCAATTTTTCAAATACTGTATTGAGCTCTTACTATCAGTCAGAATCCAAACATCAGGTACTTTAAAGTCTAAAGCTAGATTCAGAGCTTCGCTTATAGCAGTTAATTCTGAGCGGAATACTGAGCTGTGGTCCGGGTTTCTAAAACGATATCTAAATTCTCCTGTACTTGTCTTCATAAAAATTCCGCTACCTGTTCTTCCAGAGTCAGATTTGCTTCCATCAGTGTAAATAACCAGGGCCTGAGGAGAAATGTTATTGATGATCTCGAGAGCCAAGTGACGCAGCAACTCCGGGTGTTCTTCGTGTTTGATAAATTTCACATTCAAGTCTTCATTAAAAGTTACATTACTAAGTACAGTAGTAGGTGTCAGTAGATTAAAAGGAACACTGGGCTCGACTTCAATATCTGCCAATCCCTGCTTCCATATTAAACCCAAAGGGCTGTCCTTTTTTAATCTTTGGTTATTCGTCCAGTTCGATAAAAGGTTAGATGATCTGTTATACGGCTTAAAACTCTTTAGCTTTGCGACGTACTTGCGACTTATTATCTTATAATATGCATATCAGACGGAAATTATTTTTGTCAAATACATATTGTTTGCTTATTTTTGTTTGAGGTCTGTAAATGAAAACAAGAAAAGAATCATAAAAAAATTAGAATTGCCATGGAATATGATTATTATTACATTTCATCAATAATTTTTAAACTTTTATTTCTGCTTAGTAATAACATACGAAGTTGATATTTTTGGTATAAAGAATTTATAAGAAATTATTTGTGATTTAATATGACGTAGAAGTTCCTTCAGAACATTAATCTAGAAATCCTGTAGGAAAAAGAAAATAATAATAAAATTACATCAAAGAAATCGAATCGTCACAGGCATTATTTAGAAATTGTGCCGTCTATAGAAAAGGTGAATACAACTTTTTTTTCCAACGGAAATTTAATTACCGGAACTCAATTATTAGCTAAGTATGTATTAGTTAATTTGTAAGAGTTTTCCATGGTTTAAGTAGCGTATTTCCTTTTTTTCGAAAGTATTCTTGTAGGTAATTATTTAATATTTGTATTCCGTTTAAATGTGTGTGTTCTATGTAATTTATAAGCTTTTTAAATACCTACTATTGATATTGAAGAAGGATTTTAAGAATTCATTTTACTTTCATAACGTAATGTTGGCAATATTAAAAATTGTTATTAATACTAAATGCTTTAATAATTACATTTATTTTATGTCAGTTTTTTGGTTAATTTTAATTAAAATATCTCGCGTTTCATTTAATTTTCATTAAGTGAATATGCTCACAAATTTTATGAAAAATATTTATTTTTCAATTTCCGCAAATACACGTCCATACCAAAATATTTGTGCATTTAAATGTTTTCAATTTTTAATTTAGTGAGATAGGATTTATCTATTACTAATTACTAATGTATTCTATAGGCTTCTAAACTTACTAATTAGAAATGTAGGGTATTTAAAATTAGTTATCCTAAGCGCTGGAAGACGGCATTAAAAATCCTAGCATTTTCTGATTATTAATTCACCATAAAATATTTTTGAGTGAAAAATGCCTGCTTTAAAACGAGAAATAATTGCATGTTGAGCCTTAAGCGGGAAAAGTGCTCTTTAACTTTCATAACTTGCGGAAAATGACATTTTGGTCGTACATTAAAACAAGTTCTGTGTGCGATAATGCGTGCGAGAACTTCTTTTTCATTTCCTTCCATTAGCTCACACTCTCCCTATATATATCTTGTTCAAATTTTTAATCGTTAATAAAATACTTTTAATTCCTCCACTCAAATCCAAATACTTTTTTTGGAACTTGTAGTGGATGACACTGGGTGTTAATTCAATAATTAAATTTAATTAATTAATTTTAGTTTTTTTTTAGATTTAAGTTGCATATATCTACCAATAGATGGCGCCAGATAAACTTAAAAAAATGAATTATTTGTAAAGAAATTTTCTGCAATATAGTGAAAAAAAAAGTAGGAATTGATTTTAAAAAAAATATTTTATGTTACTTGTTAGTGCATAAACTTTGTTGAATCAAAGAGTCACCATTTACTGAACTCTCTAGTAATAGAAAATACTTTTTTGTTTATTTTCTGTAAATCGATTTTCAGATAACAAAACGAAGCCAAATAAATGTTGAAGGAAATTAAAACACCTATTTTCCCAATAGTGGGCGTGAAAACAAGTGATCTATAAACGACGAATTCAGGAAACACAGCAATCTATTTCCGGTGAAAGTAGGTTGAAATAAAACTTCTTTTGGAGGAAAGATCAGTAAAATGTACAGCAATGTTTTCTTCCTGTTATATGTTGCTCGCAGATGTTCCGATTTTAATTAAAGTCATGGAAAGTCAATGAAATTCAGGAAAATTTAACCTTTTGAGAAATAAACTTGCAAAACAACATTATAAAGAGATAATAAGCGAAATGGTCCTGTAAACTTACGTGGATTTCATTCATATATATATATATATATATATATATATATTAAAAATTTAGTATTAAAGAGTTTTTGAAAGAATTTTTTTAACAAAATTGCAAATAGGAAATATCTAAAAAATAAAAGTTTATTTAAGTATTATCTCCAAATTTAAAAAATGTGTCTATGAAAAATTAATAAGTAGACAAAAATTAATTATAAATAATTATTGCTGCGATGAACAAATTGATGATGAGACATTTTCCTGTAGCATTTTATATGATATTTAAAATTTCAAATAACAAATTGATAAAAATATTTCATCATTGATATACTGAAACGTGTGACTCTATTCGAGCATTTAATACATTTAAATTATGTTTAACTTTGAAGTTTAATTAAAGAATTTTGTGGTAAATTAAAAAGTAAGAATCAGGTTTATATGCTTTTAACAATAGTAAAAAAAGTCCTAATACAATTTTGTATTTTATGTATAATAATTTAAATGAATAATATTTGAAATGACTATGAAATGAGTAATAATTTTGAATTACTAAGAGAAACTTATGTTTTAATTCTTAATATATATATATAGAATTAATTAACTTATAACTTAATAATAACTTATTTTTATGTTTAGCTGCTTTTAATAAAAGCTTATTGCTTTTAATTACTAAGTCTGTTTTAGTTCAAAGATTTACATCATATTACTTTTTCACATTATAATATAACGTTTTTACGAAAGTAATTTCCTTTTTTTGGAGGAAATGGGAGGAACATTTATTCATCGTAAAGTAATTCAAATGTATAGCTATGCTCAATTCATTAAACTCTAATAATATAGTCATGAAACACCCAAACGTATAAAATATGTATAATAAATACAAAATGTTTTATGAAAAGTGAAAATTTCGTACATGTTTTTAATTAACTTTTTCATTTGTGCTGTATTTTATGTTTCAAAACCATTTTAAGATGTACAGTAAAAAAATTATTGTATCAAACGAATTGTTTGTAAATTTATACGCAATATTCACGGCTGTCGATAGTAATATGAAAATTTGTGAAGCCAATTTCAAAATTTCGTTTTACTATTAAGATTCTTATTCTTGCTTGAAAATTGGGTTTAATTTATTGATAATAATTCAGATGAAATCGTAGCTTCAAATGTTCAGAATAATAACCAAGTAGAAAATAATGAAGTTAAGAAACAATTTGGGGCACAATACAGAAAAAAAGAAAATTAAGTTTTGTTTGTTTTTTATATAACGATGTTCTTTCTCTTGGTAACTCGACATCATCCAAGATACAATCCATTCATCATGACACTGCTTCTTACTAGGGATTCATTATCTTTATGGGCATATGTCTAATACCATCTTTACGCCCTATTTGTCTAAAGCAATCTACGAATTAAAAGGGCACATGAAGAATATACTGTCATCAATGTCTTGACAAGAAATCGACTACTTCTTGGATGTTGATCACCAAGAAAGTAGACCAAGGGTAGTCACATCATACAATATGAAATATGAAAGCAAAATTTTCTCTTTGTTTTATACTCCGATTTTTTTCTTCCTATCCTTATTCACTACACTCCTATCATTTTCTTTTTAATCCGGACAATTATTTTGAAACATTGAAAACAACTTTGAAACAACAAAATTTTGATAACAACCTTGTATTTCAAAATTAAAGATTCAGCTTCAATAAAATTAAATACTTAAAAATACACATGTATTTACTTAAAATGTTTTTTCTTATTTATGTTTCATAAAAATATTGATTTACTGGTCTGTTAACTTATTTTTAAATTAACAGAATATATCGTACTTGACTAATGAAAGAAAAAATTTTTTAAAATTTTTTAATAACTTCATTTATGTCCTTTTGTTAGATGAATTCTTAACGGTAATATAGATTATGTGGTAATTCAGAATATTTAAATGGGTTTTAGTGAGAAATTTTTGAATTAACAAAAATAGAAAATAGAATAAATTTTCTATTTTCCAATTTCTGCTCCTTACTATTATTTTAATATTAAAAAATGCCTTAAATTTATTTTGGTGTTACTGTTTTAAGAAAAGGCATATGAAAATATCTAAATGGGAAAAATAATAAAGCGGAGTAATGCTTCATTCAGAATTGAAATGTAGTTTTTGATATAATTTTATTCTTACCATTGTTTGAAAATTTCAGTGAAAAAATTGACGGTTATTTTGAAATGGTTCGAATAAATTTTGAAAAACATCGTTTTTCAAAAGCTTTGAAGTGGTCCTACGTAGAGAGATTGTTCAATGGAAGAAAACCTATAAGAAAAATGTATAAAGAATAAGCTTGTGATGCAAATTAATTATTTTCCCTTCTACCGTTTTGTCTAGTAACAAGAGAGTACTTCTCATAATAATGTATTTAAATTTATAAAATCAGTTTATTAAATTAGCTTTTGTTAGAAGCAATTGCCAAAAGGAAAAGAAGGAAAAAATTTGGTACGAGAAAGCTTGTCCTTTTTTTTTTAGGCATTTTGTGAAGTGTAGGGTGTTTTAGGTTTATTTAGTGAAGTCTTGTCAATGCGAATTAGTCTAATATAATAAATACTCCTTGGATTGTAAAACTAATAATTTTAAAATAACAAAATTATTCACAAGAGTAATTTTCGAAACACATATTACACTTTAGCATTTGTTTCTTATAAAGTTTATTTGGTTAGTTATGAAATTTTTATGAAGAACAAAGTTATGAAGAACGAAAAAACAAACAAACATTATCAATAAGCTATTTCTAAGGGAGGTATTTATTAAAAGTATTTATACGAAAAACTATTTCTAAGGTAAGAAAAAGATAAATTTATGAATAAAAAAGATTTATTTTTATTAGGAACTCCGTTTTCTTTCTTTCTTTTTTTAATTTGTAAAAGATTTCTATTAAAAAATAATCAGCTGTACATTTTCTGTTCATCTTAAATGACTTGAATAATATTTTCCTAGGAATTACAACGTTTTACTCATTCTTGTTTTAAAAAATAAAAAAATATTAGAATCTCAGAATAAATGAAAATAAATAGTCGACGGCAAAAAAAAAAAAAAAAAAAAAAATGTTTTGCACTTTTGAAATTTTGAGTAGTCTTCTCGCATATTTTGACCTCTGAACAAATACAACACTCAATTGAATTTACATGAAAGTTTGAAAACATTTCTCATATCTTCTTTTTTTTTTTTTATTTTGGTCTAAATTAAAGAAGAAAGCAATGAGTATTTTGATTTTCAGAAAGTATGATGCTAAAATTTTAATTTTTCCTTTTTTTTTTGTTAATATTGTTTTTTTTTATTAAATAAATTCTGTACGGTTTGATCTGTAGATTTTTTTTAATTCTACATATAAAAAATATACA
This sequence comes from Caerostris darwini, assembly GCA_021605075.1. NCBI lineage: Eukaryota > Metazoa > Arthropoda > Arachnida > Araneae > Araneidae > Caerostris > Caerostris darwini. The sequence goes on along the minus strand of BPLQ01000890.1, from coordinate 78,517 downwards.
TTTTTTTTATGAATTAAAAAAGTTTGAAGAAAAATACCGCATTGCAAAACTCATAATTGGTACCCAAATGAAGCCTCAAATTTTTATTTTGTGGAACAGAAAGATTGCTTTGATTTTTAATAAAAATGCAGCATGTAAAAAGTGAGTGATGGAGTCAACTTCAAAATAATTCAGATTTTTTTTTCCATTCAACGTGATATTAATAGATTGATATAATTTTTCTACTTTTTCTCTAATAAGTAGTAATATATTTATTTTAAACATTAGCCGTTAATTAGTTATGCAACCGATAAAAATACACAAATAAAAATAAAGTAACGCATAGTACTTTGTACAGTTTTGAGTTCATTAAAAGATATGTTGCGTTATGTGAGATTTTATTTAATATATAGCTCTATTAATTTATGTAATGTGCTATAAATAAACGATTTTAACATTAATATAGTGTTGCTTATAAAAACATTTATCATAAAGAACTATAAAGAACTTTTTTTAAATTAAACAAATTCAATATGAAATATAACGTATTCAATATAACCAGCGGTCAAACTTCCATACAGAACTAAATTCAAGCCTCACAAACTAACTACTCGATGCTATTTCAGTAGAAGCAAAGCTTTTAATTAACTAAAATTAAATATTTGAATCTGTTTAAATGAAACTATTGTCACAAAACATTATATTAAATTATGCATAACATTTTGTTACATTACATTATTATTTTTCACCTAGGGTTTAGAACATAAATGAGTTTAGAACATAATCTTTTTAAACAAAATTACTCTATCAGAAAAATAAATTTTGTATTATGAATCATCATAACTTAACAAACGTCATTTAAATAGCAGGTGCTTTATCATCTTCATTGTTATTAGTTTAGTTGGCGGAAAGTTTTTATATTTTTTCCTTTAACTCCCAACTTTATAATTGAGCTATTTTCTTTTAGAATTTTCCAAAAATGATTCGTTTTCCAATGATGATCTTCTCTTATTAATGCAACATTATAACTAACAGTTTAATAGAGATAGAAAATCATCCTTATTAAACTGATAGTTATAATGTTGTGTCAAGTATGGTGCACTACTTAAAAAAAATATTTAATATTAGCAGAAACAGGTGACTTAATATAAAAACAACTAAATGATCTAGAAAGAGGTTCCTTTTTAACATCTCATTGCAAGTCACTAATTTTTTATTTTATTTGGATTTTAATTTATTATTTAATGCTTAATTATTATTATTGAATTATAGATGAAAATATATAATCGACGGCAAAAAAAAATGTTTTGCTCATTTGAAATTTTGAAAATCAAAATACTAATGATTGAAATATGAAATTAAATAATTAATTTATGAAATTTATATTGTTATTACAAATCAACATTTATAAATAATTCTTTAAGATATAAGCGGACAAAACATTTCGGAAAAACATAAAATATCAGTTATTTCAACTTTTAACAACTAATTCACTATTAAATTAAACAAAGAACTATCGACAATATTTTGAATTAAACTTTTTAGGAAATATTTATTCAGATGACGTTATATTTTTATGAACGGGTACAAATTGTTTAGCAATTTTTATGTGTGTTTATTTCGAATTTTTACTTAGCATAGATTTTAAAAAATAATTTATAAATGTTGATATACTGTAACCGTTATAAGTTGATAACGTTAGTTGCACGAATTAGAAAAGTATTCAAATATAAAAGCACAAATTAAAATTTGACTCAATAATAATAACAGTTGCATGAAAATTTTTCTATTAATCTGAATTTTAAGGTCACTAAATAATTTTTTTTAATGTGTGTTATTACTCAACTGAAATCTTTTATTCAAGTTATAAAATAGTTCATATTTTTATTAATTTTTCTTTTTCTTATTTTTTTAATACAATTATTTATGTTAATTGATAATCTTTCGTAATTGTAATTGGCCAGTAATTTTATATATAACACTCATTTCTAGATTGACTTCTGAACATTTTATCATTAATTTGTTCTAATAACAGCAAGAAGTTATTTTATTAATAACATTTTAATCTTTATGCTATGAATCTGTATTTTCCTGTTAAACAGATTCATTTCCATATTAAATCGATTCAAAATGTTTTGCCTGATAAATCACATTTCTGTAAAGATCATTTGGACTTAAACTTTTAAGGAATTTTTTTAAAGTATGTTCAGTAATCTATTTAAAACTATTTATAACGATTATTTTTTATAAGTGACATACGAATTTTTGCAATTCCTTGCATCCTGGAATTATCATTTTAAAAAATTCTTTTTTCGGAGCCAAATCGAATACGTTACTACCAGCTTTGATTTAAAATCCAATTTTGTACAATTTACATCGATTTCGGCAGAAGTTTTGAAATTAAACACGATTTCTTATCATCAATTCTCAAAATGGCAAATGTACCCTATTTGATTTATATTCATACATATTAGATATTGAAAAAGTAATTGACGTCACACAGTGAAAGATTTCTACAATGTTATATTGATTTTACAGTGGAAATATTTAATGGAATTTTTCAAACCATCTGTAAATAACTTTAAGATGATAACAAAATTTTAATCAGATGGTTTGCAAATTAAAATATTAAATTTCATTTCTAGCTGATACATATGCAAACGGAACAGATTTTTATGGAATTTCTTAAGTGGTACGCATATAAAACATCAGAAAGAATATAGATTTTAAATAAATATGCTACTTAAGTAAATATTTTAAACGATTGCTGTTGTTTTTAAATTTAAAAAAATTTCAAATTTCGATCAATAGAAAAAAGCATGAAGTCTGCATTTTTATCTAGTAACGAAAGTACAGTGGAATATTGAAAAAAAAATTTTTTTTTTATTATTTTCTAAAAAACATATGGCAGACTGCTTTTTAAAAACAGTTGGTTATAAAAATGGAAAAATAATACAATTAACATTTTTTTTGCATGCAATTCCTCAGTTAGATTGTTAAGCCTAACTAGCACTTATGATTTTAGCATTTCCCATATAACTAACATGGAAATCACACGATGCAGAGTCAAGGCTGTAGATTGAACTGTTCAATTAAAAAATGGGCGTCATCTGAACACTACTGGCAGCTTTATCATTGGCATACTTTTCCTTTGCTTTACCATTGGTATACTTTTCCTGTGCTTTACCATTGGCATACTTTTCCTTTGCTTTACCATTGGCATACGTTTCCTTTGCTTTACCATTGACATACATTCGTAATTGCATATACATATATGGCATGAAATTCTCGATTAATTTTTATTGGTGAAACGTGTTAAGAAAACCAGTTAACTCATGTTTCCCCTTTAGTGGGACTTTGCATTGTGGAAGGCGTTTTAAATCATTGGAACTGAGGATTGTAATTACAACATGCGCCTGAGGGGTTGCCTGTTAATTGCTTTGGCTCTATTTGACTAATTGGCTTACATAATTTATATATAATAGGAATTAATTGAAGTAATTGCATACACATAATAATTTTAGAGGGTTTAGTTTTGAAATTCTAATATTTGTGGCTTTATATATTATTAGTTCTATTGTTTCAATTAAAACTAACTTAATTTCAGAGCCTGATAAATTTCTGTGATATTATTTTGATTAATTGTGTTAATAACCTAATTAATGTTAATACCTATCAATGAGGCCTAAAATATTTTATCTATTAATGCATCTGCAAAATTTAACCAATAAGTGCCAAAAATTGGGTAAGGTGAAAATGATTTGGAATTCATATTGTAACACCAAATAATAAAAATTAGCATTAGAATATGCAATGTAACTATGTATTCGTTTGCCATGAAAGAAAACAAATTAGAGAATTGAAAGTTTAGTTTCAATCTATTGATATGTATATACATATGTAAGTGGGGGGAGGGATTTAACAGAGGGTTTAAAACCTGTTATAAAATCTTCCAATAAAAGCATATGAATAAAACTTACGTTTTAATAATTTTAGCCATGATAAAAACTCTTTTAAATAGGCAGCGAATTATTCTCACACTTATCTTTTGAAAATCTCAAAGAAAATTGAAATTAAAAATAAATTATTATTTTTACGAATATATAGACAAGTTTTACAATAATAATTTTTTTTTCAATCAGCACAATCCAAATAAAAAAAAAAAACATCTAAGGAAGTAGACCAAAAAAGTTTTTTTTAAAATTATTTATAAGAGCTACGCTACAAATTTTCTATTTTAAAATTGCCCTACAGAGAAATTTATTTATTAAAAATATGTGATGTTAACAAATAGTGTAAGCTATTTTAAAAAAGAGAAAAAAAAATGATAGTTTTAAAATATATTACAATATTTATATGATCCTTATTAAAATTATTAAAGTATGACACGAAGATATTTTATTTTCTGCATAATAATTTTGTGAATGTAGTTGTTTTAGTCCTTAATGAATACGAAGAGTTCATGAGAAATTAAACATTTCTGTGGGTTAAATTGTATAAAATTCTTTAAAACTTTTTGCTATGCTTTATTACTATAAGAATACTGCCATAAAAATATTATTTTAATATTGATATAAAAAACAATCCTATGACTACACTAAAGAAAGAATTATTTTTAATAATGTAAAAAATCTATAATTAGTAGTGTAAAAACTTATAATTGATTGCCTTTGTAGTTACCTTCAATGTTAAATTCTAGTTGCTATTTATTAGGAAAATTGCCATGGTATATATTAAGACTACGATATATTCTGCAACTACTCCAGTGAAATATGTTAGGTATTATGAGTGGGAAACTTAATTAGCATTTGCAGTGCCTGTGTTCCCTGGTTTCCAGTTGTTATGATCAAGAGCATGATGATAGTCAGAGTATTGGCGAAACTTCTTGGAATTGAGGAATAGTTTAACAGGAACATAGTTACATTAGCATAATAGTAATCATAGTTTTATTAAGTTTTAGCAAAGTCTAATAAGTAAAGTCTTATAATAAGCTCCTTTGCTTATTATTTAAGATTAAAGTATATCCAAAAAGCCTTTTAAACCAATAAATGCTTTTAAAATATAATCATCAATCCATATTTTGAGCATAGTTTCTGTAGTAGCCTTTTATTTAGAAAAGGGTCTTCGAACTACGGCTCGTGGGCTAACACCAGCCCGTAAACATCCTCAATCTGGGCCGCCATAGATTATTTTGATTACATTGTGAAACGTAAAATTTACAATGTAAGTAAATCTCACAAAATAATTATCACATGTTTTTATGTAATAAAGGCCCATTAAGTAACACAATAACTGGCATACATAATGAAAGTACATATTTTAATTTTAATTAATGATATGAGATTTATCCTAAAAACTTGCAACAATTGACGTACATAGGTAATTCACATAATGAAAATATTCATTTTAATTATGAGTAAGGAAATCCATGTAACTTTCCACTGACGATTGTTTGCAGTTGTCAGTGAAAAATTACAGCTATACTCTAGCTCTACTATTCTCTACAAATTGGAGCTACATATTTTGACTAACCAAATATAATTAGTGTTTCTGTGTAATTCTGCATATTCACAGAAGATGAAGCTCTGCTACAGTAGCTCAACATATCTTTGACACTTTTCCGTATGTACGAAGCAAAATTTTGAACGTATATACCTCATTCAGTTATTAGAAGTGAATGAGGTATGTAGTAATTATCGCTAAAGTGTGTCTTACTCGAAGCTTTCACTCAAGTAATCGAATTTTTTATCGTTCTTTGTACCACTCAGGAGCCAAAAGAATCTTGATCTGGTGCAGATGGAGTACGATGTGGTGGTTTATCTCAATGGTAGCATGTGGGCCCTCTGACACCGGTATTCTTGAGACAGTATCTTCTCTTGAACACTGCTGCCAGCAATCAGGCACAGTGGGTACATCTTTGCCAGGTCTTTTTGCAGTATCGCGAAAATAAAATATTTTTATAGTTGTATTACAAAACCATGGACCACTGATGATTTTACTGATCAAGTGCAACAAGCATATAACTCGATCCCAACAAAAGGCGACGCTATGCATGATTGCATTCAAAATCATACAGATCACCGCTGCTGTTAAGTTACCAGCATTTCACATTTGAAATGGCTCTCCCTGCACGTCTTTTAATGTATAAATTTACATAATCTAAATATATGCAATATCCAAACTTATTTTTTTAGTGTTGGGATTTCATTTTCTACTAATGTGTATACAAAAGAATGGAAAATATAAATATAAAATTGAATGTATACTTGCTAAATACTTCATTGGAATTGAACATTTCACAAGATATCATGAACCGCATTTCAACTTTGTTTATAAATATTTTTTTTCGTATTAAAAAAAAAAAAAAAAAAATGGGATTCATAATGAAATCTATTTTATCTTGTATTTGGATTCATTTAGGTGGGATTAAAACGCGGTCTTAATTTTTAGAATCTGATCTGAAACCACAAAATTCCTATATTTGTATTCTTATATGTCTTTGAACGTTTTACTTCGGTCGAAAATACTTGAATTTGTAAAAACATAACAATTCAGAAAATTCTGCCAATCTGTTAAAGTGGCTTTGCAATCTTGCATGAATTTTTCTTGTTCTATAACTTTCAACTTATATAGGCTTGTTCATTTGTTTTCTTTTCTTTGGTTTCTTAAAACGATTTGAAACTGGGTGCTATTTGAAAAATTCAAATTTTCTCGAATGTGGAGAGAAATAATTCCAGAATGAAATAGTACATTACTTTAAATTGCTTTTCTAGAAGTTTTTCCCGGTAAGAAATTTCAACGATTTTAAGAATGTCAAATAATTCAAAAGAAATATACTTAAATTAATTGCAATAAATATGCATAAATATAATATAGGTTTTCAAAATGCAAGACAGAAATCTTATTGTCTGCCTAGTTTAATCTAGACCTTCGAAATCATAATGATGTCGAAAAGCTTTAGAAAAATTATGCTGCCAACTAATAAAAGAAAAAAGTCCAACTATTAAAAAGTAAAATTAAATAAGATAAGAATAAAATGAAAATCTTTTACAATATAAAATTGTTTAAACTGTTTTTCTATCAATATTAATTATGCAATTTATTTTCAGGATTTTATATTTTTGATTGTCTCCATTTTATCAGCCGACAGAAAATAAAAGAATTTTAAAAGCGAATATTAATATTGTATAGTTTATTAGCTGATGAATTTTTATATTATAATTTTTTATTAATAAAGTAGTTTAATAATATATCATAATATTATTTCAACATTAAAAACAGTAAAAACAAAATTTTAAAATATTAAACTTTATTTAAATATATTTACATATAAAACAGGAAATAATTTAAAATTAAATTTGATTATTAATTTATAATATTATTCTAAACATAATTAAAAAATTTTTCTTCATTGTTTGTCCCTGAATGTCCGTTACAGTTGAATGTTAAAAATGAACTTTTAAAGGCCAGTGATTTAAAAAAGGTAAAACCTAATCATTTTTTATTTTTCTAATGACAGAATCAAATAAGATATCAAATATATCTAACATAAGAAGTAATAGTTACTCTGAAAATATGAAATGAAATAATTATGTTGTATTTCATTTTTGAAATTTAAAGACAAGCAATTTTTTAATCTGCAGAAGTATTTCCGAAGCGAAAAGTTCGAATTGTTCACTGTTTTTTAATTACCGTCACTCGATATAAAGAAATTTCTGGCAATATCAAGAAGAAATTGTACTTTATCCGTCAAGATGAAGGATTAACGGATAATTAGAGATGTCTTCTAAAAACTGACACATTAATCTTTCGTGAGATATGATTTCAGGATGTTCATATCTGGGTTCGAGTTTCAATAAGCGTCTTTCACTCTTAAGGCACTATCTGAAATCTTCTTTCCTGCATTTCATTTCCAAAAATAAAGAATTTTATTAAATCTTAACTCATTGTAAATAAATTTATAATAACTGAAAGATAAAAACTGTTGAGATGAAAGATTGACTGTTCTTTTCCAATTTTTGATAAAGACACGAAGGTACTTTCAAAAAGACAAATAATTCATTTTAACCGACCAAAGAATCTAATCTTTGCAGAAAATTCGAGGTTTAATTTTAAGAAACGGTTTCGCACTTTGCTTCTTCTTTGACGATCATTCATTTTTTTTTTAAAAATCACTTCTTTAATTATATAGAAACGGTACGTTATATATATATATATATATATATATATTAGAATTCTTGTTTGAATATTTCCGAAATTTTCTTTGAATTTGATCTTCCTGCATTTAATGGGACAAATAAATGCTTAAAGATTCTTATATCTGGGAATTAAGTTTTCGATAAGCGTCTTTCACACTTCAGGCATTAACTGAATCCTCTTTCCTGCTTTTCCATTCCAAAAATAACGAATTTTTCTGAACCTAAGCTCATTGTAAATAATTTTATGCCAACAAAAATATTAAAAAATGTTTATTACGGTGAGATGAAAGATTTACTGTCCTTTTTTTAATTTTAATAAAGAGACCAACAGTTTTCAGAAAGACATAAAGACACTAATTCACTTTAACCAACCAAAGAATGTATTCTTGCATAAATATTCAATGTTTAATTTTTAGATTCTCATTTTTCAATAACAATATCTCAAACAATGTTATAACTAAATATATATATATATATATATATATATTTAGTTAGAACCATTGTTTGAATTTTTCGAGTGATCATATTAATCGTCCTGTCTCTAATGGGAGAAATATTCCATAAATTTCATGGCAAGTTTTATGATACGTATTTAGACCACAAGCTAAAACAAATGCGAATGGGTTTGGATTTTAAAACCACCTATCACTTTATGTGTCTGCTGTAATTTATTTTCGAAAATCGATTAGATGAAAAAATGAGTCGATACATTTCCTTTAAAATGACTGGCCACTTTACGTCAGATAAAGAAAATTCTACAAGAATTTATGATCCGAGAGGGATTTTTGGCTTTTCTCGTTTTTCTTATGTGTTAAAGAAGCATAGTTCAAAATGAAAAGTTTCCTTGTCTACAAAAGTCACAAATACATTAAAACTGTAAGCCAAGAGATTTCTTCATTCAGTTTGAAAAAGTAAGTGGCATATTCCGCACCAACCCTTCCCATATTTCAAATTATACACGCCAAGAACTGCATTGAACCAATAAAGTGTGTTAAAAATGCTTTAAGCAAGACGCAAAGCAAGAGGGTTGATGCTTAGAAAAGGCCAAGCAAGAAGAAGAAAAAAAAGGTGACATTTATTAAAGCTGAAGAAAAAAAAATTTTTTTTTTTATTAAAAGTTAATTTTTTCTCTTTTCGTAAGAATTGGACAGGGAAAAATGCTTTTATTTATTATTTATGCATGAAGTAAAAATAGTACAAAATAAATAAAATAATTGTATGATTTACGACACATTAAAATGTCATGTTTACTTGTTTGGAAAATAAATAGAAACAAGCTCTCTACTTTATGCTATAAAATTTATTTCTTTGCTTTACCCATGAAAGGAAAACAAGAAAAACAGCTTCACAAGTTAAGCTTGTTAAATTTACCGTTTCTCACTACAATGAACATATGTGCAGTGAGGGGTAATATTTCATTGTTAATGTTAGCTCCATGAGCAAAAACATCCGATTATAAAAATTAAAATAAGGATGAACTAATGTTTTAAAACATATTTAACACGACAACACAAAAAATCTGGAAATAAATGGATATATTTCACAGACATCTGTAATTAATTACAAAAATGCACGATGTTTTCTAAAAAGAACATAATAATAAGAGGAACATAATCTTCTTTCAAGTACAAAGTTGTCGGGAGTGATAGATTAATTTTCATTTTTCTTGCTATGAACGGGTTTAGAAAATAAATTTATGGCAATAATATTGAAACAAAGATGACACATATCTTATGTTGAGATGACACATATACATGTTGAGATCATCTTTTTATTCGTCAAATGATTGAAGTTTAAATATCGTAAATAATATTGCGACTCAAACTAACAATAAATTAAACTATCGAAAAAATTTAGAATTTTAAAAATGTGATTAAAATACATATCAATATTTCCATTGGATGCATAAAAAGATGAAATTCATTGAGATTAATCGAATTATTATTAATAATTTTAATTTAATAAATTTCAAGTCAGTTATATTCTTTATTTTTACACCAAGAATTCAAAATTAAATATTGAGGAAATTCTTTTTCCATGATTTCGTTTTTCATTCTTCCCTTTTCGTGGAATAGGCTACTATTTTATCTACTAATATTAGGACATCTCAGCAACTGATTTATAAACTTCTAAAAAGCTTTGCAGATGACTCGAAAGGTGATTGAATGTTGATAGAGCAATGTTAATTGGATGGCTAATCATACGAATACGGATATACTGACTTAAGGTGGTTACATATTGTAATGGAAGAGTAGCACAGAGTTAGAGTTTGTACCATAATTATATCCGATGTGGAGTCCCACTCCCAGCCATAGCCTCTTTGCATGTTATCACTATCCTTTCCATACTAATTTCAGGAATCATGAATGGACGGACTCCAAACACTGCGCTAGGATTGGTACAAGCAACCTAAATTCATGTATACTAGCTATAATTTGCAACGCCAGGATGTCCCGCTGCAAAATTTGAAGGATACTGAGTGAAACTGGTGTTGCATCTGGAGTTCACCTTTGTTACCGTTGATCATTCAAATTCTTTTCAGCGTATTCACTTAACTTGTGAGCTTTTATTTCTGATGTTTTCTGGGTACATTACCACATCAGAAAAGCCTTTCTGTCCCTGTATTGCCAAGTAATTCCGAGACGTCTAGGTGAATTATACCGCTGTCTGTTAACCTGGCACTGAGACACTCTACGTATAAAAATAATTTTCTTTGAAATCTAAACCAGATCAAAATCCTTTTTTTTTTCTAATATTTGTTTCCTAACATGTTATACATCGTTTTTTTTTAATTTTTTATTTTTTACAATAATCAACTGACTTGATTGCTACTTCTGAGCAAATGCAAATTCAACATCAAAAGAATTGAACCGGAAAAGTATATTATTAATAATAATATCAAATTAAAACAGCTAATAATAAAATTAATTTTAATTTGATTTCAAAATGCTTTTAAGAATTTAGATTTAATTTAAAATGGTATTTTTCCAAAACTTAATTGATGTTAACTTTCTTTTAAGGAATTACGTATCATATATTAATGTTGAAGATATTATAAAAGCCGAAAATTAACGTTCTTTTTAAGATATCTTAATTTTTAAACACTATTCATATTACATGTATTGTAGTTGTACGAAAACACTTTTAATAAAAATTCCCTCCAAAAGTTCCAAATATCTTGGAAATTATTTTGCCAATGTGTGTCTCCACATAGAATTATATTTATTGGTTACATCTCGCATACAAGTAATTATTTTGATATTATTTTTAAAAAAAGTACCATTTGGATCTATTTTAAGAAGAATGGACATACAATATTTTGTTTATGCTATTTCTAGCATGGTCTCTGACCATCAAAAATAATCTTCTGTAAGCACTTCAGCAATAAATTTATTATTATATGCATATTAACATTATTATTATTATTATTAATGAACATGAACATGTACTGTTTTAAGTCCAGGACGTTTTTCCAAAATGTGAATTAAATTTATTATTTTAAATATCAATTAATCAACTTGAACACCATAGGTAAAATTCATTTAAAAACTTTTCTTTTAAATAAACATTAAGATTATCATTTATTTAATTAGATTTTAAAATCGTAAAAAAAATCAAAAATTAGATTTAATTAATAAATCGAATCATGGTTGGCATCGTTTTTCGTTGCATTAATTTTTCTTTAATAGTAATCATTATTCTTAACTGTCATGTATGTGTACAATCTATATGAATCTCTACCTTTATTTCGTTTTTAGAATATATATATATAACAGTTACCGTTATATGTATAACTCATTACCGTTAAAAACAGTTTCCCATAGTTTATAATTTCGGTAAATTCACCACGACGTGGGAGTTCTCTCACATTTCTTCCTAAAAATAGAAAATCCCTCCATTAACTTTCACACCCCCGCTCCACCATCCCACGCTTCTAATTAACAAGACCAACTCCTCCTTGCGGAGGACAATAAATCATCCCAGTCAGATACTGCACAGATTTATAGCGGGAAATAAATATATCCGGTTAGATATATTATTGATCATAGCAAGTCAACCAGCCACTCTCTTAATGGCTGTATTAATATAAATAATCATGCTATTCAATTTTTGCTTTATAAAACAGGCAAAGAAATGCTTTTTGTTTAGTTCCATACTTTACCAGCTCTATACGTAGATGAAAAATATTCATTTAGAATTCAGAAAGAATCCTTAATTCTATTCTTATAAATCATATATATATCGTCTAACGAGCAGAGAGAACATGATTTATAACATCCTGTAGGTACGTATTTCTTGGTGCAGTTTCTATTGGATTTTGCAATTAATTTCTTTTTTTATTCTTTCATGTATGTACTCGTTATATTAATAATTTCTTTCGAGTTTTACGAGCTTCCTGGACAATATGTTTCATACCTTATTTTTTGTAAATTTTATGAAAATGTTTGTGTTTTTTTTTTAATCTCCCAATATTATTCTTGTCGTTCAAGCTTTAATATTTGTATTTGTCCAATTATTTTCAGTTTTGTTGTTTCCGCTTATGCTCACTCCGGATCTTGAAGTTTCCTTTTTTCAATTCCTTGAATTCAATCATTTAAATTATTTCAATTCCTTCTTCTTCTCACACTCTCCCTATATATATCTTGATCAAATTTTCAATCGTTGATAAAATACTTTTTAGTCATCCACTCAAGTTCAAATAAATTTCTTTTGGATTTCTTAGTGGATGACACTTGATGTTAATACAGTGTTTATCAAATATTAATTCATTAATTAAATTTAATTAATTAATTATATTTTTTTAGATTTAAATTGCATATATCTACCAATAGATGGCTCCAGATGTAAGAGGACAATTTCAACTTTATTTGCAAAGGACGTTTCTGCAATATAGTGAAAAAAAAGTAGGAATTGACTTAAATTTTTTTTTTTATATTATTTGTTTATATGACAGTTTATATATATTTATATTATTTGTTTATATATATTTTTTATATTATTCATTTATATGACAGTTTATATATATTTATATTATTTGTTTATAGATATTTTTTTATATTATTTGTTTATATTTGTTTATATGAGTTTATTGTGAGACACTACATAGTTTTTGTATTGTGAATGCTATGTTGGTTTTGTTATACAATTTACGCGTATGGAATATCTGTAGTGAGCTTTTCTGAGTAAAACGGTCATATAGCAGTCCTATGATTTTCCTGACGTGTTATGCTGTTTATAAATACATAAATCTCTCTCTCTCTCTCTCTCTGTATATATATATATATATTCGTGCATTAGAAAATAGTTTAAAACAGTTTTGTTTCCTGCACAAATGTAGAACAATTAAAATTATCAACAAGAAAAAATGTAAATGATTTTTACAAGTATCCTGAGTTTAAATTTTCATCTTAATCTTTTAAATCTTTGCTTTTAAGAGTAAACACAACACAATTTCAAAGTTTTTTAAAACCATGAAAGCAAATCATTTAAGAATATTTATAAACTACATTTGTACTCTTAAATGAAAAAAAAAATCTATTTTAATTTGCGAAAAAAAAAAGGAAAGAACTACATCGCAAATTTACATTTACTAAAGCATTCCACTGGATTTGATTTCTATCACAAAGCAGATTTTAAATAATAAAAATTTAATTAGTTTTTAATGACTGTGAATGTAAAAAATATATATTATAATTTACTGCCTTTGTTCAGATATTTTATTATTCGATGTTGCTTTTATTACATCATTCATTAAGAGTTGTCAGAACAAATCGAAAAATGATCTTTTTTAACCATCAAACAATAGCTAAATTTGCTTCTTGCTAACGAAAATGTTAGGTCTAATGAACAAAAATTGTTAGATTGACAGGCCATGATTCACTCATGCCTTTCAAACTTTCTATCACACATTGTATTAACAAAGTTATTTGTTATTTTATATTAAAATGTTATGAAGAAGTAACCATACGGTTTCGTAGAAATTTTGAGATGATTATCTTCATTTAAATTCAATAGTATTTTCAAACAACAATTAAAAGTCTTGGAATTAATGTTCAAATATAATATTTAATACCACTCAATGATCAATAACTATAACTTTGCTCAATTATATCATGGTAAATATATGAAATTTCTAAAACTTTCCTTCAACCTGCAACTGTAAGTACCGTAACATCCTATAATTTGCTAATTATCACTAAGAAATTAGAATTTCGTCGTGCATATTACAGACAGTTGCGTAATATGTGGCGTTGACAGTCCATGACAGTCTTGTGGACAAAAATGGCGTGTGAACTTGTGGGCAGAAATGAAACCGGTCTTTTTAAAAAGTTGGTAAAATACAATGCAATGACTAACATCAATGCATGTGCTTGTGGATGAAAAAGGTTAGAATGAAGTTATAGATAAATATTAAAAAATAATATAAAAAAAATTAAGTCAATTCCTACTTTATTTCTCACTATATTGCAGAAAGTTCTTTATAAATAATTTTCATTCATTTTTTAAGTTTATCTGGCGCCATCTATTGGTAGATATATGCAACTTAAATCTAAAAAAACTAAGATTAACTAATTAAATTTAATTACCTGAATTAATATATGAAAACACTATATTATCATCAAGTGTCATCCACTACAAGTTAAAAAAAAGGTATTTGAACTTGAGTGGATGAATAAAAAGTATTTTATTAACGATTTAAAATTTGAACAAGATATATATGGGGAGAGTGTGAGCTAATAGGAATTGAAAAAACAGTTCACAGAGGGCCAAATTAATTATTAATACTAATGAAGATTGTGATACTAATCAAGAAGTTTTAACTTTATCAAATCGGAAGTCTCTTTTGTTTTTTAATAAAAGTTTTTAAATTATTTTTTTATAGTTTTTGCTGCAATTTAAGTAAGTCATCCATATTAACCGTCATCTAAGTCAATCACTCTTATTTCTTCACCATTAATCATTTATATATTTATTGAAATAAATCTTCATGCCAAGTTTCATCATTGTCTGTCAAATTATTCTTAGTATAGTAAGTTTTCTTGCTATGAGTGTATATCATACGTCATACGTTGGATATATAAAGTTTTTAATTTTGTCATATTACTGAACAATTAATAGATCGTTTTCTATAATTCTATACAGTTACTTTCTAAACAGCATGAATTTCTATTTAATTACGATTTAATAAAAAAAGTCCAACGCTTTAATAAAAGTATTAAAATAACAGCCAACAGCAAGAAATACGAAATGCTATATTTTGACCATAAGTGCTTTTTTCAAAAACAATAATTATATTAATTACTATATGTCATACTATAAGAAACTTTTTAAATAAAGAATAATGATCTTGATGGATGCTACATGTCATTCTTAAAGCTTACATAAACTGATGATTTATAAATTGATGGTTAAAAAAAATGTTGGCTTATAAATGACAAAAGCATAACATATTGTCTCACGTGAAAGTTTATTTTAACCATGAGTTACTTTTTGACATTGTTGACACAAAATGCTATAAACTTTAATAAAAAAATTCAAAATTAGACATTTTGATATATAAATCATTCATAAGAAGCAAACTTAGTAATAATTTTTTTTCTTTGATTTCAAAAACTATTGCGCTACATCTTTGTTATATTTTCACCACAAATTACAATATAAAAGCAAAACTGGTTGACGAAGATTGATGAAGAGATTTTACTGCTTTTTTACTACTTATTTGTAATTCATGAATTTCCCTCTGTCCTTTTACTTGACATTTTTTCTTAAAACCGTATTTAATATAATCCACTTTATGCAATGCTTGTGTTTATCTATACATTTGATATATGGTATATTTTGATAGCATTATGGAAAATATTATTTATATATAAATTGTTTTTATTTTTATTTTCATCACTTTTTGTCAGCATCATATTTATTCAGTTATTATATTAACAAATAAGTTCTGATAAATGCTTAAAAATAGTCGTTTTTACATAGGTATTTTAAAGCCTTAATATTTGTACATTTGCTTTGTTTTTCACAAAAGAAACTAGATTTTGTCATTTGAAGTACGAAATGATTTATAAACTGTTTACTTCTAATTCATTAAGTCACATACTATTTTATTTCATTGAATTAGATGAAATATTCACTGATTTTGCTCTTACTACTGTGTCCAAAAAAAGAATATTCATTTTCAATTTAAAATTCCCGGTATAAACAGTACAAAGAAGGCAGAGAACGCTTTGAAAACGAAGAGCCCTCTGGTAGACCATCAACCTCAAACGAAAAACTCACGTCGATTTACAATTAGAGACCTTGCTGAGGATGTTAGAATTTCAAAAGGATCGGCCAATTCTATTTTGGGCCTCAGACGCATCAAATCTCGATTGGTACCGAAAACACTGAATGCACCAGCTCACGCTACATTGATTCTTCGTGTCTTTTTCGCCAAAAATGAAACCCAGATCGTTCCACAACCACCGTATTCCCACCAGTCGATTAAAGAGATGCAACGCGAATCGCCGAGCGCTTTGAAGACCATCCCTGCCGATGATTTTTTAGCGTGCATTGAGGATTGAAAAAAATGTTGGCATAAGTGCATTGTGTCCGGAGAGGATTACTTTGAAGGCGATGAAATAAATTCGTGAGAATAAATAAAGAGTTTTTGAAAAAAAATTAATTGGTCTTACTTTTTGGCAGAGTAGTAATATTATGAAATTCAAATATAACTATGAAGGTTACAACATCCTCCAATAGATTCTTAAAAATAAGGAGGAAAAAATTAATAATGTACTTCAGTTGGTCTTAAAATAAGAAATTTATAAATTAAATAGCTGATGTCATTGTATTTTGTAAGTAAATAGTCAGAGAAAAATGTTATTCCGTTTATAAATTATTTTACAATTGGGTCTTTAGATTTTTAACAAAATAAGTAATAATTACGGAATAAAGTTTTTAATTTCGAAATGGAAAAAAATTAACGCTTTTTAAAACAAAAATTTCCAAATAAAAACGGTTATTTTCTTTATGGCATGAAAGGTATTAGTACATTAAGTTTAAAATGTATTATGTTTTTAAAGGTGTTAGTTCATGCTCATAATTGATGGTCTATCTAAAGGATACATAATAAGTATTAATAAAAAAATTATGATATAAACAAAATTTAACATCAGTTATTAACAACAATAATCATGTCAATAACATAATTAAAATTTTACTGTTTTTAACAATTAATTTGTATGTTTTCTCTTTTGACTTTTCAAAGGATTTCTTTCTTTCAAATAAATAATCAGCGATTTTTGGTAAAGAATACACTGAAGTGACAAAAGTCATGGGATACCTCTTAATATCGTGTCGGCCCTCCTTTCGCCCGGCGAAGTGCAGCAACTCGACGTGGCATGGACTCAACAAGTCGTTGGAAGTCTTCTGCAGGAATATTGAGCTATGCTGTCTCGATAGACGTCCATAATTGTGAAAGCATTGATGGTGCAGGATTTTGGGCACGAACAGACCTCTCGATGATGTCCCATAAATGCTCGATGGGATTCATGTCGGGCGATCTAGGTGGGCAGATCATTCGTTGGAATTGTCCAGAATGTTCTTCAAACCAATCGCGAACAGTTGTGGCCCGGTGACATGGCGCATTGTCATCCATAAAAATCCCATCGTTGTTTGGGTACATGAAGTCCATGAATGGCTGCAAGTGATCTCCAAGTAGCTGAACATAAGCATTTCCAGTCAATGTTCGGTCCAGTCGCACCAGAGGACCAAGTCCATGCTATGAAAAAACAGCCCACACCATTACGGAGCCACCACCAGCTTGAACAGTGCCTTGCTGACAGTTTGGGTCCATGGCTTCGTGGGGTCTGCGCCACACTCGAACCCTACCATCAGCTCTTACCAACTGAAATCGTGACTCATCGGACCAGGCCAAGGTTTTCCATTCATCTAGGGACCAACCGATATGCTCACGTGCCCACGAGAGTCGCTGCAAGCGATGTCGTTCTGTCAGTAAAGGCACTCGAGTCGGACTTCTGCTGGAATAGCCCAAGAAAGCCAAATTTCTCCGCACAGTTCTAACAGACAAGTCCCTTGTACGTCCCACATTGATTTCTGCGGTTATTTGACGCAGTGTTGCTTGTCTGTTAGAATTTACGACTCTTTGCAGACGTCGCCGGTCTCGGTCGTTAAGTGCAGGCGGTCGACCACTGCGCTGTCCATGGTGGGATGTTATGCCTGAAATTTCATACTCTCGGCACACTCTTGACACAGTGGATCTGGGAATGTTGAATTCCCTAACGATTTCCGAAATGGCATGACCCATGCGTCTAGCTCCAACTAACATTCCACGTTCAAAATCTGTTAATTTCCGTCGTGCGGTCATCATCACGTCAAAACCTCTTCACATGAATAACTTGAACAGAAATGAAAGCTCTGCAAAAGCACTGCGCATTTATACCTGTTCTACGCGATACTACTGCCCTCTGAAAATTTGCATATTGCTATCCCATGACTTTTGTCACTTCAGTGTATATGCATGATGATTGTGAGGTATTGTTTTAATAAATTTTTAATCTTAAACATTTTAGAAAATATTTTTTTTATAATTGGAAATGTATTACGATTCGTCGGTTGGCCTTGTGTTTCGCTTACGCATGGCAATGGCAATGGACATTTCCTTAAGGTGTACCATTGCACCTTAAGCTCACTAAAACTCCATATCATCAAAATAAAAATAAAATAAATTAAAGTAAATACAGAGCTAAAACTTTTAAAATTAAATTAAATTAAATTAAACATGATTGAATTATGGAGTAAAAACTCTGGAAAAAAGATTAAATAAAATTAAACTAGCAAAATATGAATAGAAACGATTAGGAGTTCCCTGCAAATACCATCAAAGCAGAAAAATTTTAAATCTTATAAAAGCAGGAAATTAACAGCAAAATATTAACAGATACTTAAAATTTTTAAAGATACTTCATTTAAAACATAAGCTATTCGAAAAAGGTAAAGAAAACCATTTAGCTAGTTAAGTAAAAGGAGAAGAGTTGGAGTTTGGAGTCACAGGTGAAAAGTGGTCACATATTCACGTCGTAGCAAGAATAGGAGTAGATAGTTTCTCTAGTTTGTATCCGGAGGGGGGTAACTTGAGGTCGCTTATCAGCCTTTTGAATAGCGTCTCAGATTCAAGACGTACTTAAGAAAAATTAACCTGTGTCGTTTGACTTTGAGGTAAAAATCGAAATCCTGTGTTAGTATCGCATTGGGTCTCTTCTGTGAGTATTTCATAGCTGGATCGTAAACTGGAATTACTTGGAGTAGTTCTTTTTGAATCTCTTTTGAAAAACGATTTGCAATGATTTTCTGGAAACGATTTGGAACATAATAGAGGATAGGATCGATGTTGAGATCATTGTGATTTTTTTTCTCTGGTCAAACCAAGTAGTGTCGACGATGTCAGCGAGACGTTTGTACAGCTAAATTTGCAGTTTTCTCCTCAAATTGGTTAGCGAAGTGGATGTCCAAATAGGACAACGGTATATTAGGACATCCATCATAATCCATCACAGGATGGATTTGTACAGCAGAATTTTGTGTCTGATGGCAAGTTCGCTTTTCCGAGAGTATAGACTTTTGAGCGTATTGCTCACGGTGGTTGCCTTTTCAATTACAGTTCTTAGATGGGCATTTATAGTACTCATGTCCCGTAAAGCTTATGAGAGATCAATAATTAATGGATTATTCCCTTCAGGGAGAATTTTTTAGTGATAAATTCTCTGCATTTGCATAGTCATATGGAAGAAACATCGAAAACTCATGCGAGGCAGCTAGATTATCTATTTCTGGTTTGGGAAAGAAATGACCAACAAAAAACATTAATTTGTTGCTGTGATGGCCACGAAGCTACAATTCATTTAATCAGGGATGTATGATTTGTAAACATAAATATTTGTGAATAATTAGCTAGTTAAGTAAATTCAATACTCAGATAATATTGGATAAACTAAAGGACCATATGTTAAAAATTTTTTTATTTAACCTTAATTTTATAAATTTAATTTAATGTTTTTAATCTTAAAAGAAACCAAAAGATTTCATACTAGCCGTTTATAAACCTTTTATTTAACTTTAACATATTTATACTACCAAACCCTTCTTTCACCAAGTTTTTGTAAAAAGTTTCAACCACAAATGCTTAACAAATTCAGAATTTGTGTCTTTTACTATACACAATATGCAAAGTTTTACATTCCTTTAAATATCTAAGCCATTTCGCCATTGTAAAATTATATTAGGTATAAATACTTTAGAAATTTGTTTATTTAATCAAAGACGTTACGTAATGTTTTTTAAAAAAATGTATTTAAAACGTTTTAGTGTTTCGTCGTAAAATCTGAAGAAATATAATGCATCATTGGCATTACAAGAAGATATAGATAGATAATTTACATCATTGAATGTAGATTCAAAATTTTAGTTTCTTTTTTACGATATTGGTTTGGAATCGTAAAGACACTATTTCTAAAAAATCGATGATGGTATGCTCTAGATTTAAATATATTTCTTTTTATTTATCTTTTAAAGGTATAAATGTTGAATAAATATCATCAAAGAGCCATAAAAAAATGTCCCATAAGTAAAATCCCTTTTGTGTATAAAACACCTGGTATCGCCTAGCAAAAATCGTTACAAAATAGAGATATTATCAAATAATCAATAAATAAATAGTTATTCGATACCTCAGATGATATTAACAAATACAATAAAGCATATAATGGGTCCTGAATTTAAAATATACTGAGAGATTATTTTAAAGCTCTTTGAAAACCATAAAAGCTATAAAATACTACTGAAAGTTTTCGGAAATTTTTGCATTATGCTAATTAAGTTTTAGATTTTTAGGATATATGTTTTAATAATTATAATTATTTAAATTAAATTTATTTTATTTCAAATTAGATCGATAGTCATAGTTTGGGCAAAATAATATAATATTTTATTATAATATTATATAATATTTTTAAAACTTTGCAAAAAAATTTAATGTTTGAAAATTGATCATTCTTATGACGAATTTCTTAAATATTCTTAATTATTCTTAATTATTTAAAAAAATAATTTCATCTTTATTCCTTACCAACTTGATATAAAACGAGAATTAATGACAGGAAAATTTCTGAAAGAAAATATTTTTAAAAGAGAAAATTTAGTTTATTTTAGATCTAAATGATTTAGATTTAGTTCCAAAATGCATGTCAATATTGCTAACAAAGCGATGTAAAAAATGAGCGCTTGCATAAAATATATTAATAATGCATTACAATTTTTTTGTAAATGATTGCTTAATTATTCTATGTGCATTATGATAATTTTATGCTTGTTTTCTAATCTTTATAAACGTTTTTAATGACATCGTTGGAAGAATTTGAACTATTCTTAAAATATTTAAATAGTAGTAGATTAAAAAAACTATTTTTTTAAAAAAAAATTATGGTGAATTTAATTGTTTTTTTAAAAAAAATTACCTGGCTATTTTATTAAATTTCTAAGATAAAAACGTATTCAAAGCATTTTTATACGGAATTAACATATACAATGGTGAAAATTTTTAAAATTCTAGATCATCTTCTTATAAAATGTTATTTACCAATATTTAATTACTTCTACTTTTATTTTTCATCAAAAATAGAATGCGTATGTGTCCAATTTATTACGTTGCTTTTGTAAAATCGTATAAATATTTATGAAGAAATTAATGAGGAGAAAAACTTTAATAATAATAGTAGAACATATAAAAAATATTAATATCAAAATACTAACTTGTTATTGATTAACTTTTTTAATTAAGTCCTTTAAATTTTCAATTTATATTTAAATTAATATTCAAACAATGTTCTAATAGAAAACAATAAATAAAGCTTTAAATTGAATATTAACTACCTCGTTTGTATTATATTATGTTAAATAGGGCATTTTAAGATTTAAAAAATATATAAAGTTAGAAAACTCATCAATCTTAATAATTTGTTCAGTAGATTTTTTTTTCCGACTAAATCATTGTTTTAAATAGTTTTTTAATAAGCATTTCTAGTAGTAAATACAACAGCAGAAAAAATTAACTATAAAAATTTGAAAACATATGCAGCACTATACATATAAACTATATACAAATGATTGAATTAATGATAATTTATAGTACTATAATGAAAACAATGAAAATAAATTATTGATCTGCTAATAAAAGTAAAGTATTTTCACTCTTTAGCGCATCAAAATTTAAAAAGAAAAAAAAAATAACATAAAAATAACTTAAAAAAGAACATAGGTAAACAAGAATTTTTAATGGTAAATTATTCGACGACATGATGGTTTGACATTAATAAAATTCTATTACATTATTTGGTAATCAATACTTATCATTTCTTCTTCATTGGCGCAACAGCCCCATGCTGTGCCACGGCCGTCGGCCTACTGGCAGATTTTTAGACAAGAGATGCTTACTTTTTATAGGGTAGGGTTGGATTCCCACGCTCTACAGTCATATTAGACAACCTAAGGTTTAAAGCGGAAACCGCTGCAAATAATCATGGCAGCGCCGGAAACCCGGATCGAGTTCCAGAGTGCTTGTCACTCGGCCATCGGGCCCCTCTTACAATTTTCTAATAGAAATTCATCTATTCAATACTAAATAATATATCACAAGCAACCAAAAATTCCTAAAAGCCTACAAAATACCTAAAAAACATAAAAGCCGACGACGCAGTCCAAATGTCAATGCAAGAATCACAAACAAACAAACAATAGAATTCAACAATACTCGCCATCGAATCTCCTAATTTCTGGAAGCCAGGCCTAACCTATGTAGTACACATGGAATCAAACTTCTTTTATTCTTATATAAGTCCACTTAACCACAGGACCATGAGAATGGCGTTTGACAGGGTTGGAATTGGAAAATAAAGGAACCCTCATTTATTTTTATTCCAGTCTGTGGCTTAACCACTGGACCGCACGCCTTAACTTTGATGAGATTAAATGTGGATGACAGACTGAATTGAACTTTGGTAGGATTGAATGGATACGTGAGATTGAGAAAGAAAGTGATTAAAATAAAAGTTCTAAAATAAAATGGTAGAATTCATTTGAAGAAATATAATCTCTTTAAAAAAAACCGGGAAAAAATAGCATTGAGGAAATTTTACTCCACTCTATCTCTTATAAGTTCCTACTAGAAATGTTTATTACAAAACTATTTAAAACAATGATTCAGTCGGAACAAAAAAATCTACTGAACAAATTATTCAGATAGATGAGTTTTCTAACTTTATATTTTTTTTAAATCTTAAAATGCCCTATTTAACATAATATAATACAAATGAGATAGTTAATATTCAATTTAAAGCTTTATTTATTGTTGTCTATTCGAACATTGTTTGAATATTAATTTAAATATAAATTTAACATTTAAAGGACTTAATTAAAAAAGTTAATCCATAACAAGTTAATATTTTGATATTAATATTTTTATATGTTTTACTATTATAAATTAAAGTTTTTCTCATAATTAATTTTTTCATAAATATTTATACGAATTTACAAAAGCAACGTAATAAATTAGAAACAAATAAAATTAAAATATAAAATTAATATAGACTGGTCTTATCTAATCTAATCAAATGTTTGCAATTATTTCTTTAAATCTCGACAAGAACAATAAACACCAATTCCACACACACGGAAAAAGACAAACTCCTTAAGGGGCAAGAATACTAATTTGCAGAGAAAGACATCATTCCCAGCTGGCACATTTAATCAGACGTAATTCGATAAAACCATCGAAAACTTCTGCCATTAATATTGGCAGTTAGTCATTTTTGCGAGTTGGGATGATTTCCCTCGTAATCCATGGTGTTATAATAAAAGCTGTGAAGGAAGAATTTATTGATCTTCTAATAAAAATAATGTGTTTTCATTCCTTAGCGCATCGGAACTAAAAAGGAGCATGGGAAAGAAAAAACACTTTTAATGATAACTGATTCGTTGACACAATGTTTTGACATTAATAAAATGTTATTTCTTTTCTTGATAATCAACACTTCTCAGTTACTGATGGAAATTTATTTATCCAATAATATACAACATATCACACAAGGCAAGCAAAAATTATATATTATATCACTTATCTTTCTTTTTTGAGGGGTCTCAATGTAAGGCACTTATGATGGTTTTGCTATACAATTTGCGTGTAGTGAATATTGTTGCGTATTTTGTTTTGCAAAAGGATTATGGTAATAAATAAATTTCAAAATGGTTAATTCAAAATCGTAGGACATCGTGTGACATATATATACCGAATATTTGCGAATATAATCCGATCGGTATATAAGCTCAGAGTGCGTTTTTCTAAAAAATAATTGACCCATTGTTCAAAACCCGCTTATAAGCTCAAAAGAAAAAAAAATTCTTGTAACTTTCAACCAGGTAGGACGCCATGAGACTCGCCAATACATGATTTTATTTATTTATTTTTTTGCACAAAGACTACATTCAAATCTCCCAAAATGCAAGTTGAAAGACTTTAACATTTTCATTTTTCCTAGTTATTCAATTCCTTCTATTAGCTCACACACTCCCTATATATATCTTGTTCAAATTTTCAATCGTTAATAAAATACGTTTTATTCAACCACTCAAGTTCAAATACATTTTTTTTAACTTGTAGTGGATGACACTTGATGTTAATACAGTTTTTACAAATTTTAATTCAGTAATTAAATTTAATTAATTCCTTTTAGTTTTTTTTAGATTTAAGTTGCATATATCTATCAATAGATGGCGCCATATAAGCTTAAAAAAATGTATGAAAATTATTTATAATGGACTTTCTGCAATATAGTGAAAAAAAAGTAGAAATTGACTTAATTTTTTTTTTTTTTTTTTTTTTTTTATATTACTTATTTTTTATATGCAAGCTATTAACAGTATTATATTTTTATTCATGGTGTATGTTTTTAATACCTTTCCGTTAACTAGACAAACATTTCGCTAACATCAGCTTTTCGTTTTGGAGACAGCACAAAAACCAGCAATACCAGGTCTGTAAATTTGCCCATATATGACCCTAGCTGTCAATATAGTTACCGTCAACTCACGTCATTGGCTCCATTTGCGTTGCTGACATCTTACAAAGAGTTTTAACTCACAGAAATACAAGCTCCATACTTCAACATATTTTGCTATACGCTTTGAACATGTCAAATTATGTTGTTTTGTTGCTTATCCCCTTGATTTAGAATCCTAAACCAAGTCCAGTAGATCATGCTGCATCAATAGATCGTAAACGGTCCACCCCTCATTCAACAATTGCCTCACAGAGGCACCAACACAATCGATGAGATGAGAGGGAGACGCGATGGCCGAACAATGCCAAAGAGTATATGTCTCCTAGTCTCCATTGAAGGTCAAACTCTTAGTGTGGCCAGTCCTTACTCTAGCTAAAGCCGTTTGAGCAGATCTACGAAAGGAGCACTGCAAGGACGTACCAGGATATTTAGTGGCGTACCATGCATGAATTAGTGGCAATCAAATTATGTGCCTGGTAATTACGATTTGCCTCAGCATTGATTTTCAGTTGCAATTTGAAGAAAAGTACTGCAGAATTGGATAAAATATTGCTTTGAGTGGTTTAAAAAATTCAAAAGGGGCGAATTTGATGTGAGAAACGAAGAACATGGGGTTCCAACAAAAAAGTTTGAAGATGGTAAATTGCAAATATTGTTGAAATTGCAAATATTGTTTGATGAGAATGACGCTCAAACGCAACAACAACTCGTAGATCAATGAAATGTGACACTAGATGCTATCTCCATATGTTTGAAAGCCATGGGAAGAATCCAGAATTGTGAAAATGGGTTTCTCTTGAGCTCAATGAAAGACAACAGGAAAAGCGAAACATCCCTTGCGAAATGCTGTTCGCCAGATACAAAAGAAAGTCATTTCCATCATCGAATTATGACTGTTTCGGAAAAAAAATGGATATACATTAAGAATCCTAAACATAAAAGATCATGAGTATTAACAGTATTATAGCTATATCTATAGCTAACAGCTATTATAGCTATTACAGCTGTAGCTAACAGCTCTAGGCGAACCATGGACAGCAACTGCAAGGACTAATCGGAAAACAATACTTTGTGTTTGATGGGATCAGAAGGGTGTGACCTATTATGAGCTACTAAAACCTAGTGAAACTCTTAATACTGATCGCTACCAGCAACAAATAATCAATTTCAATGTGGCTTTATGTGAAAAACGATCAGAATATAAAAAAAAAAAAAAAAAAACAAGTGATTTGTTTCATGATAATGCACCATCACACACAGCAAAAATGATGAAACGATTGAGTCTTTCAATTAATTTCCCATGCGGTTTATTTTCCAGACTTTGCTCCATCCGATTACCACTTATTTGTATCGATGGAAAACGCACTTGGCGAGCAGCGCCTTATGAGAATGGTTCGATAATTTGTTTGCCTCAAAAGAGCAACAACGCAACACGTTATTTTTTACGTAGCATCCACCACCTTGCCAGGCAAGTGGGAAAAATGTATAGCTAGAAATGAAAATACTTCGAATAAAATATTTTTCATCATTTTCATACAATAGACGTGCATTTTCTATTAAAAATTTCAGTTTCATGTTCACATACCTGGTACAAACAATTTCGAAGATAAAACAACTCTTTTTCATAAAAAGAATATTTGATTTTATTTAAAAAACTTTTCTCATAAACGAAAAAAAAAATCATGCTATAATTAGTGATATTGGCTATTGAAGTTCAGAAGTTTTAATTATCTATTTATGTTATCTTCCAATTTTAATTGTTATCTTCCAATTTCCTAACAAGGTTCATTCTCATGATCCACTGATTAACTGCACAAATTGTACTAATATAAGAATAACGAGATTTTAATTCTCCGATTGTCATATGGGTTAGTTACCGCTTTCAGAAAAAAATGAGATTCGATTGCGATTCTGATAATGTTTGAGAATCTTGCACTGATAATTGGATTGCCTTGTAGAGCTTTTGGTTTTCTTCAATTCAAAATGTAAATGCAAAAGATTCAACTCTGGAATTGTTTTAAGAGAAACAATAACTTTATTCAGGAATATTTTGTGGATTCTTTGATATATTTAATTCTTTAATTTGGATTTCTTTGATATATTTAATAAGTGTTTGATACAAAAAAAATTATTTTTACTGGGCAATTAAATATTTTTTTGTTTTATAGTGTATGAGATATGCTTGTGAACTCAGCGATATAATTATTTATTGCTTCAAGGTTCTCTGTATAGAACAATAACATTTTAGATATCAGAATACTTAAATAATTATAAAAGAGTTTCTGCTCAATATACATCAAAATAAGTATAACAAAGAAAACAATTTAGCATCCAATACATATGGATTCGAAAGGATATTATAATAATTCTGTCATTCGCACCAAACTAAAAATTGAAATTGTATTTATTTAATAATAATTCTGACATAATTTTTAATGGTTTCACTAGGTTACAACGAAATAAAACCAACCAAGTATCCCCTTCATTCGTTGTCCAGGTGAGCAATATGTTCAATAAATAGATAGATTAACATGCTTTTCTAAATGTAATTGAAAAAAAATGTTAAAGTTTTACACTTTGGGAATTAAAAATTTTAAATTTTTAAGGCGAAATTAAAAATAGTTTACTAGACAATATTTGATAATCTTACGTATCGTTAACTCACATAAAGTATTGATTTTATATTTGGTTTAATATTTTAATTACAATATTGTTCATTGAAATTTTTAATTTTTTTCATAAAGTGAGTTGTAGATAAGATCACTAAATCAGTAATTAAATTTTTTATTATTTTATAAACCAAAAAAAAGCTTAAACTATTAATAATTAGTACGAAGTTTTATTATATTGCCCAAATGATTTTTATCTTTTAATGGCAGTTGGTTGTTTTAATGGCGTAATGGCTGTTATCTTTTACTCTTTAAACTCGTTAATCTTATTGAAGCTACCTACTGAATGTGTCAACAATTTTATACCGTTATCATTATAACTTATATTGATCATCCTAATGGCTTCCTTTGGGACTTCCCACACACCATAACTAACTTGGGGCTTCACACCTTAAACTCAGTAGTAGGACTTTCTAGCCTAATAATTCTTTATTTAATGTACCCAGAACAGATACAATAACTTTCAGAATTAAAATTAATTACAGTATAAACCAACCTCTCAAAATTTTAATCTCACACCCAATTTTGTCCGATGTATTAATTAATAGGTGGTTCTATATCAAATAAATGAAATAGAAAAAAATAACTTGTTAAAATCTTTCAATATCCTGAATAGGAGATGAAAATATCAATCCGTCTCAAAACATTTAATTGAAATAAATTTTATTCGTAATTATCTTCATATAATCTTGGTGTTAGTCCAATATCAAGCTATATGGCAAAAAGTTATTACTATGATGACATAACAAAGATACCAATACCAAAGATGCTATTCTTCTTCGACAAATTTCCTGTAATGCCCCATCTCATTACCATCTCGCGTCATGCAGAAAATACGTAACAACCCATTTCTTTAGGAAGAACAATTTTCTTTCTATTAACATCTGATGTATACCACCTGTGTACTTTGGGTGGATTAATAGAATAGAACCCAGGGTATATGGTTTCGTATTGATAATAGAGTAACAGTATCTTTGGAGTAATAAAAGGACTTAATAAATATCTATATAAAAGGAATTATTCTCCTCTTTCGTGATAATATAATGGATCATTACCAGATAGAAGATTGATACAAAAATACGATTTAAAGCACTCTAAACAAAAAGCTTTTAAATTATTAATTTAGTAATAGTAACGAAAACAAACTAACAATATATAAATATATATATTTTTAATTGGTATCTTTGTCACTTTTAAAGTAAATATTATAATCTGGTATTCAACTGTGAGAGGATTTTCTTTTTAGGTCAATTATCTCCAGAATTATTCATCAGCACATGAAGTTGTAAAGCATAACTTATCGTATACAAAAAGTAGACTCACATAGAGTATAGTTCCCTCTTATAGTTGTGCAGCTCCCACAAAGTAAATTCATATTAGAATCCAAGCAGTTTATGAGTCCCCGAGGAAGTAGTTTGACAAGTGATACTTTGTTGAAAGCTCTTATCTGTAGACCAGATGGTCTTTTCCCTAAACTCGAAGGTAGAGAAGGATGCGAACCTTCCTCAGTTCCTAACCCCTTTATGGTTTTCATTTCATATTGGGCAGAAAAAATGTCTTTGGGGTTGCTCTCCGAGTTATTCGTAATCTGTAATACATGTTGCTTATGATAAATCATAACCCCTAGCATTTGAAAACAACTACATAAATTATCTGCTTCACTTATTATACTAGAGTACGTGAAAATAAAAATGGGAAGTTAATGTCTTCTTGGAACCATTGTCCATTTTGCGATATCGTGTACTGGAAATTTCGAACAATAATCGCATAGTAACTATGGAACAGTTTCCCTTGCTGAATCATTCAAAATTAAACCTGCTTTTTTTTTGTAAAAGTGTCTGTCTGTAATTTTCGTATACAGCAGGACCTAGCAGGACTTCGTATACAGCAGGATCTATTAATTCTTACAATAGATCATGAGGCGCCAACTTTTTGTATTGAACAGGAGATTTAGGGGTTTTTTCCGTCTGAGGAAAGCGTCTGAAAACTTATAAGCCTAAGGCCCAAGCTGACTCCTCCATCAATCCCCAAGGGTCCAGTTATAGGTAGCTCACAATGCCAACTAATTGCAGTTTTGAAATATGATTGGTACTTACAGGCAAGTATTAATAACATATCATGGCAGTGGGAGGAGGGGACCTTGTTGATCTACAGTAGCTCAGCAAAAAGTTCAATTATGATTGGTTAGTCAAAGTATAGAATGCTATTTTGCTGCGAGTAACATAGCTAGATCATGGAAAGGTTTGCTGCGTGATCGCTTGTCTGGAAGATTCCAGTATTTTCGAGTGTTTCCGAATATGTTCCAATGCCGCGTGGCATAAATATAAGAGACAAAAAAGTGTTGGACAATTTCAAATTTTGAATTAAGAGCGACAAGTACATTATTTTGTTTTTAAATTACGTGAATTTTTTGTTCACTTGTATAAACATGGAAAAGAAACGAAAGATTGACAGTGAGCATTTAAAGAGTAATGGGGATATCAATATTTCATGATTGATTCAAGTAACAAGTCAATGTGCTTAATTTACTATGAAACGCCAGTCTTAAAAAATGCATTATAAAACGTCATTATGAGACTAATTCTCAGAAGTACTCCAAATTTACAGATAGAAAAGTTAGAAAAATATGAATCTTTTAAACTTTTATTCTCAGTAAATTTTGTATAAGTAAGTAACTGTTGAGCTAGAAGCTGTTTGCCCGTGGCATTTTTTCGCTTTCAGAACTACTTATATGTGTGAAAAAACTTCCTTTAAAGTGAACTATGCAAAAAATATTTACAGATCCAAGTTAACTGATGAGCATTTGAAGATGCTGTGGATAATTTCCACTAGTAGTAAACATGATCTACAATTGCAAACAATTACCAGAGGAAAGTTACAACTATATGAATCTTAATCACAATGTTTAATTTCATTATGCAAATTACCTACGTGCATCGCGTTTCTTAATGAGTAGGTACACATCTAATTATTATTTTGTATAATTTACTTAAATTGCATATTTTGTAATAGAATCAAAATAAACTGTAGTGGCTCGGATTAATGGTGCTCGCAGACCGTAGTTTGGAGCCCTGTTCTAAGGTAAAATATTAATGGGAAAAATTTCGTAAAAATAAGACAGAAATTTCAGGGATAGCCTTCATGAACAAGCTTTTATTGTAGATTACTTTCTTATTTATTTTTTCTAATAGTTTTAAAACTTTTTAAAATGCTTTTAAAATTTTTTGAATTTAATCTTTAAAAAACAGCTGAAAATATAAAATCGAATTTTGAAATACATTTTTTGAGATTTAATTTTTATAAGTATAGCTGCTTATACCAGACATTCATAATATAAAATTTTCTATAACCGTTTTTGAGACAATTATATTTCTAAGATTGAGAAAATTTGATGATCCAAATCCAAAACAAATACAATAAAATTTTATTGAGAAAACTATACTTATTTTCGCAATAAAATTGGATATAATATAAATATACTATTTTACCATAAATTTTTATTGTAGCTTTAAAAAATGTAAATGCGTCTTAAAAAAGCTGCATTTTTATGTTAAATTCGACATTATTCTTCATTCAATGAAATGCTCTAGTTTTCCTCTTTTTGGCAAATGCGAAAACTATTTTGTGCAAAAGTCATTTTAACATTTTAAGTATATATATGGATCCTCAAATAACATCTGATAAAGAAAATGTCCAGAGTAAATATCCTGTAAACATTTTTTATGTAACAGTTTGTATTGTCTAGTCTCATTTCCAGCTTTTTGAACTACAAGGCATTAAGATAAACTTTAACAAATGCTTATACAGCCCTTATCCACAATGTCATGTTGTTAGTTATGTTTTCTTCATTTGTGTTATTCAAGACATTTTCTTTAGACTTATCCTTGTAAGCAAAGGGGAAAAACATTACGATAAGCATGGGACTATAAGTAAGCAGCATTTATACTTGATTTCTGCAAAGCAGATAAAAAGTATCATCAACAAATTTTTTATCTACTCTACATAAATTAGATCGTATCACAAAATAAGAGTCACATTACAAATAAAATGATCATGGGTTAGGTAGGAAGCTATTGCTATCAGAAATTCTTAATCTTACGGACAATATGTGTAGCTGTACCATGAATTTACTTTTTATTGTAGGCTTATAAATTGTGCGCAATTTCTGATAATTTTCTACAGCATTATGCTTTCGTGAAGAATGTTCATAACTGACTGTGTCCCATTGTCTCATTTAATGCGATTGTTTATTATTTTTGTATCTTGCTGTCATACGGAGATTAACGATATTAAATTGACAATTGCATGTGTTCCACTTATAACTAATGTTGTTATCTAAAATTTATACAGAATCTGTCCTTTTTTAATGTGCTTCTCATATACTCTTATATAAGAAGGACATTAAAAAAGGACAGACTCTGTATAAATTTAAAAATTTTTAATCATTCTGCTAAATTACATTTTAGCTAGTGATTACTTACTATCTTACTTTTATAGTTTTCAATATTTTTTTTACCTAAAACAACGGTAATTATGATTCTGTATAATTTCTCTTGAACCGGCAAAACTCTTTTGTAACTAAACTTCTAAAGGATAACATATATATCACTGGTTAGCATAAATGCATTGAACCAGCGTTGTTTTATAGCATTATGGGATGAGATGTATTTATCAATGGCTATACACACATTCATTGGATCAAAAATTTTTAAAAATCTATCAAAAGTTAAAATCAATTGCAGAATCTTCAACAAATGACAAGAACCATTTTTTTTTTTTTTTTTTTTGGTGCTCAATTTAAAAGACGTAATTCTGTGAAACAACTCCATGCAAAAGACAATAATTTAGAAGTTTTGAAACGAAACAATGTGTGTATTTACAAATTTCACATTTATTAGTTGAATAGTCATTACGCACATAAAACAAAAAAAATTATGAATAAATTTAATTAGTATATAACACAGTTCATGATATTTTATGGCACAAAAAAACCTCAATAAAAACTTGTGTCACGGATAGGAAAATATTTTCACTTCAATTAAATTTAACAGATTTATAAAAAATTATGAATATTTTTTAAAAATTATGAATTATGAATATTTTTTAAAAATTATGAATTATGAGTATTTAAAAATTATATATATTAAAATTTTGCCCAATAAAACAAAATTAGTACTGAAAAAACGAAACAGTTCATGTTGAAAACTTTCTTTAAATCCAAATTTATATATCGAATGCAATTAATTTTTGTGTATATTAAGACTTTCTATTTGAAAAAATACTTTTGACGGATTTTGCGTCTGTTTCAATGACATTTGACATTTCAGAAGTTTGTTTTGGCGAAAATAAGCAGACAAAATAAAGACGAAACTATTACTCATAATATTACCCTACTACCATATTGCACGTTACCATATTACCCTAAATTATCACTTACAACACCTGCAAATTGAAAATCAGACAAATATGGAAATTAGAATAAGTGCTGGATACAGGAAAAAGTTCTACGCATATGCAAATTTTTAATTTCGACATCGTGATAACATTCATAAGATATTTAAAGCATTCGGTACATTTGTTTAAAGGGAAAGTTTAACGAGAAAGCTTTAGTTGATGAACGTGAAATTTTCGATATGTCTTCCCGATATCACTTAGATG
Organism: Caerostris darwini; assembly: GCA_021605075.1. Classification (NCBI taxonomy): domain Eukaryota; kingdom Metazoa; phylum Arthropoda; class Arachnida; order Araneae; family Araneidae; genus Caerostris; species Caerostris darwini. Next base: position 44,899 of record BPLQ01000890.1, on the reverse strand, counting down.
ATTTTACACATAAACATATTATTGGATAGATCGAAGACATGGTGAGGCATTGCCAGGGAGTTCAACATCCCCCACAACTTTGTTTCAAAAGCATTTTAAACAATTGGAAAACATTTTAAGCAATTAGAATGTGCAGCAAACTTCACGTGGGAGGTCGTGTTAGAAGTATGACGAAGACATGCACATTGTCCATAGGTAAAAAGGAATCGGCCCAATGCAGCTAGGCAGGTATCAAATGATATTATTGCTGCCACAGACTAGAGAATCTCAAGAAAAGCGGCATTCAGACGTTTGAGAGTAGAAGGACTATAGACGTGGACAGTTGTTGTATGTGTTAATTATTCAGTCTTCATCGTTTACAATTATGTTGTGTTATCGCAGTTGGACTAAACTGAACTGGGCTTGCGTACTATTCTCAGATGGTAATAAGTTTAACTTTAGATCTGGCCTGGTAGTCTATAAAAAGGGATATAAAAGGACAGGTCAGAAAATATGCATAAAAGGGACATACTATATCTGCAGTATCATGATTTGGCCGTGTCTTATTATCAATGGGGACACAATCCTACATGTGCTTGCAACTGACACGATGATCGGCCAACGATAGATAGATGAAGTTTTGCTGCCTCATGTTCACGTTTTTTGGTTATAATATTTCAGAATCGGAATATAAACTAAATGTTATAGTTAACTATAGAACTAAATGTTGTTCTATACAATAAATATTGATCATAAATTCAAAAATTGCAAATTTTAATAAAACTGATACTTTCATTTCGTACATAAATACTGTTCTTTGGTTATAATATTTCAGAATCAGATAACTAAGCTGCTGTAATATGCTGTCAATTATAAATTTGCTTTCATGGACAACAACGCACGATGTCCTAAAATAGTCGCTGTTCAGGATTGTCTAAAAGACGGTGATATTAAACGCCACGTTGAAAACATTTGGGATGCTTTTTCTTTTCGTGGGAGAGGGGGGGCACTTTGCTAGTCTACAATGTCCTCCAAGAAACAAAAACACTTACTCTGCACTGACAGAGGAGTTGGATAAATTGCTCAGTAACTTCGAAATCAGGCTGTATAAAACATACCACGCCGAATATAATGTTGGTGGATCAAATTTTTATGGTGGATAATATCACTAACTACTTTCTCGAACGATGATGCTGTCGTTAAAAAGCATCTTTTCATTTTACAGTAGCAGCATCAAATGGGCACTTTTGTCCTTTAACAATTTTCAAAAAACCTTCTGTATTTCAGAACACAATAAATGATTTTTTATTACAATGTAATATTATTATATTCAACTTAGCCTGCTGTATAGCCGTTTGTGATTCAAACTTAGCATTTGTCCATCAGCATATGTTACGCATGCATATGCATATGTTACGTACGATGTAATTTATCGTTTTTTTTTCTTTGTCTAATCTGCAAACAGCATCAATTTATTTTTAATCCGATTAATTTATTTTTAAATTTCAATCTCACTTTAATATAAAATGCATGGCAGGATAGGAAATCTGACGAAAAGCCTTATTTGAGTTTTTAAAAATTCTGTAGGAAGATATTCTTCTATGGAACAGTTTTTAAATGAACGTTAATATTTAAGAAAAATTGTAATTTGAAGAGCTGTATTCAGTAACTTAATTTACTAACAAATAAATGATCAACTGATATAATAATATTGCCAATAAAGTCGCTATGTAAATTTCAAACAAATTCCTGTAATGCACCTTCATGACCCATTATTTAAAAAAATATATAATATTTCCCAATTTTCCCCGAAGAGATGACACCAAATATTTTATTATGATGTCCTATCATGACATTAATCGTGATTAAATAATGTTTGTTATAATTGTTTGTTAAAAATTTTTAAGATGAGATAATTATGTTAAATAAAATTTAAACGAGAATGCATGGTTTTGTGAATAAATTTAAGAAGTTTTTAATTAAATTATATTAATTACAGTGACAGAAAATTCCAAAACTGTGTTCAATTCCATTAAAAATATAACTTTTTTTCATTTTTGAATGACGTCTGTGAATATTTGAATTGCTTTATTATCAATTTAGTTATCTATTTTGATCCGCAATACGAGTGCAAAAATTAATTATTTATTAAAATAAACAAAAAAATATTTGCCTCGTTTGACAAGATAATTGAAAACCAGTAAAAGTAAGAAACGTATTCAAATTAAAATTTAATTATCATATTGAAAAACATTTCAAACTGATAGTTTAATTGTCACATAGCTACTGAACTGAAATGCTCTACATTAATTATGTATTATTTGCTAAGACAAATACAAACAATACAAATAAATAATTGTATATTAATAAAATTAATTGAAGAATTAAATTAATAATACCGGTGAAATTAAAAATAGCCATCGTTATTAAAATTAAATGAAATAGAAAAACGAACATATGTTTCATTAAAAATATAATTATAAGATAGTTGCCCATCATTCAAATGTAAGAGTGACAAACTAAATTTATATAACACATTAGAATAAATAAAACTAAAATATTATGGAAAATGGTTCATTTACTATCAGAATTACAAATTATGGAATTAAAATTATTTTCAAAGGTACAAAAATTAAAAATATTTAAAGAATTAACTCTAAAGAGCAAAACCCTAATCTTTATAGAATCTTTGTAAAACTGTATGAACAAAAAGAAAATAAGAAATCTTCAGCAACTTATGCTAGATACTAAAATTTCTTTCAAGATAAAAAAGAAAAAGTGAAAATAAAAATAATTAATGCTAAAATAAAGGATAAAAGAAATAATAACTTTGTGGTAAAACTGAATCTGGAATCGTGCGGGATCTGAAATGTTGATTCTATTAAAAAGGTTAAAGATTAGTTTTTCGACCAACTTTTCTTATTGACTGAACATGGTCAGATTATTAATTAAACATGGTCATAATATTAATATAACTAGATTATAAATATGAACATGGGAACATTATTCCCTTTTTTCAGTGTACTGCGTGGGTGTATTTTGACATGCAATGTAAATGTGGGCGTTTCCCCTAAGTAAGGACTGCAGAAAATCATCACTTCATGTAAAATATTGATGATCTTGAAGAAATAGTGTGCAGTTTTGATAGACCCAATTGTTGCTCCCTTACTAATGTTATTAACAAATTAAAGTTTAGGTCCCAGGTTAGTGTTTACCAAAAAGCTTTCAGATCAATAATATTTCAAGTACCTGCATAAATAAATGAAAAAAGTACTATATTCAATTCAGTTAACTGCCCTCCTCGTTCAGTGAGCATAACAGATGCAGACGCTTATTACCTTTCATGGATAAGAAAGATAAGAATATATGAAGAATTATGGCCTTACGAGCATATAAAGAATTTCAGAAGTGGCTTTGTATACAATGCAAGAATCCCTTTTTATATATGTGACTTAATGCTGAGAAATTCGTATTGTTATTCGTCAATATTTCTCCATATGTGAAAGAAGTGAGGATAACTTATTTTTTAGATGTATAAAGGCTTATTATCCTCAACGAAGTAAACTTCCAACTCTGATATCTATTAATAATCCAAAAGTCCAACAATATGAAATGGTATTCTAATAAATATTTTCACTTAGAAACAACTCCCTAACAAGATATGTTATAAATGTCACATATATCTTGTCTAATCAAGATATTATTATGCTGTCTAAATAATATAAAAAATAAACGAACTAAACCACTTATTTTGAGTCATCCACTTATTCTAAGAAACTGTTCCACTAATTTGGATTCGATAAACAACAATATTTCATCTACAATAGAGGTTCAATGTTTATAAATTAGGATGCCACTGAATAAATATGTGAATTCATTAAATTCTTGAAAAAAATGAATATATGAATATATATATATATATATTATCTGAGGCATTATATTATCCATTTTTTTATGTTTCAAAAATTGTTTCTCTTTTGCAGTTCAAAAGTAAAATAAGATGCTTATAGATATAAATAGAGACATACTTTAAATAAAATAAAACAGAAGTGTCCTATTAAACAGTGTTTAAAAATAATAACATAAATAATAATATGACAAACCCTGAAGAAATTGTAATTAGTAGTGGACAATTCCATATCGATTTGATTACTGCTGCATTTCAGAAGATATAAATTTGCAAAATATTTCTTGCCGTGTAAATGAAAATTAATAAAACAGTCTTGATAGGTACACAATGCAAATTTCTCTTCAAGCTTTACTATCTGAACTCTGAAGTTTGGATGCTTAAAACTATTAATCATTTAGTTATTTGTTTTTCTCAGAAAGCTGGTTTTTGGTTCTTTTTGTGGTTTTCTAAACACGGCATTGCCTTATACTATTTGAGGATTGCAAGAAATCTAACCATTTATCTGAAAGCTTGTCTTTTTTTTCTTTTTGCTTTTTATTACGTAATTTTATAAACATTCCTTTTTTTTAATGACAAAATTTACCGATTTATGAACGCTTTTTTTTATAATTTTCAAAACACTGCTTTTCTTATACCATTTGACCACTCCAAGAAATCTACCGATTTATGCTTAGCAGCTCCACACGTCCTATCCACCGTCCTATGATATGTATAGCATAGAAGTGATGGATCATCGTGATGGTGAAATATGGTTGTGCACCATCATGCATGAACCTAACACACCATGCATAGGTAGTAGTTTTGCGATTTTCCCCGACTAAATGAAGTTTACACTACCATGCACTATATAATGTTTTGTTCTCCTTGATGTCTACTGTTACCATTCTGAATTTGTCGCCACTTCAAGAGAGCATTCTATAATGAGACATAACCTAGTAAAAGGGGGCGAATTGAAAATATGTCAAATTTACATGTCAAGAAAAAAATCTAAGATTGAACAGAATTTATAAAAGTCAATGGAAATCAGGAGGACGGGTGGGATGAATTAAAATATATTAACTTTCTCCGTCAAGAAAAATTATGGAACTATGGAACGAAATTTATAAAAGTTAATGGAAATCAGGTTGAAAGAAAATATGACAGATTTGCATGTCAAGAAAGAAAGGGTACATTGAACAAAATTCATAAAAGTCAATGGAAGTTTGGAGGTCGGGTGAGGGGAATGAAAATATATCAATTTTGGACGTCAGGAATATATGAGTTCATATATGATATAATAAGTTCATATATGATATAATGATATGTTCATACTCAGCAGAAATTTATCTTTTGTCTTTATTTACAGACATGCAAAGGATAATGACATGTAGGAAAAATAAATAGGAAACTGATGCATAAATAGTAAATATAACAAAATTTATAAAAGGCAATGAAAGTCTTTAGGGAAATGAAAATATGTTAGCTTTGTACGTCAAGAAAATAAATGGAAAAATAAGGAACAATGGAACAAAATTTATAAACAACAATAGAAGTCAGGGGGAAATGAAAATATATCGGTATTGTACGTCAGAAAAAAATGGTACATTGAACAAAATTTATAAAAGTCAATGGAACAAAAATTTTTTTTTTTTTCCTTGAAATTATAGTTTAAATTCTTATATTCTCAAATTTAAATAAAAAAAAAACAATAAAAATCTCAACAAAAAAAACTTTACTATTACAGTATACTCTATAAACATACTCCCCTATACTCAATACTCTACTGTTACTCTTAAAAAAATATAAGATATGTAATGCATTTGCATTCATGTTATCTTATATTTTTTTTTCCAAAATGAATATGTTTTCTGAAGATGTTTGCTCCAGATAATGTTTCCCAACTTCGAAATACTATGGTTTATCTATTTTTTGTTAGTATTTCTTCAGCTATTTTTTTCTATTCAATGAGCACTGCATTGATAGCACAGTACTGTAGGATATCGCTTAGGATATCATATCATAGGGTTTCTCTCGCATCATTGGAAATGTTTCGAAAATGCTAGATTTATAGTTTTCTAGCTTCTCTTCAGTGTTATATGCTATATAATGCTTACATCAATGCAGTCAGTTGGATATTTTGAAATCAATCGTAATTTATTTTTATATACTTCATAAAAATTTTATTCTGAATTTTCCTCAAAATTTTAGATATTGGGTTCATGAAAAATTAGGATGTAACCTTTTATGTATTTTTCACATTCTATTTGGAATTATTTAAAAAAATAAGTATTTTTTAAAAAATACTTATTTTTTTCAATAAATCAACTATTCAAATAATCAAATAATTTGCAATATATATTATATTGTTGCATTAAGATTGGGATATTCGTAAGATCCCTAACCATTTGTGTGCAGCGAAATGTTTTAATTCGCATATATTGAAGAATTTGCGCACACTATAAAGTGATGATAGATAAGCAAGTAACACTATGTAAGGCCTTAGCCAGGTTTCCAAAGAATACCGTCTTATGCAAATTCATGTAATATAAAACAAACCAAGCTAATTTTCCAAAATTTAAAACAATTCTGTTATTTTTAGTTCATAATATAAGGTTATTAAAACAATTATAAAATTATACTGCATATTTTTTCAATACCACTATTTATCATAAATAAAGTAGAGCTCCTTTTTATTTGACAAACTAGTTCAGTAACAAAAAATAAACATGTAATATGTACTGAAAATTTCCAATTGGCGAATAAATAATCTGTGAATTTTTTTAAATATCAGCTGAAAAATCATCATCTTTTTTCAATTCTTTGCAAAACATTTTCAACTATATATATATTTTTTTTGTTAAAAGATATTAATATCACTTCATCAAGCTGAGAACTTGTGAAAATTGATATATATTTTATGTAAAAGGTTCTTCATTCAGGTAATATAGTTGTAATTATTTGGATAAATCTAAACTTCTTTAACCATTTTTCACCACAAGTTTTATTCACCTATATTAACGTTTTCAATTTATATAATAGTTCTCAAATATATGACCAATTTGGAATCTAAATGGATGATATATTTCAAAATAAAGTAAACGGCTCAATAAATTCAAAAATATAGATATTTATTTATTTTTTTAGAATTCAAATTTAAGTAAGAATACCTAATTAATTTTTAATTCAATATGCATTTAATTTTTATAAATTTTTGACTAAGATGGATAGCAAACAAACTATACACTATTGAAGAAATTTATATCAATGAAAATTAAACTATCATAGCTTACTTAATAATTGCAAAATAAATATATAGTACTTATTTCAATACAAACAAAAAGGTTTTTATTTTCCGAAACTACTGCAATAAAAAAATTAAATCATATGCTTGATCTTTTCATGAAAAACGTATTGCATTTTTTTAAAACCCATCTGTCAATCATTACATGAAAAACAAAAGCTTTAAAAGATGCAAGTATAAACTTTTAGTTAGAATAAAGAAAGAAACATTAAATAAAAGTCTTCATATATAACTCCTATAAAAATAATACATAAAAATATTTTGGCATTCTTACATGTACTGATCTTTATTTTCAATCTTTATGCTCTGAATAAGAAAAGGAGTTGAAAACTCTTGATGTGTAACGTAAAAGTAAACTTTTTGTTACGGTCTGTTCATTCACTAACAAGCAATAACTCTTTACGCGAGCTGTAGAATAGGATGTCTCTTTTTTATAAAACAATATTCCCAAAGTAGTTTCAAAACTTTAAATCGACATTGTACTAGGACTGTTGTACAGACAAATTTTTGAAGGATACAAGTATTTTTAAATGACTAAGAATTATGCTGATTTATTTATTTGCTATCTGAAAGAGAATAATCCAAAGTTATTCATCAATATTTTAGCTTTGTGCATAGATTATTCCCGAAATGATAACTCGTTTTGTTATATTGTATATTTTGGTTCTACTGAAATTAAGTAGTTTCTATCGATATTCAAAGACTTCACATAATTAGCCCATTCAAAACATGTAATTTTTTTCAATTACACTTTTCAAATGATCACTTCCTACTATGGAAATTGATTTGTGACCATAATCCATTCTTTCCATTCCAAATCCATTCTTTCGTCATTGTGTTCCATGTTGTGTTGTCATGGGTGCTTTAAATTGGTGTTTTTGCTTCACATGAAAGATGAAAAATCTATTCTCTAAATACTATGTTTTCTAAAAATCTATTCTCTAAATACTATGTTTTCATTTTTGTTAGCAATAATTTGCTTGTGCAGTAATGTATTTTTGGTAAAAATAAAATAGAAAAAAGTGAACATAATAAGTTGAAGAATGATGAAAAAACTCTAAAAATATGATAACTATTAAACTGAATCTGAAAACAATCTCTCTTTCACACGAAGTAATATTGCTAGGATGTAAGAAAGAGCAGAAATACATACAGAATGGGTCTAATATGTTACATTACATTTCGATAAAGCAATTTTCACCTTCAAACATTTGAAAAAGTTTGGTCAGTTGCGTCAAACAAAAATTTTCTTCTCATTTTTTTACTTGCATGATGCTATTGTTATCAAATGTCAAGAAATTGTCCTGGGGTTATTTGCCAAAGATGGCCAATAACAGATTCAGAATTACCTAAATTGCAACACAGGTGGCCTGATATAATACATTCACGTTATTTCGGTGAAATTTTAAACAAGCAATTAACTATTCAATATATGAATATAATTATATCCCTAATTATATAATTATATTCATATTTCTCAGCGTTGAATAAATATATTTTTTCGCTTCAATCAAAATTATGTGCATTTGTTGTAATTGAAAATATTAATATTTAGATTGCAATAAATACTACGTTACATTACCAACCAGTTACCAACAACAGAAAGATAGAAATAATGCTAAGTCTCCTGGTGTATAATATTCAAGACCAGATATAACGCTAGCTATGAATACATAGCAAAGAGGTGAAAAATCAGCTTCAGATTGACTAAGAATCATGAAGACAATGAGAACACAGACGACATCTCGCAAAGATCTGTCTTCTATGAAGATGTCACTTTTTTTGGTAAACCAATACCATGTCTTATGCAGTATGGAGGAAAGACATAGACCTAGACCCAGGGCTGGGATGTGGAGTAAAGTAAAAAAGTAAATTGAAAAAAAAATTTGTATTGAGACTTTCCTCAAATAAACAATAAGTCCAGTAAGTTTTAACTCTATAACAGCAGCTCACGACAACAGCAATAAATAAATCTATATCCTCTTTCATGCTCATTACATATGGTCTCAGTGTAAGTTCTACATAAAAAATTCATAATAAACATTAAATGACACTCTATCTCAATAATTTAATGAAGCAAATATTTCATTAAGTAATAATACTAATAACAGTAACATTACTACTACTAATAATAGCAGTAAAAAAGAACTAACTATTTATGGAACTAATGTATTAAAACTAATATCAGACATTTAAATTATATATTAATGTAAACATTAAAAACAGCTTTCAATTTAGTCAGAACACTGATTTGATATTTTTCGACATGCAGTATAAATGTGGATACTCCTCTTAAAAAAAACAATTAAGACATAGCTTCCTTGTAAAGAATTTACTCTATTGAGAAAAAAAGGGCATTAGTGGAACATTCAATTGGTGATTCCTTAGAAAAGCTACCAACAAAATAGGATTAGAATGGAATAAGCAATTGCAAAGATTTACGGATGGTAAAGCAAGTACTCTATCACGGGGAGAAAAAAACTGCTGTTAAGTTCTTTTATTCAGTGACTGGTTCAATTCATTCATTCATTGATGTTAATACAAAAAAATCAATGACTAGAGATTTATAAGCACATAAAAAAGATACTGAAGTGGCATTACATGCAATAATGGATGCTGCCTTTTTTTATATTTGCTCAAACTTTGATGGGTAACAGCGTATTGTTACTTGCCAATTTTTTTCCACATACGATAGGAAGAATAAAATTCCTCCAGGGTTATAAAGATTGATTATCTTGGCAACATGAACAAATATAAACACATACACACTTCTATATATATATTGAAATATGCCACAGCCAAGTATTTCTTCTTAAAAAGAATTCCTAACAACAATTATCTATTATACATGAAACACATTTCAATCTGGCCATCATTTTTTTTCAATCTCTCGAAGTCCAAAGAACTCTTACATCCGCTTGTTTTGAACCATCCCATTACAAGAAAAAAATAGTTCATTCTTTTCAAAAGAAGAAAAATTGAAAAACTGTTTATCCATTCTAGAATGGAGATTTAATATTATTTATTATTCATATTTTAATACCAATGCCGAAATTTTATAAAACTATTCCAAATTTTGGTTTTATAATTCATATGTAACTGAATATCTCAATGTATGCATATGTTTGAATATAAATGTTTTAAGATGAATGAGATATGTTTAAAGGATAGAATAGCGAATTGGGTTTTGACCTGAGGATGTTTGGTTTGTAATCCTAGTGAAATGCTATTCAAAGCTTATGACAAGAAGAAGTATGGTAAAATTGTGGATTGGAAAATTCTTCTATTTGACTTTGACAAGAGTATGCGAATGCGAATTCTTCAAATGTCCTCCTGGCTTTGTTCGTACGAAATTTAGGTGGCACATTGTGGTTCTACAATATCAGATTCCCTGTTGCAAATAGCATTAAATATGCTACTAGTATGTTGGTCTCTTAGAATATCCACTCAAGACAAAATACATGGGATTCATTAAAAAAAAATTCAACTTTAGAATTATAAATTTATTTAAAATAAATTTATAATTCTAAAGTTGAATTTTTTTAATGATTTTTTTTATATATTTAAATGAATATATGCTATACATATTATTAGATTTCAATTAATATTAGAATTTATGTATGCATAAAAGTTACATACCAATAAATTTGGAAATATTGAAACAATTTTCATTATTACAAATGTACGCTATACACGTGAGTACCGAAATAGATGACAAAACATTTATCATAGAAAATTGTATCAAAACTAAAATATGCATAACATATACTTAAATTTATTGTCTATCTCATTTAAGAGAATGTTTTTGGAGATAATCACACCTCATTCAATTTTATTAATTTTAACTATGATGTTTTATCCTTTTTCTCGGTTACTTTATATTTCTTTTTTAAAATTTTGTTTCAGTCTTGATAGCATGACGCACCTTATTTTACTATTATACAAAATTATGAAGTATCTAGTAAATAAGGTTTATCTCTAATAGAAAGAATTTTACAAATGTCATATTTAAACCTTTGTGTTATATGGAGATAATGCTAATTGTAATTATTGAATTTTAAAAAAAAATTTAATCCTTATTCCTCTTATTTCGAAGGCTTAGCCAAGAATTATTCAGTGTCTTCTTCTATGAATAATTTATGGGCTCTGAAACATTTGATGCAAAGCACTCTTCTATTTATGAGTTTATACAAGAGATGTTTAATTTCATTGAATTTAGGTCAAAGAGATAAAACTATTGTGGCATCAAGATTCAAATTTGATTTCATGATCCTACTTAGTAAATTCATGAGAGAACTCGTTGATTCAATTCGGTTCCACCATAGATTTTACGTACCACCTAATACAATAAGGTGTATGCTGATGGATATAGAAATTTAGAGGTTGGTGTAACCTATGATCTATAACTTGATCTTGGATAATAATGTTATTCATGTAGAAGACAAATTACCCTTGCTTTCAAAATAATTATCCAATATAAACCCCCACATGCTTATGATTTCGGAGATTTTAATAAGTGAATACCTGCTTTTACACTGACACTAAATATTATCGATATTAAGATGTTTCGAAAACAGTTTTCGACAATAAAGATTTTTTTTTACCATGGAGATAATATGATAATTTTCATATTAAAATATTACTTGCAAATTATTAGTTTAAATTATTAGTAAACTATTTGTAAATAATTAGCAAATTATTTGTTTTGGAAAATGTTTTTAAAAGTTAAGATTTTATATTCTAGTGGATAATGCAATGATGTACTTTTCTCAAAAGTCAATTTTCGATAAAATAAATTAATTAATGAATAAAAATGGAAAGTTTATTCATTTTTAAAATATACTAAATAATTTTATACGTTAAATAATATTCCATTTCTACCTACATCAAATTTTTAATACATATATTTTTCAATGTTGAATATCTTTAAAATGATTCATTCTTTTTTAAAGACCTGAACGATTGATTATTTTTAATAAATAAAATGAAAAGTTCATATTGATAATTATTTTAAATTTTTTAGCGTTATTATTTTGTAAAGTAGCTTTACGCTTTAAGTGGTTTAGCGCAGTAATTTCATCATATTAGGTAAATTGACAAGCCTTGATAATTTTAACAAGCCTGTTCTTTTATCTTAATTTTTTTCAGCCATCATTATTTTTCTTTTCTTTTAATAAAAAAAAAATGAAAGGAGTTTTTCAAAAAAAAAAAAATATTCCTAACGAAGTACTCTTAAAGCATTAAGTGTATTCAACAAATAAATGTCATTAATTTGGAGTTATCTATTGTTTAAAATTTTTTTAATTTGATCTATAAAATCTGTTTTTTTGTTGTTGTTGTTGATATTTATTCTATTGATTTCTGTGCTACTAAAAGCTAGTTATAAAGATCGAATACATTTTACTAGATAGTGATGCCATTATTATTGTTGTTGTTGTCCTCGTATCCCCTGAAGAGTACAGAAAATCAAATATCGTGGTGTTCCCGAATAATATGGCTATCTTGATTGCCAGCTAGGAGTATAAATCCTCTTCCGAGGGATTTTCCAGACGATGCATGGCGGCTGTAACAGCTGGGCAATCAAAGACATGATGAGGAGTAAACTCGATATCAGGGCAGTTGCCACATTTTTGGTAGAGATGTCGTTGTGATAGTGATAGGTCGATGAAGTACTGAATCACATTTCTTACTCTATTCTCTTTCCTTATTTACAGCTCATTTAGAAAAAAAGTGTTCCTTCATGACACAGTTTTCATTTATTGATGGATTTTATTGCTTTTTTAATTGAAATTGTTTTCATTCAGTATAAAAAAATTTAGTTTTATCAATAAAACTTTTTATTCATTAGAAGTTCCCAATATTTAAAAGTAGATGTTTATTCAAAATATTTTCATAAATCATTCTGTGTTTTTGAAAATATATTTTAATAAATTCTAAAATCTGTTATGAATGCTCTTAAAATGGTCACAAAATAAGATTCAAATATATATTAATAATAAATGAATTTATAAAATAATATCAATAAGAATATAATAATAAAATTATCAATTTTAATAACAAAAATATTAAGCCAAAAGGAAAGTTTAATAAACATAGTTGACAGCTTTCTAAATTCGAAGATATATCTTCTTTTAAGAGGTTTTAAAAATTTGAGTTTTTAATCTTAATGTTAATCAGTCATCATTAATATCCTTAATCTTCTAATTTAAGTTTTTATAAGAGCAAAAAGCAAATATATGTGATGTGCACATTTTTTAATATGTTGGATATTGATATGTGTAATTTTATCAATATATTTTTTTTTAATTTTGGTTTCTTTTCCTTGTAAGCAATTTCTTAATTAAAATATTTATTTATTAGTAAAAGTAACTAAAGAATTTATTAGCATATATACATTTATAGTCAAAACTGTACCAGTTAAGAATAGTTTCTCATTAAAGCTTGGAAATTAGTTCTGGAAATATCAAATTTTAATTTATTAATTTCTTTTAGATTTATTGATTGCAATTTTAAATCGTGAATAGTATATTATAGCATTTGCCATTCACGTAATGTTACATTCAAAAACTTTCTTCTATTATGAAACTTTGAACATAAATTTTGATTAATATATATTTACAAAAATAAATGTCATTGAATGTCCTCTATACAGTATTTTTAAATAATTTATTGCTATTTTTTTCTTTTTAATTTATGAATTAATACTGTTACCAAATTCATTGCAATTTCATAAATAAAATTTTTTTATTAAGTTTTTACATAAATAAACTTTTTTTATTAAGTTTTTACATAAATAAACTTTTTTTATTAAATTTTTACATAAATAAACTTGTTTGTTAAGTTTTTACATAAATAAACTTTCTTTTAAAGCTCTTTTTAGGAAAGGTATGCTAAAGTTTTAAATTTGAATCGTAAAAGTAAGATTTTTTTGCGATATATTTATTCACTAACAAGCAACAATTCAGTTAGTTGACAGTGACTGACTGTGCAGTTCATAATAAAAGTATTCTGCTTTTGCTTTTAGCAAAACAGTTTTTAAGAAAAGCGACAAAAATATGGACAAAAAATAAAGAAATTACTTATTTTATATTCCTTCCATGTAGGAATGTGCATTTGCTTTCACATATTTAAATATTTGATTTTCTTGGTGTTGGATTCGATCTAAAAACCTGTGTAAATATTTTCTAAAGGCAATTGTTCAAAAATATGCAGTAGGCCTGATAATAAAAAGCATATGATTTAATGTTGTAATTGAAATTTCATCAATAAACAAGTTAAAATTTTCATTTGTTTGTAACCTCATATATAAGATCCTTATTTTGTATTTGTTTAAGTTAAATTGTAGCTTTTATTTGCATAAATAGGTTATTTCACTTTGTACTTTTGTTGAACATTCCGAAATGTTTATGTTAAGTTTTTAGTTAAAAATGAAATAATTAATCACCTAATTGTTCTTAATTGAAGAATTCTGAGCTTGTTCTTTCGTGAATTTTAAAATCCCTTAAAAAATATTTTTAATTCATGGAAGACTATTTTGTCTTGAATAATATAAACATTTTATACGATAAAAATCGGACAAAGGTCGAATTAAGCTGATAATTATTCAGTTCATACACATAAATATATTTGTTCATACATACTAATATTATGTATGTACGAACATACATATTTATATGTATGAACATGCATATTTATCTGTATGTACATTCTAATGCATTATTTTAAAAACATAAGCAATTTTATATTTATATTTTTTAATACTTTAATACGATATTAAACTTTTCGCAAGTAATTCAAGAATTTATTTAAAAATTTAGATTAATTAAAAAGTTTTTAATTTAGAAATAGAAGTTTTTAATTTAGAAATAGAAGTTTTTAATTTAGAGTAAAATTTAGATTTAATTTAAAAGTTGTTCATACATATTTATATGCATTTTTAAAATATATATATAAAATTAATGTTAAAAAATATATATATAAATAATAATTTATATAAAACGCATAAAAGTTTTTAATTTCATGTAAAAGTGGGTCATATATATGTATATGTAGAATATTTTAGAAAAAATTTTTAATTTCTGAAATTTAAAACAATTTAATTTCAAAAGAAATAATTATATTCAAACTCTAATCATTGTACAACAAATTTAAATAAGTCAGACAACAAAGAATTCGCTAATTAATTGCTAATATAACACAGTAATAAATATGCCAAATTTCTTGCATGATAAAAAGATCTTAGTTAACTGCAAGCAAATATCGACGCTTAATCGTTTATCGACGTCTTTTATCGACTTCGCATAAAAAGCAGAAGATAAAATGATAAAACACGATAATAAAATAACCAAGATAAAATTACAGTTATAATAACTTATAGTCATATTTACAGAATATTTATAAAATAATTAAATTGTTAATCTGGTGTTTGGATTGCTATTAATAAAAAATTTTAAAAATTGAAATTATATTAGTAAGTTACATATATGTTGTTAGATTGCAATAAATAAAAGAACTCTTAATTGGCTACCTCGTGTACTAACTACTGGGAAAGGTATTATAATGATGAATTGGGATTAGATAGCAATGTGGGGTCATAAACGCCATAGTCCTGCTCAAGTACGTAAAGAACACAAGAATCGAAAGTAACACATAAATGAAATCATTATATTCATCATAATGTAACAAATGCGATACTTAGAGAGAAGATGTTTGAAGTTTCACTCAGCAGTTACAGTGCACGGTTAATCACAGATATTTTGAAATATTCAGGGCGTTTCTCCCAATAGCCAAGCTGTTGCCTGCGACAAAATTCTCATTGTCTACAGATGGATTATACACCAGACCTTTTATGTAACCCCAGAAAAAAATTCCAAAGACAATATATCGGATTATGGTGTATACTAAGGAGTGGAACCACCAAGCCCGACTCACCGTTATCCAAATGTCTCATTTAAGCATTTAAGAACGTCATATCTGAAACGAGTTAGTCCCCGTCATGCTGGAACCACATATCACGTTGCAGTGAATGTTGGATCTTTTGGTCTTTCAACAGTTCATTAAAACAGTTATCCAAAAACTCTAATAACACCGTTCTTTTTGATACGGGCCTATTAAATGTCTTCTCCCAATACCATACCAATATTTGATACCAATCTATGGTTGTACTACACATGTGCGAGTGCATGTGAGGGTATTTTCTTCCCTTCATACTCATTCTAGTATGCTGATTCTGTGGAGACAATGGAAAAGTGGCCACCAAACTGTTCTTTGTTGTGCAAAAGCAACCCTATGTCGGTAATCAGCAGACTGCAGTAATTTTACATGCTGTTCCTGGTATGAATGCAATTGGTTAGAATAAAGGATCTCCTAGATGGTAGTTTCGAAAGACTGGAGTGAGTAACTACTACTTGTGCATAATAAATGGAGTGACGATGAAGTGATTCATGGAGTGTCATATATATGATTTAGCACCATCTCTTCCATTTCAAGGTGTTTCTCATTCCTAATTCATGGAACGCTTCTCAAAGGCATCTATTTAACGTATCTTCTGTGCAATCGTTGAAACTTCTGATGATTAATAGCGTATAATCCTGCCAATATAGGCACATGGAAGTTCATCCATTACTATAAGCAGACAGATGCATAACTGCTAATTCTACACATTTTAAAACTTCCATCCACTACCTGTGAGGGTTGTTGGGGTCTGATGATTTACAAACCCCTAACAGCGCCATTACGTTTGCGTTTCCAATCCTGCATTACTACTTGATCCTTATTTGTCACCACTTTCAGAAAACTCTATATAGCGTAATGAATCATTCTGTAAATGAATATTTAATTGGATAATTAAGAAATAAGATAAAAAAAAATATATCGCATGTGACAAATATTAAACAAGTGATCCTTCTGTGAAAATTAAACTACAATATTATCATTCTTGTATTTTAATTATTAGTTTAAAATAATGTTTATAAAAAAAAGAATTAATCGCCAAAATTTTATTAATTTGTATTGAACTTAATGTTGAATACTATTTGAGAAACGTAATTTTCATTTTATAAAAATTATATGGGAGGATTACCATGAAATGTGATTGAAATTATTGAAATAAACTTCTTCTATCTAATCATTTATATCATAGGGTACAATTTAAAAGAAAGTTTTACTTTTTTTTCTCATTTCTTTCTAAAATATATTATAAAAATATATATTGCATATTAGAACTTAAATTTTCAATTATCAACATAGAAAACTTTAAGTTCAACATAAAATAATAATTGAGAATCAATTGATTCATCTACAAAAATTTAACTTCTAATTTAAAAATCTAGTAAGTCAACATTAAATAAATTCCTTATTTTTTAATTTAAGTTTCAAGAAAAGTCATCTACTTTTGATATAAAAATTAAAGAAATAGTGAAAGCCAATTTCGATTAATGTTTATTTTACACAAATAGATTTTCTAATAGAAAAACAATTTTATTCAATTAAAAAATATCTCTCGAAGACATATCTCCAAAAACATATCTTCAAAAGAAGAATAAATTAAAAATAGCTCACGCAATCTTCAATTTTATCTTTTTTTAATTTTGATTAATAATTTATTTTATTACTTTTTTGTGATCATGTCCTAAAGGCTGACAACTATCTCGTATCTTTTGACTTAAAATGATTTTTAGAAAGTTTGTCAAGAAATTGTTTTTCAATTCTCAATCCACTCAATTAAATTTTCTTCACCAATCTGCTAAGTGCTTTTTAAAAGATTTTTTATTATTAATCAAAATTATTTATCATCAGAAAAAAATACAAGAAACTAAAAGTTAAAGCTAACTATAATAATTGGAACGATTCTTTTCAGAATTTTGAATCTAATAAATATATTTTCTAATTATTTTCACTTGAAATTTTTATCTCAATAGCATTTGACATTTTGAAAGCGCTTGAGAATATTTTGATTTTTAGCAGAAATATAACAAAAATTATTTTTCGATTACTAGTCGGATATACTGAGGTTTTTTTTATTTTTTAACAAAATGCATTAAGCACATTGATTCGTGTGAAATACATATGAATATCTGAAAGAAATGAAATGAGTTTTACTACATTTTTTTAATCTTTTAGATTTTTTTTTTTTGTTGAAAAGTTTTATTTATTTTTTTGACTTTTAAATTTAATCTTCCATTTTGAGTCTGCATAGAAATTCTCATCCTCTTAATAATATTTTCAAGGAACGATAAAGCATATTATAATGCTATAAAAATTTTGCATGGAAGAAATCAAAAATATATCTGAATTTTTATTACCACATATATAACAACGCAATCTGGAAACGAACATTATTATATTTATTGTAGTGTACAGATTGGGCAACCAAAGTGTAACTGGGTGTAGTTGGGTTGAGATCTTTGAGACACAGGTTTGAAAACTCAGATTTGTTTACACACGTACAAACACCACGCGCATATAATTAGATGCATACAATATTTAACACATTTAAAAACATATAGATTCGTGGAAGGATTCCACTTCTTATACTCTAATACTCGCAGGATGTGCGAAATATGCTTTCTCGCCGGGTGAGAGTCTGTAGGCCAACTAATGCTCCGGGTTGAATGTATTTCTTTTCGGGGTGCGAGACTGTAAACTAACGTTTCTCAGCGAGAGCATAGGTTGAACTATACTTCATCTCGATGTCGACTAACCATTTCTTCTGAACGCCACAAGGTGGCGCTCTTGCCAATGTGTTGGAGGAAGCACGGTTATATCATAAGTTAATATATGAACTATAAGAAATATTTTTCATGTTTGAAATAATATTCAAATTAACAATTTGGTAACTAGTCTGCATTTAATTTGTTATATCTTTTGTACTTTAGCAATCATAAATTATATAATTATTTTATCATTATCAAAAACAAATTACAATTCCTTTTATGAATATAATATTACAGAAATTTAACCTATTCATTTTATTTTCAATTCATTTCGCAAATAATTCATTTTTTTCCAAACTTTACTCAAATCGTAACAGTTTTATAACAGTTGAGGAGTAGTTTTTTAAAGATTGGTATCATCCTAGATCGAAAACAAGACAATAACTCATGCCTTTTGAAACTATTTTTGTTGTACCCATCAGAGACTTGCGATATTGAAATAGATTTGGTAAAGTGGGACATCAATTTTCTCGATATAGTCAACGTAGATTATGTTGAGGCCTCATCCATAAAGAATAGTCGATATTCGGATTTATTTACAACTATATTCTTACGTATGAAGTGATCAATAATAGCGAATGAAGTCCTGGGTGAACCTGAAATGAAATCTAGAAAAAGGGCCAGGAATGTCCTCTTATAAAAATATAAAACAGCTTACTTCAAGATGGCCATTAAATTTAATCATAAATAAGAAAATATATAAAAAAGTGATTCAATAAAAACCATTTAATAAATACGATTTGCGTTTCTTAACCCATTTGATAGAAAGCAGTATCTAGACCAGATGTGGCCAACCTAAATGATCTTGCGGGACACTTTCAAGCCACTCCGTGGGCTGCATATAAAATCATATTTCCCCATATTAGATTTAGATCCACTATAGACATCTTTTGGCGTGAATAATTAAAACATAATGAGTTATTATTTTTGTGTTTATTATTGTTCTTAAATGTTTTTTTTTCTTTCTAATGCAGCTGGCAAACACAGACAGCTTGGTCTTAGATGCCTTAAGGCAAGTGCTGCACAGACGTACTCACTTTGCATTACCCAGGGGGCGCGTGTCACTTGAAGATAAGCCACGGACGCTGAGTAACAATGCCCCCGCAAAGCTCTACGATCCTATTAGACCGGGACCTACTTTTTAAAGTGGATTCCGAACCACTACAAACAACAACCCGAAACCTGTGTCACCGAGCGCTAGAGCACTAGCCACTCGGCCATTCAGGCCCTGTTCTTAAATATAAACATGAATAATATAATAATATCAAAAATCAACTTTGCGTATCTAGAGATAATCACCGCATCACTGAGGTCACTTAAAGTGTTACATGTTCCATGATGCGCCCGCATCAGGAGTTCGCAGAATATAGTTTAATTATTCTGTGAACTCATAACTGTAAACTCATAAATAAAACAGGCAATATATGTCATATATTCGCAAGAATATTATTTTAAAATCGAACTTGGTTTTTTTTTTCATATTTTCGACAGTTAATTTTTGAATATATGGATGCACACATAATGTATCTTTTTAATACATTGATTTTCACTACATTGACTATTATAAAATAAACATATTTTGTAAAAGTGTGATATATCTCACAGGCCGGAAAAAAATTCACTGTGGGCAGGTCGCGGGTTGGCTACCCCAGATCCAGACGTAGTCCCAGAACCCATGTGATCTCATGGAAGGAAGGAAAGGGGGGCGGGGAAGCTTCTGTTGTGATAAAGCACCCGTAGGTAGAAGTCTGACGTGGCAGCATGACGATGACTTTTTATTGGATATGGTAACCAACCCTCTACAATCCCAACGTTCTACAGTCATATTAGACTGGGACTACGGCTTAAAGTGCATTCCGAACATCCATGACACCCCTGGGACTCAAACCCTAAACCTTTGGCACCGAATGCTACAGCGCTAGTCTCTTGGCCATTAGGCCCAAAATTCGATTTGTAACTTTGAAGAGAAAATATAGCAAAAGGAATTCAATGTAAAAATAAATTAAAACACTTCTTTTCATGAGGGCCTAATTAATAATAAAGAGGAAATACTGTTTAGATAACATGAGTAATGCATTTTTTTTTACCCTTTTTACATTTTTAAATCCAACCCTAATAACAATTTCAAAAGTGTTGTTAATATTCCTTTCAGCAAAAACATGTATGTATACGATTTCTCATAATTGAAATCATTTTTTCCTCTTGTGACGAGAAACCGAAAGAGATAAATGAAGCAGTTGATAAAATTACTTGGCTAATTGCTAGCAATTTCATGTCTTTCAGAAAAGAGGGATAAATATAATTATTCTACAAAAGATGCTCAATTTTTTTCAGAAACTAAAAAAATGGCTGCCATGTCT
This sequence comes from Caerostris darwini, assembly GCA_021605075.1. Lineage (NCBI taxonomy): Eukaryota > Metazoa > Arthropoda > Arachnida > Araneae > Araneidae > Caerostris > Caerostris darwini. The sequence goes on along the minus strand of BPLQ01000890.1, from coordinate 23,656 downwards.
GATATAACTCGCAAGTTCCATCTGCACTTTTGTTCGCCTTTCAAAATTCTGAAACTACTTCAAACTTTTGCAGTCCGTTATTCCTCTTTTCGAGTCATTTTTATTTTCATGGTGCATATTTTTTTCCCTTTAATCTCCCATAACTCTGATTATTTCTTTTAGATATTTTTTTTCTTATCACACTAGGTAAACTGCAACATCTAGACCAAATCCATGAATCCGTTTTCTCATGGAAAAAGGGAAGGGGGAACAGCTTCTGTTGTGATGAAGTCTGATTGTAGTAGAGTAGATAGAAGTCTGACGTGGCTCCATGACGCTGACTTTTTACTGGATAGGGCAATCGAACGTCCAACATTCTACAGTCATATTAGACTGGGACTATGGCCTAAAGTGTATTGCAAACATCCATGGCACCGCTGGGACTCAAACCCAAAACCTGTGGCACCGAATGCTACAGCGCTAGTCTCTCTATAAAGCCCCGAATTCGATTTGTAACTTTGAAGAGAAAATATAGCAAGATGAATTCAATGTAAAAATCAATTAAAACACTTCGTTTCATTATTGCCTAGTTAATAATAGAGAGCATTACTTTTTAGATCAATGAGTAATGCATTTTTTACCATTTTTTTTCATTTTTAAATCCTTTCCTAAAAACAATTTCAAAAGTATTTTTAATATTCCTTTCAATAAAAATTTATATGTATGATTACTCATAATTGGAATCATTTTTCCTCTTGTAACGAGAAACCGAATAATGATAAGTGAATCAATTCATAAAATTACATGACTAATTGCTGCCAATTTCAATTCATTCAGAAAATAGGGATAAATATAATTATTCTACAAAAAAAGCTGAATTTTTTTCAGAAACTAAAAAAATTGCTGCAATGTCTGATATTACTCACAAGTTACATCTGCCTCTTTTGTTCGCCTTTTAAGAATCACTTCTGAAACAGCTTCAAATTACTGTGGAAGATAAAGCTCTCCAGAGCATCCTTTTATTGTACATCAAGGAGAAGAAGAATTCTGAAACTACTTCAAACTTTTGTAGCTCATTATTCATCTTTTCGAGACATTTTTTTTTCTCGTGGTGTATTTTTTTTTTTTTTTTTTTTTCATTTTAATCGCCCATAATTTTGATTATTTATTTTCCTTATTTTTTTTCTTATTCCACTGGGTAGACTGCAACATCTAGACCAAATCCATGAATCCGTCTCATCATGGAAGAATGGACAGCTTCTGTTGTGATGGAGCACCCATAGAAAAATTAATTAAAACACTTCGTTTCATGAGGACCTAATTAAAAATAGAAATGAATTGCTTTTGAGATAACAAGCTTAATGTATTTTCTATCCAATTTTCATTGTTCAATGCAATCCTATTGACCTTTTCAAAAGTATTTTTCAATTCCTTCTATTAGCTCACACTATCCGTATATATATCTTGTTCAAATTTCCAATCGTTAATAAAATACTTTTTATTCATCCAATCAAGTTCAGATACATTTTTTTGAACTTGTAGTGGATGACACTTGATGTTAATACAGTTTTTTCAAATATTAATTCAGTAATTAAATTTAATTAAACAATTTTAGTTTTTTTAGATTTAAGTTGCATATATCTACCAATAGATGGCGCCAGATAAACTTAAAAAAATGAATGAAAATTATTTATAAAGGACTTTTTGCAATATAGTGAAAAAAAGGTAGGAATTGACTTAAAAATTTTTTTTATATCACTTGTTATATATATGTATGCATATGATTACCAATAATTGGAATCATTTTTCCTCTCGTAACGAGAAACCGAATATGATAAATGGAGCAATTGATAAAATTATACTGCTAATTATTATCAATTTCAAATCTTTCGGATAGAAGGATAAATATAATTATTCTACAAAAGAAGCTCAATTTTTTTTCAACAACTATGCCATGCCTGATATAACTCATAAGTTCCATCTGCAGTTTTGTTCGCCTTTTAAGAATCATTTCTGAAAGAGCTTCAAATTACTGTGGAAGATAAAGCTCTCCAGAGCTTTATCTTCCATTCTTCCTTCTATGACGTGAATCCTTTTATTGCACATGAAGGAGGAGAGGAATTCTGTAACTACTTCAAACTTTTGCAGCCCATTATTCATCTTTTCGAGTCATTTTTTTTTTTCGTGGTGACATACATTTTTTTTCACTTTAATCTCCCAAAACTTTGATTATTTCTTTATAGTTTCAAAATAATGAGCTAAAAAATTCATTAAACTTAAATTTGATTTAATAATGATTAAATTGAATTTTTCAATTACCTCCAAGTACATACACTGTGTGAAAAAAATAGAAGGACAGCCATTTTTTTTTTCAATATGCTTTTATTTTACTGCTTTTGACCTGATTTTTATAGAGAGTTGTTTTGTTAGAGTTTTAATTTACGTTAAGAGAAAGTTAAATGAGATTTTTTTACTTACTACTATTTTAACTTAGGAGTGCAATATTTAATAATCTTGGGTGTGTGAAAAAAGTAGAAGGACACGTCCAAAAAATCTATTTAGAAGCTGTTCGAAAGTTTATAGGTAAGTGTTTTTTTTCTCTTTTAATTCCTTTTTAACAAGAATAAAATATTTAGCTAGAAATTCATAGTTTTTGTTGGTTTTAGGATGCCCAGAGGAATACCCTTAAGTAAGTTTCAGAAGGGCCAAATAGTTGCCTATAAAAATGAAGGCAAAGGTGTGAGAGAGATTGCACGGCAGCTACGAATCAGTCCTAATACTGTTTCGAACTTCATAAGAAACCCTGAAAGTGACAGAAGAAAAAAGAAGACAGGAAGACCAAAAAAACTCACCCAACGTGATCAACGAAAAATCATTCGTGAACTCAAAAAGACTGGTGGAAGTGTCGGCAAGGCGCAATTTCAATCAAGAATTACACATGTAACCAAAAGAACTGTCTATAACTACATAAAACGCTCAAAAAAGTTCGTCATCAAAAAACGGAAGCACCATCCGAATTGGAATGAAGGACACATGAAGAACCGACTACAGTGGGCTAAAGACCACATGTCCTGGAGCTCAGAATGGACCTCAGTTATATTTTCCGATGAGAAAAAATTCAATTTGGATGGTCCAGATGGTTATCAGTACTATTGGCACTTTCTTGGTATTGAAGAAGAAACTTATTCTACTCGACAGATGGGAGGAGGTGGTTTAATGGTATGGTTAGCAGTTGGCTATGGAGGCAGGACAAGTTTAGTCTTTCTAAATGGTAGACAGAACCATACAGACTACATCCAGACTCTAAACTCAAATCTTCTTCCGTATGGCACAGAGTTAGGAGGAGACGACAGGATTTTTCAGCAAGATGGAGCATCATTTCACACTGCAAATGGTGTTAAAGATTGGTTTGCAGCAAACAATGTTCGATTTTTACATTGGCCTGCTAAAAGTCCTTATCTCGACAGTGTAGAGAACATATGGGCAATGATTGTATGTCGTGTTTACGAGGGTGGAAAGCAGTTTAAATCTGTAACTGAGCTGCAGAAATCATTAAACTTTGTATGGGACAATTTTTGCCAAACAAAAATTCAATCTTTATACAGTTCGATGCCAAATAGGATCTTCGAAGTAATTCGACCCAACAGGAAAAGAATTCCATATTAATTTATATAGTACACCTCTTTTTTAGAAGTGTCCTTCTACTTTTTTCACTGATCATGAGATCGTCAAAACCAATTTTTTTATTAAGTATACATTTTTTTTAATTGTGTACTTTTTTTGATTTGTCTAGATACAGGTATCTGCATGTAAAAACGTTGTGAATAAATTAATTGTTTAAAAAATGCGTCATTATTCATTTATCAATAATAATCTAATGTCCTTCTACTTTTTTCACGCAGTGTATGTTTAAATATTCTATAATTTGATGTGAACTTAAGATGTACTTATTTAGTGAATAAAATTTCATAATCTTACATAACATTTCCTCTTTTGATATTAAAGTGCACATATAAATAAAATAATTATCCATTACTTATTACTTTACATAAAAATTTCCGTCATAAAACAATCTGATTAAATTATTTTTATGGTAAAAGGTGGCAGAAAAAAGATATATTTTCTGTTAATTTTTAATATTAATAAATTGGATCGTAACTCAACTTTTGAACTGAATATTTTTTTATATGGATTAAAAATTCTGATACTGAATGGATAATTTATGTCTAGATCAGGGGTGGCCAACTCGCCACCCACCTTGAATATCTTTCCTGCCCTTGAGATTTATCACACTTTTAAAAAATATATTTATTTTATAATGGCCAAAGTAGGGAAAACCAATGTATTTTTTAAAAAAACATAATTTGTGCATACATATATTCAAAAATTAACTGTCGAAATTATGAGAAAAAAATTAACTTTGATTTTAAAATAATATTCTTGCTTATACGACAACTTGGACCATCTAATAAAACAGTGTTCTATATTTCACTTTAAGTAACCTCTGTGACGCAGTGACCATCCCTAGATATGCACAGTTGGTTATTGGTAGCAGAGCAAGTCGGACTCTTAAAAGGCTCGTGCTCACCAAGGCGACAAGATGCAAGCGACCAAAATTTGACCTCACCGCGGTCGCCTGAAACCGGTTTGCAGTTCGCCGCGTGGAGTAGCCCAACTTTCAACTCCAAGCGGTTTTTCACTATGCGTAATGCTATTTCTGACGTTTCGCTGTGAAGGGGTCGAAAAAATTTGGTCGCTTGCCTCTTGCATCTTCACGTCTCTCGCCTCGGTGGGCACGAGCCTTGTTTAAGTTGTTAGCGCTTTTTGCTCAACTTACACCTGCGATAATTTGGGTTGGCCACGCCTGATCTAGACCAAATCCATGAATCGTTTTATCATGGAAGAAGGGGAAACTTCTGTTGTAATGGACCAAGCGTAGATAGAAAACTGATTTGGCAGTATGGTAGAAAACCCCGAAAACTCCCATCAGTTAGTCCGATTAATGTGATAACAACATCGCACAGCCATCAAGTCTCCTCGTATTTTCAAATCCGCCAGTGGATTGAACCTCCGCCCTAATACTCACCAGCGGCATACGTTGCTACTGAGCCACGAGTCGGCCGGCTTATTGTTTTTACATTTTCAATTGAATTTTAAATACATCATGCATCTTTTGTTAGCATGGTTAACTTTTTAATTGCAATGGCAATTAAAATTTAAATATAATATTTTGAAAGTTTTAGAATTATTTCCATGCACATTCAATCTTTTAAAAATAGTTTTTAGTAAAAATATTTTTAATTTAAACTTTTTTTAAATATATTTCACTACTCCAGACAAACATTTATTAAAATGCAGTTTAAAATGCAAGTTCTATTATTTTCACTTGGAGCAATTTTTATTTGTTTTAAAAAAGTTAATTGAAAATTCTGGCCAAAAGTGATAAAGGAAAATATTGTCTTAAGACTCATTTCTGTTTTATGAAGTTTTTAAATTAAATTTTCAGTTATCAAGTACAGTTAGTATAAATTTTTTCATGAACTGAGTGTTGGGAATGATATATTTTGCGTGTTTCGCTGAATTTAACTTGAAATCTGAAACTATAATTGTAATACAAATTTGTGTAAATCAATTATTATTTGAACTAAATATATTTTCCTTTGAGTAATTCTTCAATATAATAAATTTTTTACTTTTTTTTGTGTGTGTGATTAAATAACAATGCACTGAGTTTTACGTTAATTCAATTTCATTAGAATATATGAAGATGTTTATTACTATAAAATTCATTTAGCTAATAAGCAACATTCATTACTCACTTTTGTCTAAACAACTTAAAATTTTTAATGAAAATGTTTATTAATTGCGTTAAATTGATTTACAATTTTTTAAGTTTGTAGAAAACATGAAAACTATTAAGTTATTTAAATATTAAGGTAATTATTAAATGAGGTAAGTTTAATTAATTTCAAAAAGTAATTTCTGAATAAATAATGTACTAAATTATCAATCCTAAATTATACTCAATCATTTTTAATGCATTTCCAGTAGTTACAAATAGCATCATTAGTTTTCTTTTATTTCCTTGATTATAATACTTAATTTAAAGCATTCTGCGTTTTTCGTTTTTATTTTATACATATACAGATTATAATGTTTTAATATTACATAATAAAATTGATGATTATCGTACATAAATTTTTAAAAATTATTATTGATCTAAAAAGGTATTTCATTTTCAACAGGATAACATGTTTAATATAAAATTTGTTTATAAAGTAATTTAAAAATTTAAACTACTTATATTTTCAGCAAAATCTGAAATATCTAATTACCAAATAAAATATATATCTCCAATCCTTGAAAACGTATCGATTTTTAGCCATTATCCTTTTTTTTTATTTTGTGTATCCACAATTGAGAAAGTAATTTAGAGCTTAACTATAATACAACTTTGATAAACAATGTAAGGTATTATTTAAAAATATAAGCATTTCTTAACAATTTCGGAAATAATTAAAACAATGCTATTCATTATCAAACATAATATAAAAATAAAACAAGTAATATAAAAAAACAAGTAATATAAAAAAAAAAAAAATTAAAGTCAATTCCTACTTTTTTTACTATATTGCAGAAAAGACCTTTACAAATAAAGTTGAAACCTTAAACGTACATCTGGCGTCATCTATTATTAGATACATGCAACTTAAATCTAAAAAAAAAAAAAATTAACTAATTAAATTTAATTACTGAATTAATATTTTAAAAAACTGTATGAACATCAAGTTTCATCCACTACAAGTTTATAAAAAATGTATTTGAACTTGAGCAGATGAATAAAAAGTATTTTATTAACGATTGAAAATTTGAACAAGATATATATATAGGGAGAGTGTGAGCTAATAGAAGGAATTGAATAAGCAGAGTTGATAATATTATCTTTTGTATTCATGGCAATATCTTTTAGCTTCTTGACTTGTTCATTCTAAATATTAATTCATAGTACTCTTCATAGTAATAGCTAAGTCATAGCACGCATTTTATCATTCCATGGTTTCCAGAAATTATTCTTAAAAGAATTGGATGTTATGAACAATTTTTGGGCTTGAAAAGATCTTTATATGTTCGAAAGAATTATTATATAGTCTGGAATACGTCATAGTAAGTCTTGAAGAAACTGCTTGATATGTGTCGCTTTACATTATAAGGCTGAATTTCAAAACCCTTTATGTTGGTATTACCGAATATTTTATAAAATGATTATCGCAGTGTTTCTACAAGCACTTAGAAGTAATCTGATTACTTATTCGACATTCATAGATGTTCTGGGAGATTAAGTTTAAAGATTACTTCTAAGTGATAGATTATCATACAACCTCTTACATGTTGGTGAAAATAACAAATTCTGGGATATATACTTATTTATTATAGTAATACCATTCACACCAAACATAAAAATCATCGGAAAAAATGCACTTTAAAAGTCTGATTGGTTTCTAATGCATTTCACATACCTTTAAGGTATTTTTCATCTGTGAAATAGAATCAAGACAAAACTTTTCTGCAAATTTTAATTATGAGAAAATGCGTATTGTAGTGTGCAGGTATGGGTGGACCAGATTGTAAATGTGGGTGTGGTGGGTTGAGATACTTGAGGCAGAGGTTTGAAAACTCGCGGCTTTATTTACACACACACAAACACCACACACATATAATTAGACACAAACAATATTTAACACATTTAAAGTAAAAGACAAATAATTACAGATTCGTGGAAGGATTCCATTTTTGAGCTTGTGCTCACCGCTAAGTGCAGAGTGTACCAAAAAGTGCTGGGTAGCATTAAATATACTTTCTCCCCGGATGTGAGACTGTAGACCAACTAATGCGCGAGTTTCGTTAAATATATTTTCTTTCGAGTGTAAACTAAACGATTCTCAATAGAAGTGCTTGGATGCGTTGTGCTTTCTCTTGGATGAGAGTTTCTATTCTAACCGACTATATCTTCTGAATGCCACAAGAGGGCTCTTTTGCCAGTGTGTAGGAGAAGCATAGTTATCGCATACAATTTCACTATGTGCGGATATATCCTATCACTTTATTATTTCTAGAGTGTTACAAAATGTTTAAAATAGTATTTTTAAGTTTCCTTCTTACAGTTTTTAATATTCATTAATAGCAGGATTCTCTTACTTATTTTATCAATCAACTTACATGTTTTTTTTTCTTTGTTTTTTTTTTAATATCTCACTAATTTACAAATTGCGTATGGTTTACTATGAAGTTATCTTTGTTACTTATCTTTAGGCTACTATGAAGTTATCGCGCTATGAATTTATCTTTTTCCTTTCACTTGTTTACATATTCATGAAATTTTCTATCTAAAATATTTCCATGCATAATGCATAGGCCAAACGAGAATATTAAAATCTTTTGGAAATTTTAAACCAAGACTTTTTTTTTGCTGGTTTAAAAATTGAAAGAATAAAATATTTTGAAATATTGAGGCTTTTCGAACATATATTGCTATTATCAAGGTTATGTGATATTTAATAAAATGTAATAGGGAATCGTTTATAAAAATAGATTTTGGTGTCCAAAACTAAGGTCATTCTTCAAAGTAGATTAAGCAAAACAAAGCAGTAATCATCAAAGTAGATTAAGCAAAACAAAGCAGTAATCATCAAAGTAGATTAAGCAAAAAAAACTTTTTTATTGAATTCTATTTATAAATCATAAAATATTAAACAAAAATTTTTATAATCGTCAACAGAAAAATGCTTAGGTCGATTTCTTCTGAAAAAGAATATAACATTTTATTTCTTTCAAAATAATTTTTGAATTGAATATACTTTAAATGCATAACTCATACTATTGGCCAAGTAGATTTTTCTATAGAAAACATTATTGAACAGCCAATTCTCTTTGGAATTAAATTCTTAAATTTGAAACAGTAAATCGAAATACAAATACAAATATTGTAAAAAAAAGTAATATGTAATTATAATTTTATTATTTAAAATTTAATTACAATTATTTACAAAAAAAAATTTATAACACTAAAGTTCTTATAATGCTAAATTTTATAATTTAAAATAATTTGGTTAAAAAACTGAGTGTGAGGGATAAATTACCACTATTAAACTAAAGGGCTAAATATAATTGAATAAATGAGCAATTATTTAGTGATATTGTTTATATTGTTTATTTAAATAATATAAAAAACCATTTATAATATATTTGCAGCTCTTTTGATTAATTTAAAATAATTTGGAGCTGTGTATGTATCGGTCAATCTTATACAACTTGGAAATCAAAAAATAATGTAAAATACAAATTCTTTAATAATAAATTAAAAAAACTAAAAAACATGCTTTTAGAATTAATCTCGCTTTTAGAGATAATTTTTAGTTAATCAAACTAAAAAGTAAAAAATAATTGTTAACATAAGAATAAAATTACTGACGAGAAAATGAATGTCACTGTTCTAAAAGCGTGGGGTGCTCGATATCAATCATTATAATTTTTCACTAGTTTCATTCCGAAAAGCAGAGTTAGTTTAAAAATGTCATACAAAGCACCCCACGCTTTTAGAACAGTGACATTCATTTTCTAGTCAGTAATTTTATTCTTATCTTAACAATTATTTTTTACTTTTTAGATTGATTAACTCTAAGAGCGTCTTTTTTAGTTTTTTTAAACTATAATTTATTTTTTACTTTGATTAACTCTAAAAGCGTGTTTTTCAGTATTTTTAAACTACAATATTTAAATGAGGTCCCGGTACGGAGGACTGGAGCTATAGTTCTTTCAATAATTTAATTGTGAGTAAAACAAAGGCTAAATGCGAATATATCGAGCCAGCCAGGATTCGAACAACGAATCTCCGGATCCGTAATCAGGTGCGTCATCCGTTGTACCACTGTCTCACGTAGGTTTGAATGTCTTAGGTACTTTCATTCTACATGGGTTAAATTGCTCTTCATATTTTAAAATAAAATCACTAATCTTGGCGATCCTAATCATGATGAGATAATAAACTTATCAAAATAGTTTATTGTCGTCGGTCCTTGATAAGTCTACAACGTATAAATTAAATCTGATGGCTTAAAGTAGGGCAAAATCGAGCCCAAAGAGTCAGTTACAAACAAACAAACATACAGGTGAAACTAATAAAAATACCAGAATGGGATTGCTTTCACGTTTATGTAGAAAACTTCTACTAAATGCGCTTTAAAAAACTGATGACCACAAAAAAAAGAAATACAACTAAAATAAACCAATGTTTTAAACATTCATATGCATTCTAAACTAATAAAGATATGATGAAAACTTTTCCTGCTGTGAGGTTTTAAAAAATAATAAAAAAAAAAAACTTTTATTCTAAAATCAACAAGAATTATGAATTAAAAATGTCAATATTTACTCTGTTTAGGATTAAAAAAAATGGAAATTACTACTGATGGTAATGATAAATGTTTTTAAATGTAATTCATTCATAAAATTTGTGAATTTTTCTGAATGCTGTAATAGAGACGTTTCTTGTGTATGTTTTCTTATGTCCTTTGTTTTAGTATTTGGTGCTTTAATAATCAATAAACTTTTTTATCTATGAAAGGAAATTGTATTTTTACGAAGCTAGATAAACAGAAATTTTTGTTAAGTAAACAAAATTTAAGAAGGAAAGATGAAACTATCTCTTGACTTGTGTGAAATATTACTTCTTCTTTAAACAATCCATTTCCTCTTGCGTTAACTGTCCCAATGCTATCTCGAATATCTTATTTTTTTTTCCTGTAGATATTGCAAATATTGATCGAAGTTATCTTGACTCAAATATTTGGAAAAGAGATTTTCTACGTAAAGGTTTGGATTCAGTTGGTAGTATGTCATTGGAGCTTTTTTCTCAATTTCATAAAAAAAATCTATTTGTTTGAATTCATAAAACAAATATTTTGAGTTATTTCATCAGTATTATTGATAGTTGAAATTCTAATAGCAAATTAAATATGTAATAGTGAAAAAAAGTGCTGATTTACAAAATATACCAAAAATTAAAAATTTGTGATTATTTAAATGAAAAGTTGAAATATATGTTGTTTGAAGAAAAAGTAGTTGAAAAAGATAATAATTTCTGAATAAAAACTTATAATACAAATGAAACACTGATTCAATGAACGTTTCAAAATATTTTAATATACTAGACGAAATATATAAACTCTAAATGGATTGAAAAAATAAATAATGAAAGAAATTTTATAAATATAAATTAATATTTTATATATTGAGATAACTTTTAAATTCTAATTTAACAATTTAACTTTTCCTATCTCAAAATAAATAATTCTCTCATTTGTTTTTCCATAATTAGAATGAATCACGTGAAAAATTGGCTTTTATTATTCAAATAAACTATTTGAAATTTTTCTATTTTCCTTATAAAATGCAACGTGTAAAGGAAATGTAATTAAAACTAATAAATATTTATGTATCTTGTTACAAAATAAAAAAAACATTCAAGCTATCGAATTTTAAAACTGTAATGCGAAGTAAATTTCATAAAACTATTGCAAAAAAAAGAGGGCTGATGGCCGAGTGGCTAGCGCTCTGGCGCTCGGTTTCACAGGTTTCGAGATGGAGTCTCTGCAGTGCTATGGAGGCTTGTAGTGGTTCGAAATCCACTTTACACGGTAGGTCCCGGTCTGATCTTAGAACATTGTTGTCTGTACTCACGTCCATAGCATGTTTTCAAGCTACACGTGCCCCCTGGATAGTGCTAAATGAGTAACAACCCTTGTTTATGGCAAAAAGATTAACTGTTTCTGTATTAACAGCTGCATTAGAACAACAATATTGTAAATAAATATTTACCGAACTGTTTACTTTAAATATATTCCGGGTGAAACAAAAAATTTACAAAGTTTTTTTTTTTTTTTTTTTTAATGCATGAAAAAATGAACGAGGATGCTATTTGTACAAAACTAAATGTTATGAATTCTGGTTTTATTTAATTTTTTGCATAAAAATTAGTTTTAAATTTTATGTAATGCCGTTTTGTGGCATTATACCACTCAAAGCATTGATGTGATATATAGTCTTTATTAGAAATATATCCGTTTCTTAGCACCAATTTAAATATGGTATCGTTATATGTTCAGTGTTGGTATGTCAATGTTTATGAGTCATCTTCAGACTGCAACGTTTAGGGAAGCTGGTACTCCTTCGTATATTACAGCTTTGTGCAGCATTTGACACCGAATAATTGATTAGTCGCTCATACCTAATTACTTGAACCCTCTTGATAGTCAGAATGGACGTTGGAATGTTTGTTAGGCTATTTAAATTATTGGTATACATCACACTCAATCATACTCTGCACATTTGATACTATCTGCCTTGTAGTTGCTTCAATACAATCAGATATGCCGGTACATGGTATGATAACATTATTCAGAATGTAATATCCTGCGTTGACGGACACATTGAAATATTTTTAACATAGAGAATTGTGTAATGAATCATCCATCCCACTATTATTTCAGATTTCTTTGAGTTAATGTCATACTAAGTGTCAGGTGCCACTTTTTTGTTATAAATTTAAATGTCTTCTTTGTTTAAGTTTCATATCAATTGTGGGTTGAAAATGTTGCATCAATTATTATAAAAATTTTGAACTAGAGTTTTAAATAATTTTCCAAAAACAAATCTGTATTTTCCATGAGAAATTTGGTGCAAATCGCATATTTTACTAGAGCTCGTTCATTTTTTTTTTTAATGAAATCTGCAAAATTCTAGAAACTTTATGCTTATTTTCCGTTATTTTCAAAATTTACTTGAAATAGCTTCAATGTCATACTTTTTCTATTTGTTTTCTTATTAAATTGTTTAATATTTCAAATAAAAGGTCTTTAATAAACTTTAAATTCCACGACTGTTACATTAGAAGCAAGGAAGAGAAAACTTTTTATCTTAAAGGACAAATAAAAAAATCATTAATTTTTTAATAATAAACTAATTAATTATAATCATTTCATTAAGACTTCCTATTCTAAAGCCAATAGATAAGTACTGTCTTAAAAAATAGAATATAAAAGACAATACCATGTTCTTCAATGGAAAAATAATCATTTTAGCTCATTAAACTTTACTGGTTTAAGTTCTCTTTTCATATGCAGATTTCATTAGCTTGTTTGAAAGAACTAATAAGAAACGTTCTTTTGTAACTATACTTTAATTTAATCAACAAATACTTAAATAAAAATAAAAATTTATATTTCATTATCCAGTTCGCATAATTTATTTTCAGTTTGCTTTTGCTTTTGTTTTCAGAACTTCTTTCCGGTCGCTTTCGGTTTTAGAGTTATTTCTTTTTTATTTCTTATTCTTTGAAAAATGGTTCAGATTATTTAATTAAATTCAATAGAACGCCAAAAAAGAATCTCATATACCAAATTCAAAATTTATTGAGATTGGTTAAGTATAACTTTACTCCTACATTAAATCATTTATAAGATCTTCGTTTTTCTTTTTGTCTCTGATGTAAAAATTCGACGTTCTTTATTGTAAAATGTAGATGCATGATTTTCTAAAATTACTCTACATGTGAACTGTCAATATACACAAAAAAAATTTCAAAATATTTATTAAACTAAAAAAAAATGAATTACATTTTTTAAGCAAACTAATCATGTTTGCTGTAATTACCAATAACAAAAACTCTTTCCTGTTTTTTTTTACCATCATCTAAATTTAGAAATGATCATATTAAAGTGTAGACTCAAATAATTATTTATTCATACTAAATTTTTATTATTTTACTTGTTTAAAAACTCTTTGTATACAGTTTTCACGATATTTTTATGTTACTTCTCCAACATATTTTGCTTGATGCTAGGGATTATGTCTCTCAATTTAAGGACGTCGTTACACAAGAAACCAATATTTAAAATATATAATGATAATAATACATAAATTAAACAAAAAGTTTTCCTCTTATATGAAAACTAAACTCCATAAACTATAAAAACAGTCGATTATAAATCGATTATTGCTCGATTATAATTGTAATTTAATAATTACATTAGTAAAATTTTAAAGAATAATACTTGAAAGCATGTAATTATTATAAAAAGCAATATTATCTTAAATGTCTCTTTATCTTCTATGCATTATTAACTGGAAAGATAATCCATTTATTAGTGGATGTAAAGTAACAAAATACTAATATAAGTGTTTATGAAGCTGGGATTTGTTTCACTTTGATATTAAAATTCATTCCACGAATTTTCAATATAACTTAAAGAAAACACACGATCTTTAGAAAATAACAACTTGTGTACTTTGCAAAAAAGCAAACCCTTTCATATAATTTTAATAAAATATAAGTTTGAAAATAAACTTTCTTAAATTTTCCATACAAAAACAAATGTAATTTCTCTAAGATAGTTTTATTATATTTAAATTCTGAATATGTTTATACAGTTATTATACTGAAATATCTAACAAACAATAGAATGATCAAATTGTTTCAGATCCAGCTGAATAATTCTGTAATCTATTTTAAACAAAACAATTTAACCTGAAAATAACATTAAAAAAAAATTTACTTTGAAAATACTGGGTTTGTGTTAAAAATGCATCGTAAAAATATTTTTACTAAGATATTGTGATAGTTTTAAATTTCAATAAAGTGGTTATATGTGCAATATATTTTACAGAAATCGAGATATTAGTTTCAATTTTTAACAATAAAATCAAATTTGAATAATAATTTTAGGAATAGTTTTTGTAACAACAAATAAATATATATATATATATATATATGTGTGTGTGTATGTGTGTATTAGATTATGTTTCATAAAACTCTGTATTCCTAATAATTAACAACAGAATTGACAGATAATCAATTGCTAGATTTCGAGATAAATAACTAGAAGTCTAGCCATTTAAAATTAAAATTAACCAAAAAGGCTGCAATATTCCATTTCATAATTATTTTTTTAAATATCATAATAAGAATAAATTTATTCTTAAACAATATTCTATTTCCTTTGATAACAAAAAACAAAAATCAAATTAAATTAGATAAATAATCAAAACATGTAAAATAAGATCTTGTGAATCATGTAATAAGATAAAATATGTATCTTACATAGCGCAGTATTATGATAATAATCAAAGATTATTTTAAAAATTATTTTTGTATTGCAAGATTTAAATTGTAGTTTGTAATTCGTCTATGAAAATGGATATTAATATTGTATAACCAAAAACATTTTTTTCAAATTTAGATTTTTTTTTATATAAATAAATGTTTTGCGATATGATAGATTTATATTATATCTTTCATAAGAAAATTAAAGTAATGGGATGATATCAGAATAAAAGTTTTTAGAATTAGTAAAAAAATTGTTTTTGATTTGTTTTATAAAGTAAAATAATTTTCTTTTTAATTCGAAATCCGATAAGCTCTTCTTGCTTCTGTTTTTTTTTGTGTGTGTGAGTTTCTCGTTTGTAAATAAAAAATAATTTTAAGAAAAGTTTATGCTATATACTGGAAATTATATTTTAAAACATATTTTGACATTGCATAACAAATTTTCGTTAAGTATTCAGAAATATTCTTACTTCGATTCTAAAAAATATTAATAAAATAGCCTCTTTGTTTTTGGATATTGGATATAAATTATTTTGATTTTAATTTTTTTGTTCGTGAGCTACCATACTTTTATTCAAATCATAAAAGTTTTAATACCAATACTTTTTCCAGTTACTGAACAATGTCCATTCAATTTCTCAAACTCAAGCTCAAAAATTAAATTAAGTTCTGTTTAAAACTATCAACCGTGAAGCGGAAAATTGAATAGCACCAAAAACACTTAAAATTATTCTTTCTTAAAAGAAAAAAAAATTTCAAAGTTCTTTTGTTATTTAAGATTTGGATCGGGCACTTCTCAGTCACATATGATTCAAGACGTTTTTTTTTCAATCATAATTCTTTTAGTTTATAAGGTCTTCAAGAAATTTCTTTTTAATGATCAATTATTTTTGAAAAACAATTTAATGTCAGTTTGATCATATTTAATGGTAGTTGAAATATTTTTTAGGAAATTGGTTTCTAAGCTACATAAGGGAAGGTTTAATCAATAAATGTCCAAACAAATTAATATTGTAGTGTGCATCGTTTGTTTGTGCAGCCTGATCTGTGTGGGGTCGGGTTGAGACAAAAGTTTAAAACACATAGCTTTACTTACAAGCATTAAATAAAACATTAATACCACAATTAAAGATATACAATATTTAACACACAGCATGAAACATATTTAAACATATTAAGATTTGTGGAAGAATATTTAAATACAGATATTATACTACTGGGAACCAAAAGTGAATTCAATTTTTTTTTCAAAAACTCTTTATTTATTCTTCAAAATTTATTTCATCGCCTTCCAAGTAATCTCTTCCAACATATGCCAACTTTTTTGCTAAAATTTGTCAAATTTCATATGCCAATTTTTTTGCTAAAATTTTTAAAATTTAAAAATAAATTTGCTTTTAATCCTCAATGCATACTAAAAAGTCATCGACAGGGATGGCCTTCAAAGAGAGCGGCGATTCACTTTGAATCTCTTCAATTCGACTCAAATCGGAGTCCTCTGAGTAGTCTTTTGAGTTTAAAGAATAACCAGAAGACGCACGGTGTGAATACGGTGGTTGTGGAACTATATGGGTTTCGTTTTTGGCGAAAAAGTTACGAAAAATCAATGCAGAATGAACTATCGCATTCAGTGTTTTCGGTAGCAATCGAGATTTGACGCGTTTGAGGTCCAAAATGGAATTTACGGATCATTTTGAAATTCCATCATCAGCAAGGTCTCTAATTGTAAATCAGCGGTTTGCAAGCACCAAATCTTTAATTTTTTGGACGTGAGCTTCGTCGGCTGAGGTTGATGGTTGACCAGAGCGCTCTTCGTCTTCAACGCCAGTTGCCTTCTGTTTTCTGACGCCAGTCTTCTGCCTTCTTTGAACAGTTTATACCACTTCTATACTTTTCTTTCCGATACAGGATTGCTCACCTTTTGCAACATTCTATACGTTTCCGCAAACAAAATTTAATGCAAGTTCTTCGCCAATTAATTCAGAGATTTCAAAAGTCGCCAGAATCAGTTTTAGCATCTCACAAAGCCAAGCGTAACTCAAACACAAATGAATAGTTTGAAGTCAAATTTCACACAGATGTGAAGAACAGTGCCAGCAATCTCGAAAAAAAAAAAATTCCATAAGCCCCAAGAATTTTAAATTTTAAATTGGTCTTACTTTTTGGACACAGTTGTATGCGTTTCATGTTTATATTTATGTTTATTATATTATTTATATTATTATATACTTTATATATGTTATATTTATGTCTCTTCGTTTTATGTTTAAATATTACAAAAAAGATTCGGGGAAGGATTCTACTTCTAAGCTGTAAATAATATTACTCGGGTACACGCTGGATCGCGAAATATACTTTCTCTCAGAATGAGAGTTTGTAGGCCAATAAATACACAGGATTGTGCTAAATATTATTTCTCTCGGGATGAGAGAATGTAAAGTAAATGGTTCTCAACAAAAACGCGGGAATTGCGCTTCTCTCGGTAGCAGTGCCGGTTGCACTGTACGTCCTCTCTTGTGAAAGTCTCGATGCCTATTGAACGCCTATCTATCTCGATTGCCTATCTCGATGCCTATCCCGAACGCCGTAAGCAACGCTCTTGCAATGCGTAGGAAGAAACATAGTTGCGCAGGTTGGAACCACGGTTACTATATCATATTAAATTTTGTCGCAATAAAATTTTAAAAATAATACACAGTTATTTTATTAGATTTACTATATAATAATTATTTTAGGTTTCAACTGAATGTTATGTATATAATTAATTTAATTAACCTTCTGTCGGAGCAATTAATTTATAAACAATGTTTATTACAGCAATTCCGTATACATTCAATCAAACTACCAGCCATGGAAGGTAAATAATTCGACTTATTATTTTTTATTCAAAAGCATTAAAAATTGAACAGAAAAAATTCAAAAGAAATTTAACAAAAAATGAACAAGAGACGTTTTGGGAGTGCAATATGTATATATATATTCATATTGTGCTTCGAAAAGCATCTGAAATATCTTCATTGTGTTAAAAAAGTATCAGGAATGTATAATTTCAAACACGCACGTGAAACATATACGTTACAATTTCTTTTTTTTTCAAGTTGGTAGCATTGTAATGAGTTATTTGTAATGAGTACGCGAAATTTGACCGATATCTGTCAGTCAGAGTGTTGACAACAATTATTTTCGTAATAACACATTTTGGGTTGGTTGCCGAATTGCTAAAAATTCCCTAAATTGTTACGATTTATCGCAAATGTCAAAACCACAATCATATCAATGGTATAAAGCATTGAGAAAAGGCCAAGAAGTGGTAGTTAATATACCAAATTCGGATCGATTTCCAACTCTTACAGTTCGGATTCGAAAGATCGACAAAATCAAAAAGTTGGTGGTCAACAATCACCACATAAGATTTCTGTGCTGGTTCAAAAAGTGAATATATTAATAATTTTTATAACATTATGAAGGATATTTTGGGCATAAAGCGCCTCGCTGTATGATTGGTTTTGAAATAGCTCTATTTTGTCCAAAAAAGAGCATCGAATTAGATTGCTGAAGACATGATTTCTCCAGCCTCTACTCTACCATCACGAAACAAAACTAACATCATTAACCAAGCGCCGTATTCACTTGATATGGCACCGTGTGACTTTTTACTGTTCCTAAAGTTAAAATTACCCCTCAAAAAAGACATTTTGATGCGATTTAACCTATAAAAGAAAATTTTCTGAAGGAACTGAAGGCCATAATTCAATCAACCTTCCAAAATTGTTTGGTTCAAAAAATCTCCAAAATGTATGCGACAAAATAAATTTTGTGGAATAAATTGTTTTTTGTGTGTTTTATTTAACAATATCGGAAATTTTTTTTTACACAGAATGCATGTAATATTAGAAAGGGTGCCTCAATATCAGTAATTAAGTTTATTTAAAATAAAAGGCAAAAAAACGACTATAACATTTCAGTTTTTAAATTTTTAAAATAGGCAAGAATAGAATCAACGTCTTTTATTGCAACCATTCATTCTTCTTCTCTAAATGATTTAAACATCTTCAATAAAAACTGTCATCTTTCAAGAGTCACGTCTTTTTCTTACCAGTCTCACTTCTCTCGTAATTCTTCTCTATCGTATTTATTCAACCAATCTACTTCTTTCTTCTCGCAGGAAAAGCTTTTCGCTGTCAAATGTCACACTCGGCAATCGGGAGAGGACAGATCCTCATGTCAGAGAAAATCATGTAAAAAATACAAAAGAAAAAAAAAGATAGTCGAGTGTCATTGACGGATCCAATATAACTTCTAATTTGCTAATCTACCGTCTGCAGATGCCTGCATCTTCTAAACAAATTAATGTTAGGCTCATTTAGCCAAGCATTTAGAGATTCGGCGTCTGCGAAAAAAATCAAAATTAGAAAAATTAAAACTGCAAAGACTGGATAAAAAGGAAAAAAAAAATCACCAGTTATTTTCATCAATCATTGATCTTATATTTTCATTATCAATCACTAATTTTGACTTCTTTTAGTCACTAAATTATTGACAATTTTTTGATGTGTTCGATGCTGGGGAAGTCAAGTTTTGTCCCTCATAATAACCAATCTTTCTGACATCAAATAGGTTATTCGGCTGCACAGCAATAATTTCATAAGGGCCAAAAAGTTTAGGTCTAAGTTTAAGTCCTACACCAAATTGGGGTCTCTGGATTGCAATTTGGTCACCAACTGAGTTAATTGTAAGTGTATTTTTGTGTTTATTGTACACTTTCATGTTAACAAGTTATAGCTCTATTTTTTTTCCTGGTTACGTAAATGTTTTTTGTAAAGAAATGTGTGTCGTAAATATTCATAATCAATTTCTTCTTCATCAACTTTCTTCTGTTGGGCTTTATTTCCCTTTATTCCTTTAAATGCGTACAAAGTTGGTTTTCCTTTAGCTGGAATATGCTGTTTGTTTGCAATTCAAGATAGTTTTTATTTTGAGAATTTTCGTGGTTTGGTCTTTTCCTTTTGTTTCCCGTATTCATTTTGATTGATGTGGAATGTACCACTATTAATTTGTGTCTATCTTTGTTTGCTGCAAAACTTCATTAGCTTCCTTAACATGTAGAAAATTGATGGTCTTACACTTGAAAACTGGTGAAGTGTTGAACGTGATTTGGAAAACATTTGAGAAATACTTGGCTACATCCGTAAAAATAGTATCAAGGGGATTTTCGATTACATACAATTTCTTTTCGTTTATTTTAATACAATCAGTCTATGGGTGATTTTTACTTTTCTCACAAACAAAATCAATGTTTAATAGTTGATCGCGGAACTTCTTGGTTTTCAGCTTTTCGAAATTGTTTATAGCTTTAGCTTCAGATTCAAAACATAAAAATATTTATGATCTTTCAACCGCTTTGGAATAATATGCGTTTGATATTAAAGCATTTTTAATATCAAGAGATAAAAATCTTAGTTCTTCTCAGCTAACATCTTTTGGGAATTTGTTACAGTTGCAGTTATTCATTGTAGATTATTTTTCTGTTATTTATGTTAATCCAGGCAAATGGCAAACCCATACATTATCATACATCAGTCAATCTTAATATTATTTATAAAACTATCATACAACTAAAATGTTCTATATTTGAGCTATCCTTTTATTTATGTACATACATATATACAACTAAAAACTATCATACAACTAAAATGTTCTATATTTGAGCTATTAAATATATATTGATTTAAATAATATAATATAATGGCAAATGAACCTCAAACTATCATACAACTAAAAACTATCATACAACTAAAATGTTCTATATTTGAGCTATCCTTTTATTTATGTATATATAGTAAATTTAAATAATATAATGGCAAATGAACCTCAAACTATCAACTACAACAACTAAAATGTTCTATATTTGAGCTATCCTTTTATTTATGTATATATAGTAGATTTAAATAATATAAAAATGAACCTCAAACTATCATACAACTAAATGTAATATAGTAGATTTAAATAATATAATGGCTGAACCTCATCATACAACTAAAAACTATCATACAACTAAAATGTTCTATATTTGAGCTATCCTTTTATTTATGTATATATAGTAGATTTAAATAATATAATGGCAAATGAACCTCAAACTATCATACAACTAAAAACTATCATACAACTAAAATGTTCTATATTTGAGCTATCCTTTTATTTATGTACATATAGTAGATTTAAATAATATAATGGCAAATGAACCTCAAACTATCATACAACTAAAAACTATCATACAACTAAAATGTTCTATATTTGAGCTATCCTTTTATTTATGTATGTATAGTAAATTTAAATAATATAAGGGCAAATGAACCTCAAACTATCATACAACTAAAAACTATCATACAACTAAAATGTTCTATATTTGAGCTATCCTTTTATTTATGTATATATAGTAGATTTAAATAATATAAGGGCAAATGAACCTCAAACTATCATACAACTAAAAGCTATCATACAACTAAAATGTTCTATATTTGAGCTATCCTTTTATTTATGTACATATAGTAGATTTAAATAATATAATGGCAAATGAACCTCAAACTATCATACAACTAAAAACTATCATACAACTAAAATGTTCTATATTTGAGCTATCCTTTTATTTATGTACACATAGTAGATTTAAATAATATAATGGCAAATGAACCTCAATTGAAATCTAATGTGTAGTTAAACAGACATTGTTAGTAAACAGACATTGCTGAAGTGCATGTCTGGAATGCTAATTCACATATTTTGTTCAAAATATGCATTAAAAAAAGTGAAAACTTGACATTAAAAGTTTTGCATCAAGAACGATTCGTAAGTAGAAACAAGTTCGTAATTGGAATCAATACATGTCCTTCATCATTAAAATATCCATTTCGAAACTTAAACGACTAAGAAACACTTTTAGTAACATACTTAATGGATCCATTTCATGTCCATTATGTGTGTCACAAACAAAACAAAATTCAACTTTTAGTAAGAGCATTTATTCCAATTGAATTTCCAAGAATGATAAACTAAAAGAAATTTTCCGACGGTGACATTTTAATAGAACCGAAGTAAGGAAAAACTTTCAGAGGATAAGTGAAGAAAAAAAGCCCACGAACAAAAATATTTACTTGTTTATTTTTTACCAGACAGTTAATGGGAGAAAGTATGAGGCACCACAAAATCCAAAAACTTTTGAGCAAATTAAGCTGATTAAGAGCACATCAAACACAAAAGACAATGTAAAATAATAAGATGTCTCGTTCATCATTCCGCAGAAAAGCAAAACAATCCGACAAAGCGAGAGACTAATGTATTTGACGCAGCGCGATTTGCGAATGCATTAGAGCTAACCGCTTTTTAATTAAATTCACATTGTTTCAGAAGAATACGCCCGCCACATATTACGCTCATTATTTGAGCCTCGTGTGAGTGCTCGTGGTGTGTTATGGTTAAGTTTTTGTATCTCAGGCTGATATCCGTTTTGTCATTTTTTCCCTTTTATTTCAATTGCTTGGTTAGGAAATCATAATAGAATAAAATACATTTATTTGCATAGTTAAAGTTTTCCTACATCACAAAAAGAATGATTATTTATTCATTTGACCAGTTTCGATCAAAACAAATATACTGCCTTACATTCAGTATTCGGCAGATAATGGCAATTCAGATACGAAACGCTTGATTATTATTATTATTATTATTATAGTTACTTCTCATGAATCTCAATAACATAATTTCTTAGAATATCTATATATTTGTCTGAAACAATTGAGAAAATGATATACATTAGATGACATTGAAGTTTCAATTCATTTTTCATTATAACGATGCAAGACTTCTGCGTGCTTAATAATGCTTTTGTAATAAAAGAAACGAACGTATGGCATTTTAGCTAGAATAAAGGAAATGAATTTCAACATAAGACATTTTAGTATTACATTCTCTTCTTTCGAATTCAACAATTTGTGATTGACATTTCTTGACCTTTGGGTCACTAAAATGTTATGTTTACTAAAAAGTATGTTCTTTTATATGTTATGTTATACAGACATACATTAAAAAAGGAGAGTATTTCGATCAGTACTTGGTTAAAAAATTTTCTGTTCTACCCATTTAATACAAACATATTCAATCTGAATGCCTGAATAAATAGTTTATCACAATATTTTTATTAAATTATTATTTTTCTGTGACATCAGATTTTCTATATCCTCTAATGCAAGCGAAATTTCATATCATGGCATTCATCATTATTTGAGCATCTATTATAATTAGAAATAGTATGTGATTTCGTAGTATTCTTATAATCAATTAAAACATTATCTTATAATTGATGATTGTTGCTGTTTTTATGAAAATCCTGCATTTTGACTAATCATTCTCCGCTTTAACGGCCGACATTTATAGAGGTAGCTCTGTCAGGGCTCACGATGGGGTCCTGTTAAACTGCAGCCATCACATGTATTTGAATACATCAAAAGTTCACATTTTAGA
>BPLQ01000889.1:0-74459 GCA_021605075.1 Caerostris darwini | reverse complement strand
GTATTTTTAAATAAATACAATTTTTCTAGTTCAGTTATGCAGAGGGATGTAATCAGTATGTGTTGATATGCAATAATTTGGTATTAGTACAAATTTAAGAGATGAAATTATGATTTAAATATGACTGCAGTCTCTATGCTATAAAATCACAATAATAAGTTATCCATTAATGGATAACATTATATTATTAGAAAATACATTTATTACCAAAGTTTAAAAAACAAATTATTTTGAAGCATTTAAATGAAGCAGAATGAAAAAAAATTCTACTTCAAATTTTTAAATCATTTTAAACCAAAAATGAAAATTATAAGCAATTTTGAATTGTATTTTTGAAATCTTTTCCATCTTACTACAAATTTTGATTTGTGAATTTTAAATTAAAAATTATCTCTGTAATTCACAGCTGGGCTAGTTCAACTACTGATGAAAAATAATCTTGATTTTAGTTTCATTTCTGATTTTATTTTGAAGCAAAATAAATAAGAGTGTGAATTATTTAAATATTTTGCAGAAATGATGAAATATTCCTAATTATTACTGATAATTTTTATAAATTATTGCAAGTATCTAACAGAGTAAAATTTATAAAGGATTTTTGTCTAATAAAAATGTCCCATCTGCATAAAATACTACTTCTTCAATGGCTTTCAGCCCTCATGGTGGGCCCAAGGCTTTTCTATCACTGGCATATTCTGAAACATGGGATATTGCTTTTCCTTTTTACGAGGTAGGAATGTTAATCCCAATCAACGGTTCCATAATAGAACTCACGAATTCTAAGGGAGACGATGTATTTAACCCCTAAGATCCCAGTCTGAGGTTTAAAGTGGATTCCGAAGCACTACAAACATCCATGATACCGTCGGGACACGAACCGAAACATGTTGTCTGTCACTCTGGTACCCTGTTCCTAATACATATATATAACTCCTTGGCACTACAACCCATTGTGGACCAATGCCGGTGGAATACTGGCAGATTTCGGGCAGGATATGGTCTTTTTTAAATAGCAATGTTGTTTTCCCTACGCCCAATACTTACAGTCATATTAGACAAGTCTTATGGTTTAAATGATTATGAACCACTACAAAACATCAATGATACCATCTGTACTCGAACCCAGTCAGAAGCCTGTAGCACCAAGAAATTATATATATATATATATATATATATATAAAGAGAGGGACAGAGAGAGAAAAAGGAAAATTCAATTGTTTGAAACCATTTAAATTTATTTTTTGGTAACCGGAAAATTTTCATAATCGAAAATTATATAAATTCATATTAATACTAATCGAGGAAATATACTATAAAAATATTTATAAATGCATAAAAAATATGTTAAATATATGCTTAAAATATATTGAGTTCTGTATATATTTAGTTCTGGATTATATGGACATACATATATACATGTTTAAGATAAAGCATCATTCATAAGTATTCATCTATTATTTATGCATATACTTTAATATTTACCATTCCTTAATTTTACATCTGACTGTAAGTAAACGAAGTCCATCTCACCAAATCTGAAACCACAACAAACCAAATGAAACTCATCCTTATATTTTATTAAAATAACAAAGTATCCCCCTGACAGACCGAATTTAATTCCCAATCTGTCCAAACGAGGAGGAATCACATGTCGTTTTAATGAGAACACATGACTGTGGAAACGCACCCTTCTCAACCGCCGTGGCAATCAATGTCAGCGAGAGCACGAAATGGGCTTGCTGTGCCCATGCCACAACTGAATCTTCGGAGGTCATCCCCCATCGTATCTTCCGCTGTCATGAATATTTCGATGCATTCCAGGGGGAGATTCATAATTGGAAATTTCAATTGCACGGATTTTTGAACAGGCTTTGTTTGGTTTGTCTGAGGTTCCCCCAATCAAGTGACTTCGACATCTGCTGGTTCAACTAATCATGGAACCTTAGAACTAAATAGATGGGGATACCTGGGAAAGGGTGGTATGCTCTTGAGTGGGAGGTGGATTTAAAGGAGCTTTGATAGGTCTATGCGTGAAAAATTTGGTATTCATTTATAGGTTAAAATTAGATTTGAATCGCGTTTCGACGAAGTTTTACCAGATATTAAATTTTTTTTTTGTTTAGCATTTCATATTGTGCAAACTACTTTGAATATTCTGAAAATTAAATCTTCTGACTATTTTGATATGATTTTGACTTCATTGATAATTATTGCA
The DNA here is from genome assembly GCA_021605075.1 of Caerostris darwini. Lineage (NCBI taxonomy): Eukaryota > Metazoa > Arthropoda > Arachnida > Araneae > Araneidae > Caerostris > Caerostris darwini. Next base: position 72,244 of record BPLQ01000889.1, on the reverse strand, counting down.
TATCAGCATGTAATGAGCCACATTATCACACTGCATAAAGAAAGATTCCATGTATGAAAAACACTTAGGGATTAGACTAAATATTTTTCAATAGATCCAAAGTATTTTCATTAAATACAATTTTTTCTTGTTCAGTTATATAGTGTGGTAACGTATCTCAGTATGTGGTGATATGTAATAATTTGGTATTAGTATTTGTGGTAAGCTTTACTTGTGCATCTCTATGCAATAATTATCAAATAAATCAAAGTCATATCAAAATATTCAGTTTATTTCATTACAGAATATTTTTCAAAAAATATCAGTAGCGTTGTATTCACTGATACATATTAAAAACAGAGTGCTGCTGAGCTACAAAGTCAAGACACGACTTTCAAAAAGGGCACTTTTGGAACACCCCTGTATTTGTATAAGAAAACGTAGCATGCTTAAACCCATTGCCACAAATGCCATCGAGTCAACTGCAACTTTCCCCATCAGCTAATTCAAGGTACCCCCTAGCCCACTACTTGGCTTTAGCTCATTGACTTCAACTTTGTGTAGATTTATAAAAATGTAAATTTTTACTTTAAAAATTATTTTATTTACAGCTTTTTTTTTCTCCATAACTTCACTTTATTTAAATTGCAAAAATCACGTAAAGACGCTCAACCAAGCAATTCAAGCTGATTGGTTTTCATGTTCACAATGCTTTAAAATAAATAAGTATTAATTAGATCGTGAGAAATGCAAAAATGAAATATATTAACAAAAGTAATGTTCAGGAAAATATACTTTATTTTGTAGGACAGTTGTGCTTAGTTTATTTTATTTCCTGGAGGTATAAAAAAACATTTTCCATAAAGAAATATATTTTTTGTATTTTTCATTCGATACTGATACAATAAACTTTCCATTTTTTTACCGAACATTTCTACATTTCTTTACAAAAAAAACATCTTGACTTATTCCACAAAATTTTGCAACCACTCTATTTCAATTATAGATAAGATTTCAATCCTTACGTCATAACAGTTTTAATAATTCCATTGTTTGAGAACACGGAATTCTTTAAAAGGGAGAAGGAGTAGTCAGTTTCATTAAATTTAAAACTCACTCGGTTTCATTTTGACAGGCGAATAACCATCTGCCTGCTTGAGTCTCTGAAATGCACATTAACCTCTTCGCCTCAAGTCATTCATTCTTGCATAAATAAGACGAGGCCACTCCTGACAGCGCTTGCTCGGTTCAAATACTTAAACGTAAGGACTTATTTATGTTTCGAAATCCGACAGGCTGTTGCATACCATTGTGTTGAATGTTGCATGCCACTTTCATGTATACATTATTAAGAGAACCAATGTTAAATTGACATGAATCACATGTTAAAGAAAGGCTATCGTGACAGTCATTGCTTCCAGAAGCGAAGAGCATCTCAAAGGAAAGGAAATCTTGTGTAAAATTTCTCGCATATGAAGTCAGCTGAGTTTTATCCCATATGATATCTACTAATAACATGCATCACCAATTATTGGATGGTTATCGTGACAATCATTGCTACTAGAAACGAGGAACATCGCTGGTAACAGGAAAACTTGTGGAAAAGTGTGTTGCATATGTAGTCAGCTGAGTTTTCTTTCATATGATATTTAATAATGACATGAATCAGCAATTACGAGGTGTCTATCGTGACAATCATTGCTTCCACATATGAGGAGCACCGCAGGTGAAAGGAAAACTTGTGGAAAAGTTTCTCGCATATGTAGTCAGTTAAGTTTTCTGAGTATTCTCCCATATGATATTTAAATGAGGAGAAATTGCTCTTTAAACATTTCCTGAAACACAATGTCCTGACCTCACCAATATTCTGGTACAGTTCCAACTTACATAAGTGTATCACGAAGCTATCAAGGTACAACAAGATAAAAACATTTCTAACAAAATATGAAGTTTGTAAAAAACTTTCCAAGCTTTTGATAATACTTTTATTAAAACTGCAATGAAAATAACTAAAAACAACGAAATGACATAGATATTTTTTTCCAAGCCAAGTTCGGTATGTGTGTTTCAATACTGATAAAAAAAAAGGCTTATTAATTCTATAAAAAATTTCACTGGTTGTGATTTTTTTTAAATATTGCATTTTTCAAAATATGCATTCTCAGGAAGGAATCATAAAACATTGATTACATACCAAACAATTTCAATTTGTTAAAAAAATCATAGACAAACATCATTAAATTCTTTTTAATTGAAAAGTAATCATGTTTTCAGATATAATTAAACAGAACCATGGATTACAGATTTACTTAGCTTAATTACTTTTGCAAAAAAAAGGCAGACAGAAAAAAAAATTAAAAATAAAAAAAAAAAACATTTAAAATTTTTATTAATTATCAATAATTAATTGGAAAAGAAGTGTAATTAAAATAGGAAGATATCAGGATTACCTAAATTAATTTTTTAATAATGTCCTCTTTGGTTTATTTCAAGTAATTACAATAGGATATTAATTAAATTGTTCAAGATATAGTACATAATCTAAACGTGTTACCAGTGGATATTCCTTATATAATAAAGCATTAAAATTTTATATTTTATAATCGTCTTTCTATAAAAGATTTACCAACAAAATTCTTTGTTATACTAAATTTGCTACTTAACCACATAGATTCAATAGCTTATAAAGTATACGATAATGAAATCTATCTTTTTATGTATTAATATCTTTAATTTAAAAAAAAAATAAATAAAATATTTTATAATCATATTAATATTTCTCGATTTATATTAATGATTAAAAAAATATCAACACATTATGTTGACAGATTTGAAGCCAAGTAACTTTTCATTAAGGAGATCACTGATTCGAATCCTATTGTGGCATGAATTGCTTTCAATGAATTTAGAGACGAAAAGACTGGAAGGCAGTGGCATTGAATGATTGGATTTATGTTAGAATTTGAATACATAGATACATGTAATTCAGGACAGTTAGTCAGAAAGATATATATGTATCATAATTGAAAATTCAAAAAGAAAAATATGCTAAAAAACACATGCACGAAATGTAGTATCTTCAATAACCGTATCTTTCAAGTATCTTGAATTCAAATTTGAACTCATTGTGATGAGTGGTTCTTTTTTTACAGCATTTTGAAAGTGGTACTTTAATCATAATCACCCTGTATATTAGGACATATACAATTTTTTTCACAACGGAATGTAATAAAATAAAAGAGAGCTAAAAGTAAAAATCTTTTAAGAACATATAATTGAAACACAAATTATAAGTATTTAAAGAAATTTTTATAGACATGAAACTATGAAACAAACTACATAAACACTAATAAACTTAAATTAGTGTTTATCTATAAACGTTTCATAGTTTTTTCAGACTTTTGTATCTAGCTCAATAAATATTGTCTGAAGGTAGTCTGACATTTTATAGGAGTTATCTTTTAATAAATTATTCTCATATATTTTTTTCTTAATTTAGACACGTAATAAAACTTGGGTCGAAATCTGTTGTTCTATTCTGTATAAAGAGGGGAAAATCAGTACTAATTAACCGTAATAAATAATTCTTTTCGATGTGATCTTTTGCCGAAAACTTTTTTATTGCTAATTACTATAATTAATGTTTGAAGCTCTGGAAACAAAACTTCTGAAGGATACTCCAACTGCAAGACACTCTTAAAACATTAAGAGGGACGAAAATGAAGTAGGAAAAAAAATGCTTTGCTTCTTGTTATTTTCCCTCACCAACAATGAACGTTCTCAGCATAATTATACAGACAATAGGTGGAAATGATTCAGATTCGTGACAGTTTTAATTAAACATTTTTTCGCAAATTAATATCCTATTAAGAAGCTGCACTGTTTGCACCGATGTCCGTTTGCAAGACTACTTAAGCCCAAGTTTCTGGATAAAAACTCTGGACTGGTTTTTACCTTTATTTCGAGTCATGCTTTCTCCAATTAACTGAAGGGACCCTAATAAGGAAAAATTAATAAATGACTGCCGTTGAAATACTTTTTGTGTGCTTTGCTGGAGTTGCGCTGATCTCTAACGAGTTTTTGGGATCTCGCGCAAAAATTAGTGCACTAATGAATGGCCAAAAAGAATCGAATTAATTGATATCTTATTCCTAATTACTTTTCTCGAATGAGATTTCTTCTTGGTAAGAACTATAACATGCAAAGAATTATATTTCAAAATAAGATTTTTTTTCGTTTTGTTAATTATAGACTCCTTAAGATATAGCTTTAGTGTGCACAAAGAACAGTTTACTATTTTAAATGGATAATCAGTAACCTAGCAATTAACTTTTGACGTTTCTTAATGAGAAACCCGATTTGAAATGCAATAAAAGAAAACAAACTAAAACGTTTCTTTCGTTCACGTTGAAGACAATTTTATGAGCAAAAAAAATTCATCAGCAAGTTTGAGGAGAATGGGATATAAAAACCACATATGTTTCTCATCATTGAAATTGTACACTCCGATTTGTAGTGCCCAAAGGACTAGCATTTATTAGTGCATGGCAAACTTACTTGCATGATTTCAGATCGATTCATGTCCACCATGGCACTATTATTATGAATGGAAAATTAATGTTGCTTAAATGTTGCTCCTGTTAATGTTGTTAATGTTGCTCCTGTGATAATTAAAGAAAATGGATATCACTGGATACGATTTTCACTGGTGGCGAACATGAAAAGTGGACAAAACTTTATTATTATCAATGCTAATCAGAGAAGCTTCTATCCTGTGATAATGCGAGCAAGTGAAGGAATAAAATTCTTTCTCACCTTTGCGTATAACCACTGCTTTAAGAAACTTGGTTACTGGATGGCAATCATAATAACAAGTCAGATATTCTCGCATTTGCTATCACTAAATTTTTGGTTTTGTTAATAAAATACTTCTGAGTATTATGTTCAATGAAATATTTTCAATTTTAGATGAATGAATGGTGGCCTAGTGAACAGTATATAAGGTTTTCATGTATAAGAAATCGAACTGAAAGGACTTTGGACTGAAGATTTATAAAACTTTTCTTTGTCCCCAAGAATGCATTTTCATAGAATGGAAAATTTCTCTATTAAATTCAGAGAAATCAAGGAGGATGGAATTAAAATCACATATTCCGGACACATTTGAAAATGTTTACCTAATTTTTGTTGTTTTTGTATCATTAGTTTTCATAATGAGTCTAACAGAAACAAGTAAACAAGTGGTGTTATCAAAAACAATGGACAATCAGCATTATTCGTTATTCTATGATAATGTGAACAGGTGAATGGATAAAGTTCGATTCATCAAGGATTTCAAAGTTTGAGGAACTTCATAGACTCAAGTGGACAGGATAATCAATGGATAATCGACATCAATAGTTACGCTGCATTAATGAGCGAGTAAATGGATGAAATTTAATTCTGCATTAATGGCGAGCTTGATGAGTTGGACATAGTGGACATAACAGTATCATTATCAATGAAAATTCAGTACCATTCGATGCCCTGTGGTAAAGTGAATAGATGAAATTCGATTCAAAATTAGTAGCGAGCATGATGAGTTTGATCGACTCAAGTGTACATCATCAATGGAAAATCGGAAGTTCTGAGTTCTTGCGGAAAAGTGATCCGGAGAATTCATGAAATTTGATTCCCCATTGGTGATGAGCATGATGAGTTTGACCTACTCAAGTGGACATGAATTTTTCATCATCAATGGATAATTGACACCCCTCATTGTCCTGTAGTAATGTGAACAGGAGGACTTATGAAGTTCTAGAATCCACAGATGGGGATTCAATCCAATACAGCCTTCAGAAAGAAAGAACTTCAATGACAATAGCGACAATTGCGATATTCCTGCATTGATATTTGGGTCGTTAGCCAATTTTTTCAGTCCTCATTTACAGTAAGCAAATGAGGAGTAGTTATTTATGAAATTCTTTAAGGAAAGTAATCTACTCATCAGAATTCTTCACACACACAGACATATATATATAAATATATATATATATATATTTATTTATTTATATGTGTGTGTGTGTGTATTAAGGGTAGCCTGGGGCTCCTAAAATATTGAAAGGACAGTAAATTTACTTCTGTTGTTGTTGTTACTAATCCCCCTGGTGCAGACAAGGCCTACACAGGTCCAAAACATGCTATTTGTAAGGATACTGGGCCATGGTTAAGGGTAATGCAGCTTTACTTTAGCGAGAGAACCAAGAGGGCAGAAGACTGACTAAGCCTCAAGACAACGCTCTATGATCTTATTAGACCGGGACCTAATATTTAAAGCGAATTCTAAACTCTATGGCACCACCAGGACTCGAACCTGAAATCTGTGGCACCGAGCGCCAGAGAGCTAGACACTCTGCCATTCAGGCACAAGTTTATCACATTAGTTCAAATTCGAGATTAAGGCACAGATCTTGCTATCAATGACATCAACATAAATAATTTTAATGTCATTAAAAATTTACAGACTATGACAGAATGCCTTGCAATCATCCAGACAGGCTATGGCGAATTTCCTGTGTTTTGTTCATTACAACATGCAAATGTGGATAATTTAGTTCTGTATGAGCATAAGTACAGCATTATTATTTATAGTGGATTGAGTTGACATATGCTCTTGAAATATCTAACAAATCTTTAATTATCATTGATGAGATGTAGAATTACAGAGCAAACATAGGCTGAAAAGAAAAAAAAAGGTATAATTTTCATTTAATTGTTCCCTGCTTATATATTTGTTATTTACATTTTTCTTCCTATAATTCAATACTTTTGATATTAGAAATCTTGATGAAAACTGTCTACAACATTTATTGCATTTCTATTTTTCAGTTTCAGAAATGTTTTGATCTGACAATATAAATAAATTTGTCATTAGTCATAAGCAAGTCAGTTTAATTGCATTTAATTTTTTTTTATTACAGTGTTTTATATTTTGTAAAATGTTTAGTTGAATCATGTCAGAATTCATCATAGTATGCATGATGATTTTTAATAATAAAACCAATTGAACCAAATTGCATTTAATAAAAAATAAAAGTTATAAAAATTCTCATAATTTTAACAAAAATAAAAAAGTTCGATGTATTGCAAATATTTATATTTTTTAATAAAAACATGACTTTTTTTTTTCACTCACCCTCTTCTTTATTTAAAAAAAGGAATTAAAAAAAGTATTAAAATATAAAAATGAAACATATAATGATTAGGTGAATTATAAGCAATTCAGTACAACTTCATTTCCAAAATTTCTGCATTCATCTAGGTTGTTCAAAACAGTTGAAATATTTATGACATTTAATGCGAGACTCCTCAAAAAATAAAAAAATTGGCCCGAGGCGATAGACTTTCTTAATATTTGTTTCATTTCTTTTTTTTATGTAACAGTAAAAGTAAATGTTTAAGTACTGGCATACCTTTTTAAACTGACCCTAACTCAAAACGCAAATAGAGGTTTTTAACTGATACGATGAAGTGAAAGATAGCCGGCAGCAATGAAGATTAAGCAACGAATATTTATTATTATGCTTAAGACATTCTTTTTTTGCAGTCATTTGATAAAATTTCTTTCTTCTGTATTTAAGTAATCTTATTTTTTTATGTGTATTTTTAGCTCGCTATTTTTCAATTCTTCTTGATGGTAGCAATAAATATTTATATTAGAAAAATATATGAAAGCATTTTTTTAGAAGAATGATAACAAAAAGAAATAAACGTGTAAAGAAAAACCAGTTTTTTATTGAGTTACTAATTTACATTACTTTTTTAAATGTGCATTTGCTTAGTGCAGTATTTTTATAATCGTATACTACATATTAGATTTTACTAACCGCGACTCATGGCCAAGTGGCAACGTGTGCAACTGGTGACCATGAGGACGGAAGTACAATCAGCTTGCGGTTTTGTTTTAGTCACTATTTAAAAAAAAAACGAGGAGCCTCGGTGGAGTTTGTGAGGTTCAGCTTCTTGCCTCGTCAGTCGAACTATCTGGTGGGAAAATTCTATGGATTTAGCCCATACGACATGCAAATGTGGGGTAATTCCCCGCTATAGGTTCTCCGGAAGTCACTGCCCTCCTTCTTCAGAGTGACGGAGCCGAGTCAGACTTCTACCTACGGGATCAGTATCACAACAGATGCTGGTCCCCCCCACCTTTTCCTCCCCCCAAAGACCACACGTTTTCTTTAAATTGGATGTCGCTGTCTACCAAGTGGGATAAGAAGTAATTAATTTTAATATTTAGTTAGTACTTAATTTTAATAATTAGAAGTAGTTAATTTTAATAATTAGACTATATATTAGTTTCTAAATATTTAGTCTAATTTTAACAAAAAATTTAATTATTCAATTTTCTTAACTACTTTGTTGAGTTATTATTATCTCTGTAATTTCAGATAACTTGAAGCAGCTGCTTTAGTAATTTAATAAATTCTAGTAACTTAATTAATTACTATTATTTATATTTAAATAACAGTTTTATATTACATGAGATTCATTCTCATTAATTAAATTGTTTTTAACAAAATATAAATCTAAAATTTACGATTATGCTTTGAAATTATTTCATTACTAAAGCAGCTACTTCAAGATTACATTAATTTTACTACTAAAACATAGTTACGTCAGAATTCATGATTACATTATTCTTAGATATTTTTAAGAAACAATGCTTTTTCTTCAACTTATTAAAGGTATATTATTGATAAAAATAAAAAGTATTTATTGTTTAAAGACCAGGTTAGCGTCTAAGGATTAGGTTTTAGGTTAAGAGGGTTAGCATTGAATAACTCATTTATCTATCTATTTATATGTAATTAAAAAATTTGTACGTGTTTTAAAATTTTGTTGTCGTTGTTGTATCCGTCATGGGAGGAGGGAAGATGGTTGCAGCTTTTGTTTTTGATGGAGCACCCATAAGTAGAAGTCTGACTTCTACTCCGAATTGAAGAAGGTGGGCAGTGTCCTGCGGAAGAACTTTTAGGGGTAATTACCCCACATTTGAACATCTTATGGGTGAAAAGCACGTAGTCCGATTCACGAGGCAAGATGTTCAACATCACAGACACCCTCGAGTCTCTTCGTTTTTTGAAACATTGCTTACAACAAAGTCACCAGTGGATTGAACCTCCGCCCTAATGTTCATCTGCGGTCTACGTTGCCACTGAACTACGAATCAGGCGTTTTAAAACTATACTACTTAAGAAAGCATTTTATTTTCTCTTAGTTCTCTATTTTTTTTATCTAATTTGTAGTACAAAAAAATCACGAAAAAGTTTTATTTAATTTTAAATAAATAAAAACCATAATTCTTCATAGTTAAATTGCCCACCTATGCAACTAGCAATAGAAATTAACGTCATAACTCTCTAAATATTTTTTTTCTTTTCTTATTCTCTAGTCATATTTAGTATTTTATTGATTTATTATTTTATTTTTTATTAATTCAAAACTTTTTTCATAAATGATTTAAAGTATTTATCCATAAAATATCCGAAATACATTATTACTTTATATATTTAACTAATAGTCACTTAAAAGTGAACATGCATTTTCCACACAAAAATTGTGCAGAGATATGAAATTCAATGGAGATTAAATTATATAACTGATTGAATATTTTCATTCTTTCATAAAAACTTCTTAAAGTAAACTACATTATGTTATTTGCCAATACCGAAAATGGCCAGGTCATATCTGCTATTTAAAACATTTAAATTATTAAATATCGGTAAATTACTACATTCCTTTATTATGTAATCTAATATGTCATTCAATTTTTCATGCCTATTTTAATAGTAGAAAACATGTAAAATATCCAAAAATGTATTAGAAAAAAAAAGGAAACCATGCAAAAATTGTCTTCCAAATAATTGATCCACAAAAATGATAAGAAAAAAAAAGTTTCATTTACAAAGTCATTAACATTTTGAAACACAATTAGGAATAAAATAATGAAACAGCCATTAATAAAAACCAAAATTGGCTATTATTTTTTTTAAAAACAGACATTTTTTTGCAAGAAGCGTGCTATTACATATATTATGACTTACAAATGTCGTAATAAATAATAATAAAAGAAGACATGTCTTTTTTTACAAGAAAAAAGACTTTTAAGTGAAAGAAAGATCTTGCTAAATGAAAATTAAATTAGTTAAGATTAGTTGAAGTTTGAAAATCGAACCATTTAAGCTTTCTTTTTCTCTGTAGTGTGGATTCATTAAACCTTAAAAACATCGGAAAGTTATTAAAATTAATTCGGAAAAAAAAACCCCGAATTGGGCTAAGTGGTATGATGAATTATGCATTGCTTTAGAAGTTATAATTTTTTTTTTCTGCTACTGAGTAATGCTATGGCTTTTTAACGTTGTGCTATGGATATTTAAATGAAAGGTTATTAATTGATTTTTTTTTTCTTTTCAGATTTAAATAGAGAGTTTTTGTGTCAGGTTTTATTTGAAAACCCCTCGTTTTCAAATAATTAATAAATGGGAAAATTCATTAAAAGCCTGGGAAAAATTGGAATCATTATGTAATTATATATTTTTTTTCTTTATTTTTACATTGAACTCGGATTCGAGTGCATTTTTCCATACAGAAATGTGATTTGAATAAATTTTTAATTGAAATCAAAAAATTTAAAAATTTAAAAAGGACTTTAATAAAAAATAGGTTTAATTAATATTTTTAATTGCTTGTTCGAGAATTATTGGAAAAAGGGTCTCTTGTCACATGTTAGTGTATATCATGTTGTGCGGTATCTACCACATAAGACCTATTGCACAAATTAACACCATTAATTTACCAGTATGTAAAACATCTTTAAAAAATCAAGTATCTAATTTTATTTTACAAATAGTATTAATAAAATTTATAAATATCATTATTAAAATTTACAATGCTATTTAAATGTATAAATAACATTATTTAAATTTACAATGCTATTTAAATGTATAAATAACATTTAAATTTACAATATTAATAAAATGTATAAATAGCATTATTTAAATTTACAATATTAATTAAATGTATAAATAGCATTTAATTTTACAATATTAATTAAATTTAAAAATAACACTGATAACTATGTACCAAAATACTACGTTAAAATATATCAAACATTTCTTTATTAATATCAAAATTTTATACAGAGTCAATTAACTTAATACACCATTTAAACCACTACAAAAATATTTATTGAAATTTCAATTTCAATCTAAATTGGGAAGAACCAATTTATCCAAGCAATTTTTGCAAACATTCTCATTAAAGTACGTTAAAACATGGATGATGTTATCCTTAGATTATGTGCAATTGTTTTATCAAACTTTATTCATAATTATGTTTTCCAGTTTTCTTTACTGCAGTGATAATATTATTTATTGTAGATGGTCTGCAAAAATTTATCGAATAAGACCACAATGCTATGTACACATATTGTAATGTCTCACTCTATACTAGACCAATAACGGCTTTAAGAAGAGGGCCACTTTCAGGTTCATAGGAGCATTTTAATGTTTATTTACAAGTATTATATATATATATATATATTTATATATATGTATATATATATATATAAATACAGAACCCTATTTACAAAGAAATTCAACTTAAAGTTATGAATTAAATACACAAGTGCAGTTCATTCCAAGGGCGATCTTCAGAGTTTTCGAGTCTATGAAACTAAACCACACTAATCCACACGGTCAGCGTAAAACCTTAATTATTACATGGCGTGAAACACGAAAACACAAGGGCTCACATTGGAAACAGGCGGAATCTCCGGACTGTTCAGTCACTTCAGAGAAAAAGGGAAAGGCAACACTTCCATTCGTCGCAGAACACCTCTTTTCTAATTCTCCAAAAAACTCCCTTCAAAAAAATCCGTCAAGAAGAGGGTCAGCACTGGACACTTCCTCAGCTCATGCTCTGTCACCAATCCCGATGCAACAACTCATTACGTAGTTCGTATCCCGTTTGTAATTGTTTCGACTTGTTAAGGTCGAACAGGCCATTGCTAATTTCATGATGTCTCATTCATTATCCACGACACTGATTATCTGCTATCAGATTTGATTGACAGGTTTTTCTCATTACAACAAAACACAAATTGCACGTATATAAATATCGAGGATACAGCTTATCTGATGTCGGATTTGAATGATAGGTTGTTGTTATGAACTTATTAAAGGATGTACATTTCTTTCCTCTGGAAACACAAATGCTGTATCTCTCCCCTGCGAAAAATGCTACAACGTTACAAAAAAAAAAAAAAGACCCACAATAAGCTGATAATGTTAATTTATAAAGTCAGTTGACAGAAAAAAAATACAGAATAAGTTGAAAATGTTACTCAATGAATAGACTAAAACATGTATGTATATATATATATATATATAAAAAATGGCATTAATTAATGTCATATATTGTTCATTTATATTATTATAAAAGCAAACATTTCGTTTAGTAAATAAGATGTAGTTTAGTAAATAAATAGCAAACAGTTAAATAATATGTTAGTGTATTTATAAAATAACATTTTCACAGTCTTATAATTTAAGAATATTATGAGTTTATTATTAATAATATTAAGAATATTATGAATTATATGAGTCATATGAATATAATGAATATTATGAGTTTGTATATGTTTGTATGTATATGTTTGCAATGCCTACCATCCGTCCATGATGAGTTCTTTCTAAGGCGGCGTCCACAGAACGCCATCTCCCTTTATTGGCGCACACCCACGGACGCCAGTGTCAATACACTTACTGATTGGGGGGTGGGCGGTCGCCAATTAATTCTTAAATATTCCGGAGATCAGGAAGCCAAACGAGCTCGTCATCAGCTTGATCGTCCGAAACATCCCTCAGATTGGATCTTCATTTGGTTCGGGGATCGGACATTTCCTCCTCTGGCAAACGGGGGGAAGGAATCGTTCCGTTTAGCCACTCAAAAGACCGGAATCGAATCGTTAATTGGAAAAGATTCTTTTCCCTCCACTCGCAGCCAGGAATCTCATTTCCTGAGAGCAGAAGCATTATGACTTAATTACGTTACGTTATTATGGATGGACCCCCGTGCGAAGTAGGAGGGTGCGTGATGACGGGGTTGAGTTGGCTTGGCGACTTTGCTTGTTGTGACAAGAACGTAGCGTTTTATGTGGGGGCGGGCTGAAAGATGGGGTGAAACGCCAGCAGAGAGGATCCATGGCATTCTTTGCATTTCAACTCGTGCTCAACGAATTCGGAATGAATGGTGCAGTTGTATCATATTTCCAGGTTTATTTTACAAGTGAAAAAGGGGATTAGATATTTAATTAGGGGTGAAGGGGTGAAAATTACACCCCACCTAATTTGCTGAAATTTATGTTAAAAAGTCTTATCTGTTTAACTGTATTAAATAATTTCACAATTTATATTATTTATACTTTCTGTTGTACTAAAATTAATTAAAAATTATGCATTTTTTTTTGGTTTGCAATTACGTATTATAATAAAACATTTTTTTTCACTTTTAAAGAGAACCATTGAAAAACTGTTAAACTGTTTTTGATTTAAGGTAGTGGTTTTTGGTGAAGAAGGAAGAGAATTCTGCGACGAGTCGACAAGAAGTGTTGCTTTTCTTTTCTTTTTTTCTCTAAGAGACTGAATTGGCCGAAGATTCCGCCTGATCCCAAAGTGAGCCCCTTGTGGTGCCGTGTATCACGGCGTGATAATTAAGATCTACTGCAGACCAGGCAATTAGATTTGACGTAGAGTCGAGAACTCTTAAAATCCCCGACCTTGGGGGGTAGATTTTTATTTACAAGCACTATATATGTATATATATAGTGTTAGTGTCCCCATGAACCTGAAAGTGTCCCTCTACTTGAAACCGTTATAGGTCCAGTATAGGCCAAGACGTTACAATATGAAAGGCAGTTTTACGAACATCTGACGCACATTTCGAAAGATGTTTTGGAAGAATCTGAAATGTCATTTTAAAGATCTCTTCTTTTGATCATTGTTTTGATATTGCGAAATGAATATATACATTTAACATCTATGCTGAAAAAATGATATTGTACATTTTGTATTTGCTTGAGAAAAGAAAATTTTATCTAATATCAAGGTTAAATATAAAGTTAATCTTTTGTACAACGTTTTTAATTCTTTTGTTAGTTTCATTCCAGTCCATTAACATCAATTAACACACATCAATGTATGATGCAAGTCGTACTTCGTCTACTGTTTTTTTATGACTGTCTGTATTTTTCTGTCGTCTACAATTGTTATGTTTCTTTATTAATGCTTAGAAAATTATTTATTTTCCTCTCATACAAAATTCTGTCAATTTTATCAATTTTTTTTTAGTCAGAAGGTTTTTGGTAGTGTTTAAAATTGGCTTTTACGAAAGTTCTGACAAATAGTTCATAGATTGGCCTATAATCCACACAAAGAAAGCTTTTTTTTTTTTTAAAGTATAATCCGCGAATTTCAATCAGGAAATGAAATTTTTTATAAAATATTCGTAAATATTAAAATCGGCGTATGTTATGAAATACTTTCATTTTTCATAGTATTCAATGAATTTGTTGAGATTGAATTGGTTTGATTTTTCGCTCTACGGTCACCTTGCGCTCACGAGGGCTACACAGACCGGGACCTACAGTTTAAAGTAGATACCAAACCACTCACAAACATCCATGCCACATCCACGATTTGAACCTGAAGCCTGTTGAGATTGGAAGAATTTGTTTGTGTTAATAAAGAAGATAAGAAAGGGATAAGATACATTCAATGAGAAGAAAGAGAAATATTATCCAGAATAATTTTCTAAAATTTAGATTAGCTATTTTTTTTACTTGCACAACAGGTAAATTAGCTATTAAAATATTGTTGAGCTCATTGCATGATCTCTCATAGCAAATGAATTTTCTTTTCTGTATATAAAAAATTTTAATTACGTATTCTAATTATATATTACTTATTCATTATTACTTAAATGTTAATTTTCTTCTCTGCATATAAAATATTTTCCTCATTTCAAGGTAACGAACTTATTAATTGATCTTTGAAATTAATATTCTTACTTGGAGAAATTGAGATTATTCACTATAAATTTGTATTTTTCAAGCATTTGTCCATTTCTTCCGAATGCTTAGAATTTTTCTTTTCTGAACCAAGACTGCAAAATTGAAAATTAAAAAAAATATGTCTGAAAATTTTAAATGTTGAATTTGTTTTTATCTCTTTGTTTCGCAGTGCAAAATAAATTTTTTTCTTTTAAATTTTATTTTTCAATATATTACTCGTATGAGTTTTAAATATACAACTTAAGCCAAAGGATATAAGTTTGTGGTGAGTATAAAATATCCATTTTTCGAAGAAAAGAAATACGTAATGTACATTTCCAAGAAAGTCCCCAAAAAATTGTGTTTTACTTTAGAAAATGCAGAAATTTATATAGAATGTAAAAAAAGAACTATATCACAAAATTAGTTTTTCGATTAATCATCAAGTTGAATTGTGTGAAATTTTGTTTTCAATATTAACATATTCGAGAAATGCCAATGTTAACAAAATTAGATGTCACTATATTGAATGGTGTAGAATTCATGAGTAGGCGAGCTGGCCTTCAGGAACTGAACATGAGTTATTGCAGAGAACCCCGCAAAAGATTCGAACGTGCTTTTGTTGCCGAGCAACGGCTGACGTTAAGCCTATTTCATATAGATGATTTTCTTCGTTGAGGGTTGAAGTGTGTTCCAGTTATTTCTGTCTTAGATTTTTTTTTTTTTTTTTTTTTTTTTTTTTGCAAATATCGTGCTTAAATTTATTTCTGTCCTAAAATAAAAGGTAAATAAAATCTGTCGTCAGTCTTGCATCTATTATTATAGCCACCACAGTGTAGTATTCAGGAGGTGCCAGGAAAAGTAATTAGGTAAAGTCGCAGTTTAAGGGACATTTTTTTTGTCGCCAAATAAAAGCTTTCGTTGCTAAATGAAGATCAACCCAAGCACGAGCCGAAATTCGATCTCGCAAAGCAGAATTTACAGAAAAGCAAGAAAAAAAAAAAAAATGGATCAATTTTAATGGATTACAAATTGCGAAAGTGGAACATTTAGACTAAGGAACATTTTATTTAATTAACATTTTAAATGGAACATTTGCGCACATTAAGGAAATTCTAACCCTGATCTAAAAGCATGATGAATGGATACTAGATGACGCGAAGCCTTTTGACGAGTATCTTTTAGGTTTGGATATGTTTGTAAAAATGCCTTAAAAAGAGCTTTTCGCGACATTTTTCTGAATAACTTTCGTCACATGAACTCCGCCGCACAGTGGTCAAATGACTCGGTCACTTTTCCGTACATTTCAAGCGAAATCTTGAGTCAATCAAGTATATTAGCTTAGCTTTCCCAATCTCTAAAGTAATAGGTATTGTACCACCAGGCCCGATAACGTAAGTAATACACGGACCTCTTGTCCTAAAAGTAAAATTCATCTTGATAAAATAATGCGTTGACAAATTTCGGTTTCTACAGAAAAAGGAGAATAACTGGGATTGAACTTTCAGCTATAATATATTTCAGAACTATAATATATTTATAGTAGTGTGAATTATTCGTGTTTTGATAAGGTTTAAAAACTGATATAGGTTATATCCTTTGGTTATAGGTATATCCTTTGGATTAAATTTTTATAAAAAAATGAAGACAAGTTACAAATATATTCTATATAAGAAATAAATTGTTTTGTTCTTTATAAAGGAAACCAAATAAATCATTCTAAATAAATAAACATATGTAATAGATAAATGAACTATAGTGAATAATAACTACGAAAAATAATTGAGAGTTATCAAATCAAGGTATGCTTGAAAATCGAACCTGAATTCAGATGGGGAAAGAAATTTCCAACTGAGAAACCCAGAATATCATATTTGATAACTTAAATAATAATTTTTTTGAAGAAGTGAAGATGAATATCTAAAACAAATTTTTTTATATTGGTGATCCAGTTAGGATTCAGATGTAGTTAAGGTTGCAGTGAAAAAATTCGAATTCGTGCAAAAACAATTGCTTCGTGATTGTCCAATGACTGGATGTTGTGTTTAACATCAGTTGGTGAGACTTTCTGGAATGTTTTATTTATTTATTTATCTATTTTGAAATATAAATTTGTACTGTTGTCTTCATATTCTTCGTTCTTTGATATAGCCTCTAGTGGTGAATAGGGTGGTATGCGCTATTATCAGTCGGCAGAGTGAAACAGAAGGCCATTTCACTGTTTTTTATTGTTACGAATTGGACTAATTGGGTGAGAATGCAATGCTGAAATTTTGTATGGAAAATGCATTGATTTCTGATAACTATGAATGTCCAAAGTGTGACTCTGATATGAAACTTATTAATTGTTTTAATCTTTGCGACAGTAAATTTGAATGAAAATATCAAATGCTCCTCAAGATATAGGTCTTTGATACAGGATGCATGGTTGTAACAATAAAGACATTAAAAGGACATTACACAATGAAAAGTAAAAAATTCTTCAATCTTCACTTTAAAAAAAAAAAAAATGTTTTCCTGTCACGACTTCGGCATCATAAAAAACATACAACAGTTTGCTGCAATAACAGTAATTTTTTAGCAATTTAGAAATCAATTTTGGCGATTTGGTGATTTGACACATAAACTGTATTGAAGGAAGTTATTTGTTTATTTGTCGATTTGGTAATATGGCGATCAGTTTTGCGCAAGGGATACATGATCCTATGATTTTACTCCATTACAATTTTTGTTTTGAAATTTATTTCTTCCCTACTACAAAATACACAAGAACACAGCAATTTTTCTATTTAGTTATATTTTCGAAACAAATTTAATTTAAAAGCGTACTTCTTCTTCTTTTTTTCTCTTTTATCAATTATTTTATCGTTTTAAGTATTTTGTATTCAGTTATTAAATTTATTGCATTTCATGCCAAAGCTTTCATTTAAAATTCATATTATATTCCTTTTTAATAAAACAGTCGGTTATCCATTTATTCCCAATCTTAGAACACAAACATATATTGTTCTGCGAAAAGCACATTGTTCCTTTTGAATCATTGTTTTCTAAATTAAATGGATGAGAAAAACTTTCCATTGTTGTCTACAGTATGTAATTTATAGCAGAAATTTGAGAAAGAATAATTATGCATTTTAATTAAACCAATATTCGATTGTTCTTAAATGGTACAGAACATTTACAATATTTCTCTTTAAGTTATCGTCAACTTCAAAAACAAAACAATAATTCAGTTTTGAATACTAGAATATAAATTAATTTAGAAGATAAGCTACAAATTCAAAGTAAATATTGAGTTGACTTTTTCGCATTTTCGTATAATCCTTTTTATATGTAAAATTAAGAGCTTTAATATTGTATAAAAGGAAAGATTTGCTTGGATTATTATTATTATGGAGGCCAGATACTTGTAGAGTTATTGAAGAGCAATATGAAAAGTGAAGCTTAAGATTAAAAGGACATGAAATATGTCAATATACAAATTAAACGTTCGAAAAATAAATGTAATAAAAGCATCAGTTATTTAATACATGACATTTCACTCTAAATCATCCTCTTGAAGATTAAAATGGAACACCTGTACCACTAAACATATTTTTAAAGGGATAAACGAATTCAATATTTTATTGTAAGTATGGGGGAAAAGTGATTTCTAAATTCAGTGCAAATAAATTTGATGAAACCCAGAGGTGGAGAAATAAAGACATTAGAAAATGAAAAATTTGCCTCAAGATATCTATATCTGCTTTGCAAGCCCAGTATCATGCAAAGATGCATAAAAATTTAAGACAAAAAGTGAATCATACAATTGAATTAAATGAACAAGCAAAATAAAAGTGAGAAAAATATGAAATAATTACATTACAAACATAAATATATCATGAAATACTACTGTGTTCAAAAAGTAAGACCAATTTTCAATTTAAAATTCACGGGGTTATGGCTTTTTTTCTATTTTAGGTTGCTGGCACTGTCCTTGATATCTATGTGAAATTTGACGTCAAAATATTCATTAGTGTTTGAGTAACGCTTGGCTTTGTGAGACGCTAAAACTGATTCCGGCGATTTTTGAAATATCTGAATTCATTGAGCAAAGAACTGTTGTATAAGGCATTCGGCGAGCTTTCCTATATTGGAAAGTAATGTTTAGAAATGTTTAGTGTGGCTATTCCCTAAACTCAAAAGACCACCACCGTTTTGAGTCGATTGAAGAGATACAGCGTGAATCGCCGCGCGCTTTGAAGGCCATCCCTGCCGGTGACTTTTTAGCATGCATTGAGGATTGGAAAAAAAGTTGGCATAAGTCCATTGTGTCCGGAAGTGATTTCTTCGAAGGCGATGACACAAATTTTGGAGAATGAATAAATAGTTTTTGAAAAAAAAATAATTGGTCTTATTTTTGGGCACAGTAGTAATTCTTGAAAATAAAATTTAAAAAAAAAGTCTATAAATATTCTCTTGATGGAATGTAAGAAATAAAATTTAAATTAAGTCCGGAACTACAACAGGTAAAATTCTGTGAAAGCAAATTTTTAAATGCTTTTTAGTGAGTTCCAAGTATAATAACATTCACCGAGTTTTAGAAAAATAATTTCTTGAGAAAAGCTGCATCCATTGCTTTTGCCCAGCTCATTTTCACTGTCTGTAATTGCATTTGTTGAAAATACGATTACGTATTTGTCGATGAAACGTTCCAGCAAAAAGAAGAAACCTTCAGTGTAAATGTTCTGGAATACAAACGTCTATTGTTCTGTGAAAAGCTCACTGTTCCGTTTGAATCACTTATATTTCTAACCATAATGAAAGAGGAACAGCCATGAATTGTCTCGAACAGGATATAATTAAAATCAGGAATTTCAATACGAGTAATTACGAATCTGTGTAAAACCAATATTCGATTGTTCTTAAAGGGTACAGAACCTATAAACTATTTTTCTTTAAGTGAACATTGACTCCACGATGATTTCGATCTATTTCAAGTGAAACTGTTTTATTTTGCTTAACAACCTGTAAACAGCGATGTTCTCTGATATGTATTCATTACACAAAATTGAGTAATTACTAAATACTGAAGGTTTGGTTTGGTTTGCCGCTCTACTGTTAATTTGCTCACTCTTTAGGCTAATTAGACCGGGACCTACTGCTTAATATGGATTTCGCACAACCACCAACAAACATTCATGCCACCGTCAGGATTCGAACCTGAAGCATTCCGTATTTTAAATACTGAAGATCGAAGACATTTTTTGCATTAAAAATGCATTAATTGACCTTTTTGCTTTTCAAAGACTTTCAGAACTTATTCATTGTTTTTTAAAATTACATAACTTATTAAATTGTGATTTTTTTAAAAAATTCTCGTATTTGGATAATGATTCTTAGATTTTCCTGAATTTATTTTATTATTTTAAGCACCATACTTCAGTTAAAAAAATTGAAGAAAATAAAAAATGATTCAATAGCACTTGCTTTATATTAATTCTAAAGAATTGTCAAAATGTCTCTTAATCACAAAAATTATTTTTCGAAATAAATATTTGATTTTCTACAGATTAGTTTTAATGAATTCTAATAAATCTATTGGCAGAGGAAAATATCTGTGACTAAACATATGTAAGAGATGAAACATTTCTGCAATACTGCAGTCTATATAGCAGATGCCTGTCAATCATTCCTACTCCGCTACTGCTATGAAAATCCAATAAACGCAATGGAAAGTCTGCCTACCTGCCATGGCCAGTCGTTATGTTGGTATATTTGTTGTTAGGATGGTGTCAACAAGGTGTAAAATTTCGATACTCAGATATTGGGCAGCTTCCTATGAAAGCCTTTACGGAAGAATTTTCAGGAATATATACATTGAAGGCAACATTTGATTCCAGATCTCTCCTCTCAGTTGATATTTAGTACAACTGGAATATAAGATGATTGATGAATTAAAATTATATATTTTTCAGATGTTTTTATAGAAGTTAACAATCATAGTATATATTAACTCTACGATTTCTAACTTCTATAATAACTTTATTCATAATTTATGCATAAAGTAATGGAAATAAAATTATGTTGATGCAAAATCTTATGTTAATATATGCTAATGTATAATGTATCCTTTTCATTGGCAAGCAGTTTGATAGCCAATTACTAGCGCTTTGGCCTTAAGTGCTACAGGGTTCAAGTTCGAATCCTGGGGGGTGGAAGGGAGGTTTGTTGGTGGTTAGGAATCCATGTTAAACTGTAGATTCCGGTCTAATTAGCCCAAAGTGTGCACAGAATAACTGTAGAGCGACAAACCAAACCAATCTCCATTGGCGCAACGGCTCCATGGTGGGCCATAGCTGTTTCCTGCTGGTAGATTTCAAGACAGAAGTTAAAGAGTTGATTATATATATATTACAAGTACAATTACAATTGCATGAGTATAATTACATGAATTACAATTATTATAAGTACAATTATTTCATTGATCACTGCAGTCTGAAATACAAAATAATAACCAGCATTTTTAATATTTTTTTCAATTTGTGGAAGCACTAAAATACCATTTCGATCTACAGGCCGAATGTCAATTTTTTATTTTTCCCACAATCTATTCTGAAAGTTAAAAAACGAAAGACTAATAATGGGAAAATTTTACGTATTTAATTTGACACCTATAACTTCCAAAGGGAAACATAGATGTAAGCAAACGTTATATGCAATATTTGCGATGATGCAATATTTATGATTATGATATATAACATGGATTACTTTGTTGATACTATCCAAAATTTAAGAAAAAAATACGAATAAAAATAACTGTTGCAAGTAACTTACTACTTACATGACGTCCAGATCCTGTTTGAGCCATTGATATCTCTTCAATGTTTTTTCCGATACAGTTGATTTTCAAAAGGGATTGACTTTGTTGGAAGGAAACCGTATCATCACTCAAGCGCAAAAGAGCTCTTCAGTTACCCAGAGAGACAGCTGATTTCTTCCCTCTCCATTCAATTGTAACAGTTTTATCGGTTCTGTTTTTGTACCTTGTGCATGGTTCACTCGAAGGTGGTTGGGTTGAATCAACATGAAAGAAAACAGGTGAGCGCATATTTTAAAATATGGGTATAAGGAACTAGACTGTTGTGAAATGGGCATTTTATAAAACAGACGTGGCCACCCAAATGATCTTGCAGGCCATTTTGGAAATGCATCCTAACTCCACCGGCCGATAAAAATCATAAAATCATAATAATAATCTCCATATTAGATGTAGACCCACTACAGACATTTTTTGGAGTGAAAAATTGAAACAGAATGAGTTGTTATTCTTGCATGCAAACATAGATAATGCAATAAAATTTAAATATAACACTAAAATGAGATATAAAAATATATATAAATATAAACGAAATAAAAAGATGGAATTATTAAAAAATATTTATTTTACTAGTGCAATTTTTGTTTCTTCAGTCTTTCACATAACTTTTGTAAATCGATGCGTGCTCATCATTAGTTCGCAGTATAGAATTTAATGATTCTGCGAACGCAAAACTGTAAACTCATCAATAAAACTAGCAATATCTGTCCTATATTCGCAAGAATATTATTTTAAAATAAAAATTAATTTTTTCTTGTAATTTCGACAGTTAATTTTTGAATATATAGAGGCATATGTATTTTTTAATACATTGGTTTTCAGTACTTTGACCATTATAATATAAATATATTTTGTAAAAGTGTGATAAATCTCACAGGCCGGAAAATGCTCACGGCGGGTCAACCCTGTTATTAAGAGTTCCCGACCGTTTTTTGAATTGTTGAGTTATCCCAGATTTATTTGCAATCCAAAATCAAAATCATGCCTGCAAGCACTGTGAAGAATTTTGGCACTGACAAATTCAGTACATGATGTTTGCAAGTCCACTTAAAGTACTAATCGAATGCATACAAGAGTAACTGGAAGTGTTTTAGCCCAATTTGTGTTTGTATATTCATAAATATTTGGAATACAATTTTAACTATTCCATTGGAAATCGGCCTTTAGAAAAAATAAAACTGGTGCTCAGCAATAAAGATAGTAGAAAGAAAGAGATGATTGATCAGTTGTTAGGATGGTAGGACAATCAAAGCATGGTATAAAATTTTTAAATTAGGTATTACAGACAGTATTTATTATAATGCTTGGTACTGGAATAGTTTCTAACCATGTTGTGAAGTAGTCTAATAATATGAATCAACGATGTTACCACTTCTTAATGTAAGTTCGAATCAATATGATTCTGTCAATGTTGTTGGATTAAAGGAAAAGGCCATTGGGAGCATAATCCTACATCAGTCAATCGTATGAAATATTGGATACTACAATGGTTAGTATTCAAGTGGTTGCAGTAGATAAAATATCATATAATGATGCCACTGGAGGAATTCGAACTTGTGACACAATCATCTGATCTTGCTTTGTATTTGTACACCTTACCACAACCTTTAACCCTGCGAAAAAATGAATTCGTAGGAGAAATCATTGAATTCAGCGTCATTGCACAGAGGTGTATATAGCGTTGCTTGATATG
Organism: Caerostris darwini; assembly: GCA_021605075.1. Lineage (NCBI taxonomy): Eukaryota > Metazoa > Arthropoda > Arachnida > Araneae > Araneidae > Caerostris > Caerostris darwini. Next base: position 48,622 of record BPLQ01000889.1, on the reverse strand, counting down.
ATGAGACTGCTTTACACATTCCCATTATTCAATGTCATCCAATTGTCTACAAGGTTTCCGAAAAGTCATAAGGGGATTTTCGATTACATCTCTAGGCACATACTGGTGCTACTTGTACTCTAGGCACATACTGGTGCTACTTGTACTCTAGGCACATACTTGTACTTTACTAGGCACAAAAAAATTACAGCAACGTTACATTTTATAATGTAAGCAATATTTTATAAAAGTTATATATTTGATAAAACTCAAATGATCTCTCGATATGCAATCAAGTAGAAAGGCCATAACCAACTTTGCCTTTTGCCAACCAAGACCTTTGGTATCACAGGCTTCAGGTTTAAATCTTGGCAGTGGATGTTTGTGAGTGGTTCAGAACCCACTTTAAATTGTACATGGTAGTTTGTTTAGCCCTCGTGTGCCCAAGATGACCGTAGAGCGACAAACCAAACCAGAATATGAAAAAAAAAAAAAAAAAGCTGTAAAGTTGACGTCACAAAAACTACATATAGGAGGCGTTTTTGTGGAATTATTGATGGAAACCATTAGTGGAAACAGAATTTTGTGTATGCGTTAAGCAGTTTGGTTTACTGTTGCTGTTAAAATGAATCCAAGACAGTAAATTGGCGCTGATGTTCAGAATTTGATGATTAAGTTAAGGAGGAATAAAAGCTCCTGGGCTGAAATCGAAAAAAAGAAATGTTGGGGAAAAAGTTGTTTACTGTCTAAATGTCGAAACGATTATAAGTCTAGAATTTATTAATTACGAAACTATTGGACTTGTTTTTAATAGTTCGCAATTTAGGCCGGCTGAAGAAATAAAACATAGCATAAAAGATTTATAAATTAGAAATTGTGTAGAAAATAATTTTTTTATCATGTATCTTTAAATAATCTTATTTATTTCATTAAACCATTTGTTTCAAATTCAGGCTTTTTTTTTTGTATTTGCATAGAAAGTACAAAATTATACTAAAGAAATATATCCGTTTTACAACTATTCAATACACAAGTGGGAATTGTTTTCCATAGTTTCTAAGTGTGTGAATAAAATGTCCAATTTCCCTACTGTGAATGGTCTAAGAATAAAAAAACATATGCATGTTTTTTACAGTGCACCTGTAAAAAACAGAACTTTTTTATTCGAAAACCGAATGCACTCTGCTCCAGTTACATTTCTTTCTCCTTCCAACTAAACCCACACAGACTAGGATGTTCGTATTATCGGACGCTGGCTTCCACTTGGATTTTTTTACATATTATGCACGTGGAGCTATTTATCCATGAGGGAAAAACTACATTCTAAAATTTAAGTACATAAAACAAATATACAATTTATTTATTTATTTAAAATTTCAACCAAATATATAATATTAATATTGAAAACGAACAAGTACAGGAAATTATCTATCTTTACAGTAAGACTCGTATTTTAATGTGATATTGGCTTATTGCGTGAGTGTAAAATAAATTCCAAGTATTTTAGTTGAACCTAATTTCTCTACTTATGTACCAAAGTTAACTAATCAATCAAAGTAATTGCATTTTAAAAACATGATTATCCAATTACAATGGTATGAGAATATTTTGTAACTCCAGATAATGGCAGCATTGCTTAAGTGATTTTAATCAGTCTTTGACATAATGCAATTATTTTGTAGAAATTTATGTAAATTTCTGAAGTTTTCAGAATTTTTCAAAATCACCTTATTTTATTAAAAAAATAAACTAACAAATTGTCCACTCCTAATATAAACATTAAAAAAAAACAGGTAATATAAAAAAAAATTTAGTCAATTACTACTTTTTTTCCCACTATATTGTTCTGGAAAGTCCTTTGTAAATAAAGTTGAAATTGTCCTCTTACATCTGGCGCCATCTATTGGTAGATACATACAACTTAAATCTTAAATCTAAAAAAAAACTAAAATTAATTAATTAAATTTAATTCATGAATTAATATTTGAAAACACTGTTTTAACATCAAGTGTCATTCAATGTACATCATTCAATGTGTTTCAAAAAATGTACTTGAACTTGAGTGGATAAATAAAAAGTATTTTATTAAGGATTGAAAATTTGATCAAGATATATATAGGGAGAGTGTGAGCTAATAGAAGGAATTGAATAAACAGATAAATGTTGGAATCATGCTTATCGAATTGATAATATAATGTAGAGAAAAACAAACGAATAACTTGAAGTTATGCATGCGACATTCTTTTAAAAACAAATTCTATTATTTAGAGCAGCCCCTTACTGCATGGAGCAAACGTCTCCGGATGGTTCGAACGAGGGTTCTTTTGTTCCAAAAGTTCTGGACGGCTGCATTCGATCAAGCTGCAGCCGCCCTACTGGGAAAGCCGCTGAATAAATAACACGGCCAACTGAAATAAATGTAAACAGGCATTCATTTTTATCCCTCCAACTGTCATCTGCTTCGACAAACAAGTGTTTGGCTTTTATCCCTTTTCATCCACCGAGCGAGTTGACATTTCTGATTTTTTGTCTTCTTACTTCTTCTGCATTTTCCAATTGTGTTGTTCCTTAACCCCCCTCTGTTTGATGTTCTGTCCTTTAAAGCAGCCGATTCCCAGAAGAAATGAAGCCCTGTTTGGATTTGACCAGTTGATCTTTTTTGGAGTAATCCGTTTGCTGTATGTGTGCATTAGTAAAGACCTGTTTTGTGAACGCGAAATCAACTATTGGATTCTTTTTCTGATGTGCTTGCTATTTTTGTTTGTTTATGGGATCAGGCAGAAAAAAATGGATTCAATGGGCAATGAAATAAGAATGATGGAATTTTATAATATGTATGAGCTTTAAGTAAGGCTCTTTGTAGGACTATTGTTGAAATCTAATCTTGGATTTATTTTAGATAGCTTCGAAATCTAGAGAAATGTAACTGTTGACGTAGTTTCGTAGTTGTAGTAGTACATTGAATCGTTTTATTTTCAAGGTCTTTTCTGTCATTGAATAAGGTAATCATATATGTTGTTTTCCTAATGCAGGTGGAAATACAGATACAGTTAATATGGTTATTATATAAATATATTAAAAAACGTGTTGAATTGTATACAGAACAAATAAATAAAAAATTAAAATTAAATAAAAGTTTGCAGTTATTATAATATCAGCAAACCATTTTCCTAGAATTATTCTGATTCCTATAAGCTTTATAAATGAAAGATACAGATGGTAGTATTGTATCATCAGATTTTGTTGCATCATTTATGCCAGTATGTTAAAATATTGTAGTATATATATATATATATATATATATTTTTTTGTAAATTAAATTATAGGTATTTTAATTAAATATCACATCTGCACTGCTGATCCAAAGTTATATTAATCAACCTAGATAATTGCATTTTAAATATATCACTGTCAAATTACAATGGTATGCGAATATTTTGCAACTCCAGATAATGAGAACATTGCTGGATTGCTGGTGATTTTAATCAATTTTTGGCATAAGGCATTAATATGTAAAAAAGTTTAAATTAATAATATATTTTTATCATTTTTAACAAGAAATAAATGTCTTTTGACAAGTTTTAAATCATCCTACTTTATTAAAAAAAAATAAACTAGCAAATTGTCCATTTCTAATACAAACATTTTAAACTAAATAAACAAATAAATTCTGGAATCTTGCTTATCGGATTGGTAATATAATGTAGAGAACAACAAACAATCAAAAACTTGTAGTTATGCATTCGACGTTCTTTTAAAAACAAATTCTAATATTGACAGCAGCCCCTTCACTGCATGGGGCAAACGTCTCCGGACTGTTCGAACGAGGGTTCTTTTGTGCCAAAGAGTTCTGGACGGCCGGATTTGAGCCAGCTGAAGTCGGGACTCTTCCACTTCTAATACAAACATTCTAATAAAAAAAATGTTGGAATCTTGCTGATCGAATTGGTAATATAATGTAGAGGAAAAACAAACAATCAAAAACTTGAAGTTATGCATTTGCCATTCTTTTAGAACAAATTCTAATATTGACAGCACTGCATGGAGCAAACGTCTCCGGACGGTTCGAACGAGGGTTCTTTTGTTCCAAAAATTCTGGACTTCTAGGTTCGAGCAAGCTGCAGCTGCCCCGCTGGGAAAGCCGTTGAATAAAGAACCCTGCCAGCTGAAATAAATCTAAACAGGCATTCATTTTTATCCCTCCAACTGTCATCTGCTTCGAAAAACAAGCGTTTGACTTTTATCCCTTTTCATCCACCGAGTGAGTTGACATTTCTGATTTTTTGTCTTCTGCATTATTCCAACTGTATTCCTTAACCCCCCTCTGTTTGATCTTCCGTCCTTTAAAGCAGCCGATTCCCAGAAGAAATGAAGCCCTGTTTGGATTTGACCAGCGAACGCTGTTGTTCATGCGGATTCATTTTTTTGGAGTAATCCGTTTGCTGTATGTATGCATTAGTAAAGACCTGTTTTGTGAAAACGAAATCAACTATTGGCTTTTTCGGATGTTATTTGGTATTCTTGTTTGTTTATGGGTCAGTGAAGAAAAAAATGGATTCAATTGGCAATGAAATAAGAATTGTATAATATGTATGAGCTTCAAGTACGGCTCTTTGTAGGACTATTGTTGAAATTTAAAGATTTATTTTAGATTGCTTCGAAATCTAGAGAAATGTAGCAATCGACGTAGTTTACTTGTGTGTGCATACACTGAATCATTTTATTTCTGAGGTCTTTTTTGACATTGAATAAGATAATCATATATTGTTCTAATGCAGCTGGCAATATAGAGGCAGTTAATCTCTTTATTATATGCATATTAAAAAATATGCTGAATTGTATACTTAACAAATAAATAAAAAATTGAAATTAAATAAAAATTTGCAATTATTATAAGATCAGCAAATCATTTAACCAATTTCCTAACACCATCTCAGAATCTTCCACAACGTTTCTGCATCTTCTATATCATCTAATGACCTCCACCCCCTACACAACCCCTCGCTGCATCAGGCATGAAATGTTCCATGTATGACCCGACGATTTCTAACACAATCTCTTCTTAACAAATAATTCTGATCCTGTTACAATTAAAACTGTCCTGTGTTCGATTTCTAATTGCTGAACATAGCATCCCCCCATGCAATTTAAATCAAATTTCCCCGCACACCGTATTGACAGGATGGACACAATCCCGAATGCACCAATCCAATTAAAGTCATGCGAAGGATTGCGGTCTAATGAAAATCGACGCGCAACTTCAGACATCAATGTCCGATGTGGTATTGGCCATCAGAACTCCAATGTTTGAGTTGCATTAGTTACAGCGGAATTGGTTGCATATGAGTTTAAATCTCAACCGTTAATATAAATTCTCAAACGGCTCTTCCATTCCTTGTCGATATACTAGCAGGCGGAATATCTTCAACATTCAAAGGCATGTAGATGGTATTTTAGATGAATATGGATATAGATGGCATTCATTCCGCGTTCAAATTGAATATGGATTTTAAAAGGGAGTGAATTTTTTTTCAAGCAATAAATTCACAACGAACACATTAAACATTTGTTAAAATAAGGCTTAAAAATTCACTTTTAAGCATTTAAATATAGAGTAATAAAACATAAACTACATGAAATATAAAATAAATTCGTTTTTAAACTGGTAGGGGACTCAATGATTGAAACTGTTAATAAAGTCAGTTTTTCAAATGTCCCTTTAATTTGGTGAGTAGATATACCTGAAATATAATATTAGAAATTAATATGCTTAATGTTTAAACACATACAGATGATGTAGATATTGCATATTAATTACAAATTTAAGATGGATGTGGATTTAAATGTGACTGCAGCCTCTATGCTATAAAATCACAATAAGTCATCTATTAAACATTTGTTACCGAAAGTTTAAAAATAAATTATTTCGAAGCATTTATATGAAGCAGAATGAAAAAAAAATGCTACATCAAATTTTAAATTATTTTAAACCACAAATGAAATATTTTTTTTAATCTCTTCCATCTTGCTACAAATTTTGATATGTGAATTTTGAACTGAAACATTATCTCTGGAATTCACAGCACTCTTAGCTCAACCGCTAATGAAAAATAATAACATCCATTTAGTAGCCCTCTCAATTCTGATGAATTTTAAGAAGTAAAATAATTAAGAGTGCACATTATTTAAATATTCATGCATAGAAGTAATGAAATATTTTAATTATTATTGATAACTTTTGTAAATTATTGCAAGTATCTAATGAGGAATATTTATTAAGGATTGTTTGTCTAATAAATAAGTTCCATGTATAAATATATATGCTTCTTCAATGGCGCTACATCCCTTATCGTGGACGAAGGCTTTCTGCCTAATGGCATATTCTGAAACATGAGGTGTTGTTTTTCCTTTTATGAAGTAGGAGTGTTAGCCCTACGCCCAACCAACGGTTCCCGAATCGAACTCACGAATTCTGCAGGAGACGATGTTTTTAACTACTAAGCCACAAAGCTCCCAGCCTACGGTAAAGTGGATTCTGAAACACTACACACATCCATGGCATCGTCGGGACAGGAACCGAAACCTATGGTGCTGAGCACCAGTCACTCGGGCAGAAGGCCCCTATGTATATAGATATATAATTCCCTGGCACTACAGACCATGATGGGTTAATGCCTTCTGAATACTGGCAAGATTTCGAGGTAGGAGAAAGTTTATTTTTTACATAGTAATGTTGTCAGTTCTACGACCAATGCTCTACAGTCATATTAGACCGGGACCTACGGTTTAAAGTGGATTACGAACCACTACAAATATTCAGAGCACAGCAGGGACTCGAATCAGAAACCTGTGATACCGAGAGCCAGAATATATATGTATAGAACAATTCAAATATTTGAAACTATATTTGAATTTATTTTCGTTAAGTGTAAAATATTCATATTTGTAGCCGAAAATTATATGACCGGTATTAATCCTAATAAAGGAAATATACCATAAAAATTGTATTATAAATGCATAAAAATATGTTAAAATATATTTTGTTAAATATATGCTCAAAATATATTCATTTCTGTATATATTTAGTTCTGAATTGTGTTGATAAGTTTTCATCCATTATTTATGCATGTTCATTAATATTTACCATTCCTTAATTTTTGCTGTTTCTTAAGTAAACGAAGTCCATCTCACTCCATCTGAGACTACAACAAACCAAATGAAACCCATCCTTATATTTATTAAAATAACAAAGAATCCCCCCTGACAAATCGAATTTAATTCCCAATCTGTCCAAACGAGGAGGAATCACATGTCGTTTTAATGAGAACACGATGACTGCACCCTTCTCCAACCGCCGCGGCAATCAATGTCAGCGGAAGCACGAAAGAAGCCTCGCCGTGCTGCCATGGCACAACTGAATCTTCGAAGGTCATTCCCCCATCGCATCTTCCCGCTGTAATCAATATTCCGATGCATTCCAGGGGGGGAGATTCATAATTGGAAATTTCCAATCGCACCAATTTTTGAACAGGCTTTGTTGTGGTTGGCCCCCAATCAAGTGACTTCGGCTTTTGTTTGTTCGACTAATCATGGAACCTTGGCACAAAATAGATGAGGATCCCTGGGAGAGGGTGGTGTGCTCTTGAGTGGGGAGGTGGATTTAGAAGGGACTGGGGGGGGCGCTTTGATATGTCTATGCACGTGGGAAAATTTGGTATTCATTTGTAGGTTAAAATTAGATTTGAATCACGGTTTGGAGAAGTTTTACCAGTTATTAAAATTATTGTTTAGCATTTTATATTTTGAATATTCTACAAATGCAATCAATTGAATATTTTAATATCACTTTACTTTCATTGATAATTACTGCATATCAACACGTATCTCACGTATCATTATCATACTGCATAAAAGAAAGATTCCATGTATGAAAACACTTAAAGATTAGACTCAATTTTTTTTTCAGTAAATCCAAAGTATTTTCAAGGAATGCAATGTAGTAACGTTACGCACTATGTGTTGATATGCACTAATTTGATATTAGTATTTGTGGTACGCTGTACTTGTGAATCTCTATGCAATAATTATGAAATTAATCAAAATATTCAGTATATTTCCTTTACAGAATATTTTTCAAACGTCAGTGGTACTGGTATTTCACTTATATATATACTGCAAACTGCATAGCGTCGGGCAATAGCAAAGCATTACTTTCTATGGTGACTTTTGGAGATAATTTGCATGAAAACACGCAGCATATTGAACCACATTGCCACAAATGTCATTGAGTCTCTTAGTTTCTGAAAGCAGTAACTGCAACGCACGCCACCAGCGAATTTTTTTTATTCTGTGTATGTATACTCCTGTATACACGTTTCCTCTGCTACTGCTTTATACCACTACTATAAATATTATTTTTATGAAATATTCCAATAATATTAACCTAACTTATATTTCATACAATTCAGATTAGTAAAATAGACGATAATATTTTTAAAAATAATTATTACTTTAGCCTAAGAATAGGAATAGATAATAAACTAAACCAATAACTGTCGTTTTATAGTTAAGTTTCAGTTCAAATCAGTTAAAGCAATCAATTTTGCACAATGTACAAATATTAAAAAAATCCTCTCGACTGTAAGGTGTCTTTTATAATATCCATTTCTGAGAACGATTTTATAATTCTGTGTATGTTTCTAAACAACAACAACAACACAGCATATAATTTAAAATGTATAGTAGATTAACTTAAACTCTAACTCTTTTAATAAAAGAAAATGTTAATTTTCCGTAAAAATGGTTTTAGTTACAGCTTTTTTTCCATAAACTGCGCTTTATTTTTGTTGTTGCAATTGTGTAAAAGACGCTCAACACATCAATTCAAGCTGATTGTGATGCTCCAGGTACACAATGCTTGAAATTGAATACAAAATTAAAGAGATTGTGAGAATATGCAAAAATGAAATACATTACCAAAAGTAATGTTTAGAAAAATATATATTAATTTGTAGGACAATTGTGCTGAGTTTATTTTATTTCCTCTCGAAATAATTTCTTTTTTTCCAAAACTGAAGAATACTTTTGTATTTTTCATTCCATACTGATACAGTAAATTTTTCCATTTTTTACAGAAAATTTGTATATGTATATATATATATTTTTTTTTGCAAAAAAGTAGTCCTGACATATTCCACAAAATTCTACAACCTTTGCAACCACTCTATTTCAATTATAGATAAGATTTCAATCCCTATGCCATAACAGTTTTAATAATTCCATTGTTTGAGAACAATAAATTCTTAAAAGGAAGGAATAGTCCAGTTTCATTAAATTTAAAATTCTCTCGGCTTACATTTTGACAGGCCGAACGACCATCTGCCTGCTTGAGTCCGAAATGCATATTAACCTCTTCGCCTCAAGTCATTCATTCTTGCATGAATAAGAAGAGGCCACTCGTGACAATCGCTTGCTTGGCTCAAATACTGGAACTTGGGGAAATCGGAGAGGCCGTTGCATACTATAGTGGTGAATGTTGCATGCCACTGTCATTTATACAATAAGTGAAACAATGTTAAATTGGCATGAATCACCGATTAAAGGAAGGTTGTCATGACAGTTATTGCTTCCAGAAACGAGGAACATCTAAGGTGACAGGAAAATTTGTGTAGACATTTCTCTCATACTATTTAGTCAGCTGATGTTTCTTCCATATGATATTTAATAATGACAGGAATCACCAATTGTAGGATGGCTATCATGACAATAATTCCCGAAGCGAGGAATATCGCAGATGGCAGGAAAACTTGTGGAAACGTTTCTTGCATATGTGGTCAGTTGAGTTGTCTGATTTTCTCCATATGATATTAAATAATGACATGAATCTCAATTACGGGATGGCTATCGTGAAAGTCATTGCTCCTACAAATGTGGAACATCGCATGTGATAAGGAAAACTTATGTAAAAATTTCTCGCATATGTAGTCAGCTGAATTTTCAGGGTTTTCTTAAATATGATATTTAAATGAGGGAAATTGCTCTTTAAAGACCTCCTGGAAGACAATATCCTGACCTCACCACAATTCTGTGGGATGTTCCAATGTACATAAGGGGATCCCGAAGCTCAACAAGATACAACAACAAAATTATTTCTAACAAAATTTGAAGTTTGTGTAAAACTTTCTAAGCTATTACTATTTTTTTTATTACAATTGCAATGAAAGTAACTCAAAACAAGACATAGACATTCTTTTCCAAGCCAAATTGGGTATGTGTGTTTCAATATTGATAAAAAAATGCTAATTAAATCTACAAAAAAGTCTCACTGGTTGTCATTTTTTTTTAATATTGCATTCCTCAAAATATGCATTGTAATGAAGGAATCATAAAATGTTGATTACATACTGCACAATTTGAATATGTTAAAAAAAAAAGAGATGAACATCATTAAAATATTTTTCATTGAAAAGTAATCATGTTTTCAGATATAATTAAACAGAACCATTACAGATTTACTTAGCTAAATTACTTTTTTAAAAACGGCAGACGACAGGAAAAAAAATTTAAAATTTTTGTTTATTAACAATAATTAATTGGAAAAGAAGTGTAATTAAAATAAGAAGATATCTGTATTACCTAAATTTAATTTTTTAACAATGTCATCTTTGGTTTATTTCAAGTAACTACAATAGAATATTAATTAAATTGTTTAGTAATTAAGATACAGTACATAATCTAAATGCTTTACCATTGGATATCATATATAGACTCAAGAGCCAAAACATTATGACCACCTGTCAATAACGAGTTGGCCCACCTTTGGCGCTCAACACAGCTCCGACCCGCCTCGGCATGGATGCCGCAAGTCCTTGGTAGATGGCCGGCAACAGATTGTACCAGATGTTTAAGCAACGGTCACAAAAATCCGAGATATTGCGAATTGGTGGTCTTTGAACTTTGAGCTGCCGTCCCATGAAACCCCAAATGTGTTCTATCGGATTGCGATCCGGTGAGTTAGGCGGACAGGAGATTAACTGGAATTCAGCATCATGTTCCTGGAACCACTCCAACACAATTTTAGCCTTGTGACAAGGGGCGTTGTCCTGTTGGAACATTCCATTTCCAGCTGAAAAAACAGAGGCCATGTAAGGGGGCAACCTGTCCACAATGATGTTCAGATACCCTGTAGCATTTATGATCTGCTCTACCACAACCATGGGTCCCAGAGACGCCCAAGAGAACGTCCCCCAAAGCATAATACCGCCACCACCGGCCTGTGTATGACCTACTGTACATAGAGGGAGCAACTGTTCGTCTAGAAAACGGCGTATCCTGACGCGGTCATCGGCGTGATGAATGACAAACCGTGATTCATCTGACCAGGCAACTCTCTCCCACTGATCCATGCACCAGTCACGATGTTCCCGGGCCAAGCGCAGGCGCAGTTGGCGATGACGTTTGGTCAGCAAAGGCACACGAGTGGGACGTTTGCTGCGTAGCCCCATATCCAACAGTGTCCGCTGAACAGTGTGCTCCGATACTATTCTACTTGGCCCTGCATTGTATTGGGCTGTCAGCTGAGCCACTGTCTGGTTCCGGTTTTGCTTCACCATGCGAGACAGTTTCCGACGACATTTCTCTTTGATAGCTTGTGGACGTTCAACATCATGTCGTCTACTGCTGGTTTCACCGTCATTAATCCGTTTTGCATAAGTACTAACAACTGTAGATCGCGAACAACCCACGAGTCGTGCAATTTCAGAAATACTTGTTCCGAGTCTTCGAACCATTACAATCTGCCGTCTATCAATGTCGCTTAGATCCGCAGCCTTTCCCATCACAAACAGAAGTAAGTGAAAGAATGATTCTTCAGACTCTCCAGCAGCAGTTAAATACCACTGCCACCTGATCAGGTACCTTCCACGTCATGCAGGCAAGTTCATTGCAAAATGTAGGGGTGGTCATAATGTTTTGGCTCTTGAGTATATATATCAAAGCATTAAAACTTTATTTTATACTCATTTTTCTTTAAAAGATTTACCATCATAATTTTTTAGTTATATTAAATTTTGCTACTCTAATCACATCGATTCAATAGTTTATAAAGTATACACTGAAGAACTCAGTCCTTTAATGCATTATGTTCTTTCGTTTAACAAATAAATAGAATATTTTATAATCACATTAATATTTCTCGATTTACTTATATTAATGATTAAAAAAAATTATCAACACATTATTTTGACAGATTTGTAGTCTAGTAATTATTCATGAAGGAGATCACAGATTCGAATCCTGTTGTGAAATGAGTTGCTTTCAGTGAATTTAGAGACGAAAAGAGTTTAGGGCAGTGGTATCGACTGATTGCAAATTTCTTAGAATTTGCATACATAGATATATATAATGCAGGACAGTCAGTCAGAAAGATATATATGTATCATAATTGAAAATTGAATACAGAAAAGAAAAATAGGCTAAAAAACACAAGACCAAAATGTAGTATCTTCAATCAAAGTATCTTTCAAGTATCTTCAATTTAAATTTGAACTCATTGTGACGAGTGGTTCTTTTTCACAGCATTTTGAAGTGGGACTTTAATCATAATCACCCTGTATACGAGTATTAGGATCAATACAATTTGTTTCACAACGTAATGTAATAAAGTAAGAGAGAGAATTAAAAGTAAATATCTTTTTATGAACATATACTTTAAAGACAAATTATATGTATTTGAGGAAATGTTTATAGAAAAGAAACTATGAAACAAACTATATAGAAAAACACCAATAAACTTAAATTAGTGTTTATCTCTATATGTTTCATAGTTTTTTTCAGACTTTTATATCTAGCTCAATAAATATTGACTGAAAGTAGTATGACATTTTATTGGAGATACCTTTTAATAAATTATTCGCATGTATTTTTTTTAAAATTAAGACACGTAATAAAACTTGGGTCGAAATCTGTTGTTCTATTCTATATGAAGAGGAAAAATCAGTACTAATTAACCGTAATAAATAATTCTTTTCGATGTGATCTTATGTCAAAAACTTTTTAATTGCTAATTACTATAATTAGTGTTTGAAGCTCCGGAAACAAAACTTCTGAAAGATACTCCAACTGCAAGACACTCTTAAAACATTAAGAGGGACGAAAATGAAGTTGAAAAAAAAATGCTTTGCTTCTTGTTATTTTCCCTCACCAACAATGAACGTTCTCAGCATAATTATACAGACAATAGGTGGAAATAATTCAGATTCGTGACAGTTTTAATTAAACAGTTTTTCGCAAATTAATATCCTATTAAGAAGCTGCACTGTTTGCACCGATGTCCGTTTGCAAGACTACTTAAACTGAAGTTTCTGGATAAAAACTCTAGACTGGTTTTTACCTTTATTTCAAGTCATGCTTTCTCCAATTAACTGAAGGGACCCTAATAAGGTAAAATTAATAAATGACTTTTTATGAGCTTTGCTGAAGTTGCGCTGATCTCTAACGAGTTTTTGGGATCTCTCGCAAAAATTAGTGCACTAATGAATGGCCAAAATGAATCGAATTAATTGATGTCCTATTCCTAATTACTTTTCTCGAATGAGATTTTCTAGTTAAAAACGATAACACGCAAAGAATTATATTTCAAAATACGGATTTTTTCACTTCGTTAATTATAGACTCCTTAAGAAATAGCTTCAGTGTGCACAAAGAACAGTTTACTATTTTAAATGGATAATCAGTAACCTAACAGTTAACTTTTGACGTTTCTTTGCCTGTTGTTAGCCTGATTGGAAATACGATAAAGAAAACAAACTAAAACGACAACTTTTATTCACGTTGAAGACAATTTTATTGACCAGAAACATTCTTCAACAAGTTCGAGGAGAAAGATATGTGAAAAACAGATATGCTTGTCTTCTTTGAAATTGTACGCTCTGATTTGTAGTGATAAAATTAGATCTAGCATTTATTAATAAATGGCAAACTTACTTCCATGGTGTTTGATCGATTCGTGTCTACCATGGCATTACTATTATTAAAGGAAATTTAACGTCGCTTGCTAATCTGTGATAATTAGAGCAAATGGATAAATGAAAATCAATGTTCAATGGTGGCGAGCATGAAAAGTGAACATAGCTTTATTATCATCGATGGATTTGGTTCAATAAAACAAATTGAACCAAAATGTATTTAATAAAAAATAAAAGTTAAAAGTTAATAAAAATTCTCATAGTTTAAACAAAAACAAAAATGTTCGATGTATTGCAAATGTTATATATTTATATTTTTTTTTACTCACCCTGTTCTTTATTTTAAAATAAAGGAATTAAAAAAATTATTTAAATATAAAAACGAAACTTATAAGGATTTGGTGAATTATATGCATTTCAGAACAACTTCATTTCCCAAATTTTTGCATTAATCTAGGTTATTCAAAACAGTTGAAATATTTACGGCATGTTTAAGTACTGGCATACCTTTTAAACGGACCCTAAATCAAAATGCAAATAGAGGTTTTTAACTGATACGATGAAGGGAAAGATAGCCGGCAACAATAAAGATTAAGCAACGAATATTTATTATTATGCTTAAGACGTTCTTTTTTTTGTAGTCATTTAATAAAATTTCTTTCTTCTGTATTTAAAAAATGTTACTTTTTTTATGTATATTTTTAACTCGTTGTTTTACAATTCTTCTTGAGAGTAGTAATAAATATTTAAGTTAGAAAAATATATAAAAGAAGTTTTTTTAGAAGAATGATAACAAAAAGAAATAAACGTGTAAAAAAAATAATTTTTTATTGAGTTACTAATTAGCATTACTTTTTTTAAATGTGCATTTGTTTAGCGCATGATTTTTTTAACCATATATTACATATAAAATTTTACTGATCCCGACTCGTGACTCAGTGGCATGGCAACGTGCGCAGCTGGAGACCATGATGACGGAGGTTCAATCAGCTGGCGGTTTTGTTGTAGGTACTATTTTAAAAAAAACGAGGAGAGTCGGTGGAGTTTGTGATGTTCATCTTCTTGCCTCGCCAGTCGAACTATCGAGTGGGATTATTCTATGAGCCTAGCCCAAACGACATGCAAATGTGGCTATAGGTTCTCTGGAAGGCACTGCCCTCCTTCTTCAGAGTGACGAAGCCGAGTCAGAATTCTACTTACGGGATCTGTATCACAGCAAAAGCTGCTGACCCCCCTCCCGCTTTTCCTCCATCCATGAGATCACACGAGTTCTTGAACTTGGATGTTGCTGTCTACCAAGTGGGATAAGAACTAATTACTTTTAATATTTAGTTAGTATTTAATATTTTAATAATTAGAAGTAGTTAATTTTAATAATTAGACTATATATTAGTTTCTACATATTGAGTCTAATTTTAACGAAAAATTGAATCGTTTAATTTTCCTAACTACTTTGTTGAGTTATTATTATCTCTGTAATTTAAGATAATTTGAAGCAGCTGCTTTAGTAATTTAATAACTTCTAGTAATTTAATTAATTACTCTTATTTATGGTTAAATAACAGTTTTATATTACATGAGATTCATTCTCATTAACTAAATTGTTTTTAACAAAATATAAATCTTAAATTTACGATTATGCATTTAAATTATTTCATTACTAAAGCAGCCGCAGTAAAGATTATATTAATTTTACTACTGAAACATTACTTCAAGATTCATGATTACATTTCTATTTACTTTTAATGCTTTTCCTTCCAATTTACTAAATGAATATAATAGATAAAAATAAAAAGTCTTTATTGCTTAAAGACCAGGTTAGCGTCTAAAGATTAGCTTTAAGTTAAGAGGGCTGCATGGAATATTTCATTTATCTATGTCTATTTATATATAAATTGAAAAATATGTATGTGTTTTAAAACTTTGTTGTCGTTGTCGTATCCCTCATGGAAAGAGAGAAGAGGGGTGCAGCTTCTTTTTATGATGGAACATCCGTAGGTAGAAGTCTGACTTCTACACCGAATCGCTGAAGAAAGAGGGCAGTGATTTCCAGGAGAACTTTCAGGGGTGAATTACCATACATTTGGCATCGTGTGGAAGAAAACCCGAAAAACTTCCACCAGGTAATCCAAGTCACGAGGCAAGATGATGAACATCACAAACGCCATCGAGTCTCCTCGATTATTGCAACAGTGTATACAACAAAAAAATTAAACAACTGATTGAACCTCCGCCCGCATGATCACTAGCGGCGGACGTTGCCACTGAGCCACGAGTCAGGCGTTTTCATTTTTTTTTTAAATAAGTGAAAATGAGAATCAAAACAATTAAATATCATAATTATTTCTCAAAAATAATTTTGCTGATTTTCGTAAAACTGAATTCCAACAATCTGTTTATTTTTTCATAATTAAAAACTAAAAAGAAATCTATGATTAAAACTACTTCAATAGTTACATTTTCTAGCCCTAATGCTTACCAGCGGCGCGCATTGCGCTGAGCCACGAGTCACGCGTTTTAAAACTATAATTATTAAAAAAGCATTTTTTTCTCTAAGTTCTTTATTTTTTATCAAATGCCCAGTGAAAAAAAATCACGGAAAAGTTTTATTTAATTTTACATAAATAAAAACCATAATTCTTCAAATTTAAATTGCCCACCATTCGTCTACTCAACAACTACCAATAGAAATTGATGTCATAGCTCTCTAAATATTCCTTTTTTTTTTTTTTTTTTTTTTTGTTATTCTCTAGTCATATTTATTATTTTATTTATTTATTAATTTATTTTTATTGATTCAAAACTGCTTAATAAATGATTTAAAGTATTTATCCATGAAAAATCCGAATTACATTATTATTTTATATATTTTTATTCGGAGAACTAATATTCACATAAAAGTGAATATTAGTTAGATTTTTTTTTTCACGCAAAAATTGATAAATTGCTTTATGGAAAGAGAGATATGAAATAGAATGGAGATTAAATTACATAACTAATTGAATATTTTCATAAAATATAATTTTTTCATAAACATAATGCTATTTGCCAATACCGAAAATGGCCAGGTCATATCTGATAATTAAAACATTTAAATTATTCGACATCGGAAAATTACTATACTCATTTATTAAGTTATCTAGTATTTAATTTAATTTTTCATGCCTATTTTAACGATAGAAAAGATATAAAATATCCAAAAACGTATCAGAAAAAATAATGAAACCATGAAAAAAGTGTTTTCCGAATAATTGATCCACAAAAATGATAAGAAAAAAGTTTCATTTACAAAGTCATTAACATTTTGAAACACAATTAGGATTAAAATAAAGAAACAGCCATTAATAAAAGCAAAATTGGCTATTATATCTTTTAAAAACAAATTTTTTTTTTTTTTTACAAGAAGCGTGTTATTACATGTATTACGACTTGCAAATGTCGTAATAAATAATAATAAAAGAAGGCGTATCTTTTTTTGCAAGAAAAAAAAAAGAAAATATATCCAGAAAAAGACTTTTAAGTGGAAGATCTTACGTAATGAAAATGAAATTAGTTAAGATTAGTTAAAGTTTGAAATTCGAACCATTTAAATTATCTTTTTCTTTGTAGTACTGATTCATTAAACCTTTAAAACACTGAAAAGTTATTAAAAATAATTTTAAAAAAAAACGAACCGATTTAGGCTAAGTGGTAAGATGAATTATGCATTGCTTTAGAAATTATAATTTTTTTTCTGAGTTATGCTATGGCTTTTTAACGTAGTGCCATGATATTTAAAGGAAAGGTTATTAATTGATTTTTTTTTTCTTTTCAGATTTGAGTAGAAGGTTTTTGCGTCAGTTTTCATTTGAAAAACCCCTCGTTTGAAATAATTAATAAATGGGAAAATTATTAAAAGCCTGGGAAAATTAGGAATCTTTATGTAATTAGATATTTTTATTTTTATTTTTGCATTGAACTCGGAATCGAGTGCATTTTTTTTTATTCAGAAAAGTGTTTTGAATAAATTTTTCAATTGAAATAAAAAAATTTAGAAACATTTTAATAAAAAAATCGATGCAATTAATATTTTTAATTGCTTGTGTGAAAATGATTGGAAATTGGACTTTTGTCACATGTCAATGTATGTTGTGTAGTGTGGAATCTACCACATAATGACTATTGCACAAATTAACGCCATTAATTCACCAATATGTAAAACATCTTTAAAAAAAGCAAGAGACTAATTTTATTTTACAAATAACATTAATAAAATGTATAAATAACAATTATTTAAATTTACAGTATTAATTAATTTTACAAATAACATTGTTAACTATGTACCAAAATTATCTTTCAGTGATTTATTTTAAAATGCATCAAACATTTTTTATCACTATCAAAACTTTATTCAGATTCAATTAACTTAATACACCATTTAAATTACTACAAAAGTATGTATTTAAATATCAATTTAAATTTAAATTGTGAAGAACCAATTATATCCAAACAATTTTTGCTAATATTCTCAGTAGAGTACGTTCAAACATGGATAATGTTATCCTCAGATTATGTGCAATGGTGTTATCAAATTTTCTTTATTATGTTTTCCAGTTTTATTTACTGGTGATAAGGCTATTTATTGTAGATACTCTCAAAAAAAATATCGAATAAGACCATAATGTTATGTACGGCATATTGTAACGTATCGGCCTTATACTACACCGATAACGGCTTCAAGAAGAGGGCCACTTTCAGGTTCATGTAAACACTTTACTTTTTCTTTACAAACATTATATATATAAAGAACTCTGTTTACAATGAAGTGAAAATTATATAAATTAAATACACAAGTTCAGTTCATTCCGAGGTCGGACATTTTCAGAGTTCTCGAGTCTGAGAGGAATCTAATTTTCATTGTCTGTAGCAGATATTATTACATGGCTTGATACACGAAAACACAAAGGGGTTACTTTGTAAACAGGTGGAATCTAAAGGACTGTTCAGTCACTTCTGAGAAACAGAGAAAAACAACACTTCTTGTCGATTCGTCGCAGAACACCTCTGCTCACCCCCCAAAATAAAACCTCCCTTCAAGAAAATCCGTCAAGATGGGGGTCAGCTTTCCTCACTTCTCATTGGAGTGAACGCTTCCTCAACCCATGACCTATCACCCATCACGATACAGCAACTAATCACTCTGCATCCCGTCTATAATTGTTCCGTCTATAAAAGTAATAAGGTCGAACAGACCATCGCTAATTTCATGATGTCTTATTATTCAAGACATTGATTATGTACTATGAAATTTGAGGTTGTTCTGATTAGAACGAAACACTAATTGCATGCATATAAATATCCATGATATTGCTTGTCTGCTGTCAGATTTGAATGATAGGTTGTTATTATGCACTTGTTAAAGAATACACATTCCTTTCCCCTGGGCACAGAAATGTTTCTGCTAAAAATGCTACAATATACATTACAAAAAAAGATCCACAATAAGCTGATAATGTTAAAATATAAAGTCAGTTTACAGAAAAAATTACAAAATAAGTTGAAAATGTTATTCAATAAATAGACTCTACAATATATATATGTTACCAACTGGCATTTATAGATGTCATTTACCGTTCATTCATATTATTATAAAAGCAAACAGTTTGTTTAACAATTTAATATTAATTAATAAATAAGATTTTACAGCATTCATAAAATAACATTTTCGGTAAACATTTTCACAGTCTTATAATGGAAGATATTATGACTTTGTATAATACCTACCATCCGTCCTTGATTAGTTTCTTCTAATGCGGCGTCCACAAAACGCCATCTCCCTTTATTGGCGCACACCCACGGACGCCAGTGTCAATACACTTACTTATTGGGGGGTGGGCGGTCACCAATTATTTCTTAAATATCCCGGAGATCGGGAAGCCAAACGAGACAGTCATCAGCTTGATCGTCTGAAACATCCCTCAGATTGGATCTTCATTTATTTGGTTCGGGGATTGGACATTTCCTCCTCTGGCAACGGGAAGGGTTCGTTCCGTTTAGTCACTCAAAAGACCGGAATCTAATCGTTAATTGGGAAAGATTCTTTTCCCTCCACTTACAGCCAGGAATCTCATTTCCTGGAGCAGAAGCATTATGACTTAATTACGTTACGTTATTATGAATGCCCCCTCCCCCCCGTACGAAGAGGGGTGCGTGATGAAGGGGTTGAGTTGGCTTGGCGACTTTGCTTGCTGTGACAAGAACACAGCGTTCTATGTGGGGTGGCAGAAAGATGGGGTAAAACACCAGCAGAGAGGATCCATAGCATTCTTCGCATTTCAACTCGTGCTCAACGAATGTGGAATGAATGTTGCACTTTTATCATAGCTCCAAGTTTATTTTACAAGTGAAACCGAAATTTCACCCCACCTAATTTGCTGAAATTAATGTTAGAAAGACGTATCGGTTTAATGCACAAATTATAAATCCCACCATATTAAATAACTTCACAATTTAAATTATTTAGACTTTCTACTAAAATTAAACATTTTAAATTACTTATTATTCTGCCTATAATCTGCAAAGCAGTATATGATAAGAAGCTGTCATTCTAGTCCAGAAAAAGTTAACAGATCTCCTATAATTCACGGGTGAAACTTTGACATACCATACACCTATGAAGTCCTATATTTATATCCATGACACAAAACTAATAAAACAGTATTTCAGTTATCAGTGTCAATATCAACACATTAAGAAGTTACTGTATTCACTAGTGTAGTGCGATTCATAAGTAGGAGAGTCGGCCTTGTGGAATTGAGTTATGAGCTATTTCAGAGAACCTCGCCAAAGATTCGAACGGTATTTTGTTGCCGAGCAACGGGTGACGTCAAGGCCATTTCACATAGTAGATGATTTTCTTCGTTGAGGGTTGAAGTGTGTTTTAGTTATTTGTCTTGGGATTTTTTTTATTTTTGTTTTGCAAATTCTGTCCTAAAATAAAATGTAAATAAAATCTATCGTCAATCTATTATAAGAGACACCACAGTGCAGCATTCAGTACTCGCCAGGAAAAATAATTGGATAAAATCGCATTTTAAGGGACGTTTTTGTCGCCAAATAAAATCCTTCGCTGCTAAGTGAAGTTCAAGCCAAGCACGAGTTGATGTCCAATCTCACGAAGCAGCATTTAGAGGAAATCAAGGGAAAAAAATGGATCAATTTTAAAGAATTACAAATTGCGAAAACGTAACATTTTATCTAATTAACTTTTTAAATGGAACATTTGAACCCAGAAAATAAATTTTAAACCTGATATAAAAACATGATGCCGCGAAGCCTTCTGACGAGTATCAGTTGGGAACTCCATATGAACTCCGCCATACAGTAATCAAATGACGGGGCGTGATGGCTGAGTGACTAGCGCTCTGGCGCTCGGTACCACAGGCTTCGGGTGCGAGTGCCAACCGTACCATGGATGTTTTGTAGTGGTTCGGAATCCACTTTAAACTGTTCAGAGCCCAATCATACTTCTTCTCCCCCACATCATTCCCAAACTATAAAGGGGCAAATCAGCTCTAGGCACAATGATGTAGTGTGGTGTAGTAGTGATCAAATGACTGGGTCACTTTTCGTGTGCCGTTCAAGCGAAAACTTGAGTCAATCAAGTATATTACCTTAGAATTCCCAATCTCTAAAAATAATAGGTGTTGCACCACCCGGCATGACAACGCAAGCAATGTACAGACCTCTTGTTCTGAAAGTAAAATTCACCTTGCTAGAATAACGCGTTGACAATTTTCGGTTTCCACAGAAAAAGGAGAATAACTGGGATTGAACTTACTGAATTTTAAACTTTCAGCTTTTTTCATTATATATTCATGGAATTGTGACTTGAGCATGCTTTGATAAGGTTTAAGAACGTGATATAGGTCAGCATGGATATCCTTTGGATTGAATTTTTATAAAAAAAAAAAGTTACAAATAAATTTTATATAGGAAATAAATTGTTTTGGTCTTTATAACGGAAACTATAAATAAATCATTCTAAATAAATAAACATTTGTGATAGATAAATGAACCATAGTTATTATTAACTACAAAAAATAATTGATTGTCATCAAATCATGGTATGCTTGAAAAGCGAACCTGAATTCAGGTGGGAAAAAAAAATTTCCAACTGAGAACCCCCAGAATATCATATTTGATAACTTAAATTAAGGTTCTTTTTGAAGAAGAATATCTAAAATAAATTTTTAATATTGGTAATACAGTTATGATTTAGATGTAGTTAGAGTTGAGCGGAAAAATTTCGAATTTCTGCAAAGAATAGTTCCTTCGTGGTTGTCCAATGACTAGTTGTTGTATTTAACATCAGTTGAGGAGAATTTCTGGGATGTTTGACTTATTTTGAAATTTAAATGTGTGCTGTTGTCTTCATATTATTCGTTCATTTTATACAAACCTTTAATTTTGGATAGGGTGGCAAGCGCTATTATCTGTCGGCGGAGAGAAACAGAAGATCATTTGACTCCTTTTTACTTTAATGAATTAGTCAAATTATGCCAGAATGCAATAAAGTAATTTTGTACAGAAAATTTATTGATTTCTAATAAGTCTGAATACCAAAGTGTGACTCTTACATGAAACTCATTAATTGTTTTAATCTTACAAGTGATAGTAAATTGAATTAAAGGATCGAATGCTAATGGTCTTTGATAAAGGATGCATGATTTGAGCAATAAAGACATCAAACGGACATTGCCCAATGAAACGTAAGAAATTATTCAATTTTCACTTTAAAAAAAATTGTTTTCTTGTCAGTAATTCGGCATCGTAAAAAACACACAAAAGTTTGCCACAAAAGCGATTTAGAAATCAATTTTGGCGATTTGGTAATTTGACACATAAACTGTATTGAAAGAAGTCACTTGTTTGTTTACTTTGCGATTTGCCAATATCGCGATCAGTTTTGCGCATGGAATGCATGATCCTAGGAATTTATTCCATTATAATTTTTGTTTTGCAATTTATTTCTTCCGTACTACAAAATACTCAATAACGCATCAATTTTTCGATTTAGTTATATTTTCGAAACAAATTTAATTTAAAAGTATTTTTCTTATTATTTTTTTCTTTTTTATCAATTATTTTATCATTTTAAGTATTTTGCATTCAGTTATTAAATTTATTGCTGTTCATCCTAAAACTTTCCTTTAAAATTTCATATTATATTGCTTTGTAATAAAACATTCTGTTATGCATTTATTCTCAATGGTGGAACACAAACATATATTGTTCTGCGAAAATCTGATTGTTCCTTTTGAATAACTGATTTTGTAAATTTAATGGGCGAGAAAAATGTCTCATTGTTGTCTACAGTATGTAATTTATAGCAGGAATTAGAGTAAGAATAATTATGCATTTTAATTAAACCAATATTAAATTGTTCTAAAATGGTACAGAACATTTACAATATTTTTCTTTGAGTTATCATTAACTTCAAAAAAAATAATAATAATTCAGTTTTGAATAATAGGATATAAATAAATTTAGAAGACAACCTAGAAATTCAAAGTAAATTATGAGTTGACTTTATCGTTCCTTTATCGTTTTAAGTCATTTTTATTTGTAAAATTAAGAATTTTAATATTGTAGAAAATTAAATATTTTCTTGTATTTTTATTCTTATGAGGGCTACGTACTTGTAGAGTCATTGAAGTACAACAAGAACAGTGAATCTTAATATTAAAAAGCATGGACTATGTCAATATACAAATTAAACGTTCGAAAAATAAATGTAACAAAAACCATCAGTTATTTAATGCATGACATTTCACTCGAAATCATCCTCTTAAAAAATCAAATGGAACACTTTCATCACTAAACATATTTTTTAAGGGATAAACAAATTCAAAATTTAATTGTAAGTATGGAGAAAAGGCAACTTTTAAATTCAGTGCACATAAATTTGATGAAACCCAGGGGATGAAAAAGGAAGACATTAGAAAATGAAAAATTTGCCTGAAGCTATCTTCTATAGTCCAGTATCATGCAAAGATGCATAAAAAATTAAGACAAAGAAAAAGTGAATTTTATAATTGAATTAAATCTACAAACACAATAAAAGTGTAAAAGACATGAAATAATTACATTACAAACATAAATATATCATAGAATAATTCTTGGAAAAAAAAATCAAGTAAAATTAAATCAATATTCTCTTGATGGAAACTAAGAAATAAAATTTTAATTACTTCCGGAACTACATCAAGTAAACTTATGTGAAAGCAAATTTTTAACTGCCTTTTAATGAGTTCCAAGTATAATAACATTCAGCTAGTTTTAGAAAAATAATTTCTTGAGAAAAGCTGCATTCATTGCTTTTGTCCAGCTCATTTTCACTGTCTGTAATTGTATTTGTTGAAAATACGATTACGTATTTGTCGATGAAAAGTTCCAGTAAAAAGAAGAAACCTTCTGTGCAAATGTTCTGGAACACAAACGTCCATTGTTCTGTGAAAAGCTCGCTGTTCCCTTTGAATCACTTATATTTCTAAACATAATGAAAGAGGGAACAGCCCTGAATTGTCTCGTACAGGATATAATTAAAATCAGGAATTTTAATACGAGTAATTACGAATCTGTGTAAAACCAATATTCGATTGTTCTTAAATGGTGCAGAACGTATAAAATATTTTTCTTTAAGTGAACGTTAACTTCACGATGATTTCATTCTATTTCAAGTGAAACTGATTTATTTTGCTTAACCTGTAAGCAGGAATTTTCTCTGATGATATGTATTCATTACACAAAATTGAGTTTTGAGATTGCTTTTGACAACATAATTTTGGTTGAAAAATATGTTGTCACAAAGGTGCATTTTAAATACTGATAGGTTTGGTTTGGTTTGTCGCTCTGTGGTCATCTTGTGCACACTATAAGCTAAATAGATCGAAACTTACAGTTTAACGTGGATTCCAAACCATCAACAAACATCTATACCACCGTCAGAACCTGAAGATTGAAATGGACAACTAATGCATTATTATACATTAAAAAAAGCATTAATTGACCTTTGTGATTTTCAAAGACTTTCAGAACTTATTCATTGTAATTTAAAATTACATAACTTAATAAATTACGATTTTTTGAGAAAATTTCGTATTTGGATGAAGATTCTTAGATTTCCTGAATGTGTTTCGTTATTTTAAGCGAAATGCTTCAGTTAAAAGAATTGAAGAAAATAAAAAATGATTCAATAGAACTTGCTTTATATTAATTCTAAAGAATTGTCAAAATATCTCTTAATCATAAAAATAATTTTTCGAAATAAATAGTTGATTTTCTACAGATTAGTTTTAATGAATTCTAATAAATCTATTGATTGAGGAAAATGTGTGCGGTAAATGAATGCGACTAAATATATGCAAGAGATGAAACATTTCTGCAATACTACTGCCTATATAGCAGCTGCCTGCCAATCATTCTTACTCTGATGTGCAGGCACTGTTATGAAAATCCAATAAACGCAATGTAGGTCAGTCGTTATGTTGGCATATCTGTTGTTAGGATTGTGTCAACAAAGTGTAAACTTTCCATACTCAGATATTGGGTAGCTTCCTATAGAAGAACTTTCAGGAATACATATTCATTAAAGGCAACATTTGATTCCAGATCTGTCCTCTCAGTTGATATTTAGTACAACTGGAATACAAGGTGTTAGGTGTTTGATGAATTAAAAATTATATAATTTGTCCGAAGTTTTTATAGAAACTAACTCTTTAATATTAATATTAAATAGTTAAGTTATTATAGAGTTAACTATCATAGTGATAATATATGCCAGCTATCATAGCATATGTTATCACTATGATAGTTTACCTCTGTAATGAATTTATTTAAAATTTATGCATAAAGTAGGAGAAATAAAATTATGTTGATGCAAAATCAAGAGAAGTTAATGTATTCTTCTTCATTTTCACAACAATCAAATCGTCGTTTGCCTGCTGGCAGATTTAAAGACAGGAGTTAATCCTCTGTGAAATGAAATTAAGGAGTTAATCCTCTGTGAATTAAAGTGAATTCCGAACCACTACGAACATTAATGGCTCCACTGAAACTCGCACCTGAAACCTGTGGCACCGATTCACTCCATAATCAGGCCGAGCGAATTAGTGTCACAGGTATATTACACTACATATAATGTATAGTTAAAAAAAAGATGTTTGATGAGAAATATTTATTAGATGATGTGTTAAAATTTCACGTATTTACAGTATTTTTGAATTTCAGTTTTTTCAAAAGTTATCTGCAATATTTGCGGTGATTCAATATTTATAATTATGATATATAACATGGATTACATTGTTGATAATATTCAAAATTTAAAAAAAAAATACGAATAAAAATAACTGTTCCAAGTAACTTACGACTTACACGAAGACCAGATCATGTTTTCGCCATTGACATCTCTGTAATGTTTTCCGAAACAGTTGATTTTCAAAAGGGATTCACTCTGTTGGAAGGAAACCGTATCATCACTCAAGAGAAAAAGAGGTTTTCAGTGATCCAGAGAGACAGCTGATTTCTTTCATTTCCATTCAATCAACTATTTATTTCGAAAAATTATTTTTATGATTAAGAGATATTTTGACAATTCTTTAGAATTAATATAAAGCAAGTTCTATTGAATCATTTTTTATTTTCTTCAATTTGTGCATGTTTCACATTCAATTGTGCATGAGAACTTGTGCATGTTTCACTCGAAGATGGTTGGGTTGAATCAACATGAAAGAAAGCATACGCGCGCACATTTTAAAGTATGGATATAATGAACTGGACTGTTATGAAATGGGAATGTTACAAGGAATTCACCTCCGTTCTTTATGTTGTTGAGTAATGCCAGATTTATTTGTGATCCCAAATCGAAATTATGTCTGCTAGCACTGTGAAGGATTCGCTACCTGATGTCTGCAATTCCACTTAAAGTACTAAGTGTAACTGGAAGTGTTTTTGCCCAGTTTGTATTTGTATATTCATGAACTTTTGAAATTTTAACGGCTCCATTGGAAATCGTCCTGCAGTGGGAATAAAATTGGTACCGAGCTATAAAGTTAGTAGAAAGAAAGAGATGATGACAATTGCCTGCACTGATCAGTGTTACAATGATAGGACAATCAAAGTATGGTATTAAATTGTTAAATAAAGTATTACAAACAGTTTCTGCTATAATGCTTGGTACTGGAACAGCCTCTCACCATGTTTTGAAGTAGTCTAATAATATAAGTTTAAAAAAAATTTAACCACTTTTTGATGGAAGTTCGAATCAATATGATTCTGTCAGTGTTGTTGGATTAAAACAAGGTCATTGGGAGCATAATCCTACATCAGCCAATCGTATGAAATGTTGGAGGCTACAATGGTTTGTATACAAATTGTTTCAGCATGTTAGATATCATTTCATGATGCCATTGGAGGAATTCTAACCTGTGACACAATTATTTGATCTTGCTTTGTATTTGTACACCTTACCACTGCCTTTAACCCTCCAAAAAATGAATTCGTTGGAGAAAACGTTACATTCAGCATCATAGCACAGCGGTGTCTGTAGCTTTGCTTGAAATGATGGTATGGTTTGCCGCTCTACAGTAATCTTGTGCGCACGAGGGCTAATTAGACCTTTATCTTCAGTTTAAAGTGGATTCCGAATCACTCACAAACATCCATGGATCACCAGAATTCGAACGTGAAGCTTGAGACACCAAAGGCCAGATCGTTAGCCACTGAGTCACCAGGACGCTGCTTGATATATTGCGACAGCTTTACCCATTCCTATTATTCAATGTCATCCAATTGTCTACAAGGTTTCCGAAAAGTCATGAAGGGATTTTGGCTTATATCTCTAGGCCCATATTGCATCAGAAACGAGAGAAGATAAACTATAATACATAATCTACAATATACTTTTAATATAAATATTAAAAAAATTCTCCGAAATGTTACATTTCATAATGTAGACAATATTTTATAAAATGAAATTGATGAAATTCAAATGATCTCTCAATATGCAACCAAATGGCTAGTGACCTGGCCTTTGGTATCACAGGCTTCAGGTTTGAATCCTGGCAGTGGATACTTGTTAGTGATTCAAAATCCACTTTAAATTGTAGATCCCGGTCTGTTTAGCCCTCGTGAGCCCAAGATGACAGAGAGCGACAAATCAAACCAAACCAGAATAGGCAAAAAAAAAAAAAAAAAAAACTGTAAAGTTGACGTCAAAAAAACTACATATAGGAGGCGTTTTTGTAGAAATATTTATAGAAATCATTAGTGTAAAGAGAATTTTGAGTATACGTTAAGCAATTTGGTTTACTGTTCCTTTTAAAATGGATTCAAGACAGCAAATTGACGTTGATGTTCAGAATTTGATGATTAAGTTAAGGAGGAATAAAAGCTCTAGCGCTAAGATCGCAAAAGTAAAAAAAAAAGTTGTTGGGGAAAAAGTCATTTACTGTCCAAACAATTATAAGTCTAGTATTTATTGATTACGGAACTATTGGACTTCTTTTTAATAGTTAGTTCGCAATTTAGGCCAGTTGAAAAACATAGAAACATAGCATAAAAGATTTATCAATTAAAAATTGTTTGGAAAATGATTTTATGACATATCTTTAAATAATCTTATTTATTTCATTAAACCACTTATTTAAAATTCTGCTTTATTTTTCAATTCCTTCTATTAGCTCACACTCTCCCTATATATATCTTGTTCAAATTTTCAATCGTTCATGAAATACTTTTCATTCATCCACTCAAGTTCAAACACATTTTTTTTTTGAACTTGTAGGGGATGACACTGGATGTGAATACAGCTTTTTCAAATATTAATTCGGTAATTAAATTGAATTAATTAATTTTAGTTTTTTTTTTTTTTTTTTAGATTATGTTGCATATATCTACCCATAGATGTTGCCAGATAAACTTAAAAAATGAATGAAAATTATTTATAAAGGACTTTCTGCAATAGAGTGAAAAAAAAGAAGGAATTGACATAATTTTTTTTTTTTATATATTACTTGTTTTAACTTGCAATGAAAGTACAAAAATTATAATAAAAGAAATATACCCGTTTTACAACTATTCAATGAAAAGGTGAGACATTTTTTTTCCAAAGTTTCTCAGTGTCTGAATAAAATGCTCAGTTTCCTTACTATAAATGGTCTAAAAATAAACACATATGCATGTTTTTTACAGTCCGCCTGTAAAAAACAGAACTCTTTTATTCGAAAACCGAATGCACTCTGCTCTGGTTACTGTTGTTTCTCCTTCCAACTAAGCTCATGGCCACGCAAACTAGGATGTTTATATTATCAGGCGTTGGCTTCCACTGACTTTTTTTTTCTTTTACATATTAGGCACATGGAGCTATTTATCCATGAGGCAACAACTACATTCTAAAATTTAAGTAAATAAATATCCAATTTACTTATTTATAGTTTTAACCAAATATCTAATAGTAATATTGAAAACGAACAAGTACAGGTAATTATGCATCTTTAAAGTAAGACTCATTATATATATATATATATATATATATATATATTATAAAATAAATTCTAGGTATTTTAGTTGAATACCCCATCTGTACTGATGAGGAACCAAAGTTAAACTAATCAACCTAGATAATTTCATTTTAGGAATATAACTGTCAAATTACAATGGTAATGAGAATATTTTGTAACCCCAGAGAATGGGAGAATTGTTTAAGTGATTTTAATCAATCTTTCACGTAATGCATTATTATGTAAAAAATTTAAATTAATAATAAATTCTTATCATTATCAAAACGAAAAACAAAGAAATTTCTGAAGGTTTCATTCATACTACTTTATTTAAAAAAATAAACTATCAAATTGACTACTTCTAATACAAACATTCTACAAAAAATTAATTAATTAATGTTGCAATTTTACTTATCAAATTGGTAATATAATGTAGAGGAAAACAAACAATCAAAAACTTGTAATTATGCATTAGACATTCATTTAAAAACAAATTCTAATATTAACAGCAGCCCTTTTACTGCATGGAACAAACGTCTCCGGACGGTTCGAACGAGGGTCCTTTTGTTCCAAAGAGTTCTGGACGGCTGGATTCGAGCAAGCTACAGCCGTCCCGCTGGGAAAGCCGCCGAATAAATAACACCGCCGACTGAAATAAATGTAAACAGACATTCATTTCTATCCCTCCCACTGTCATCTGCTTCAAAAAACTAGTGTTTGACTTTTATCCCTTTTCATCCACCGAGCGAGTTGACATGTCTGATTTTTTGTCTTCTTACTTCTTCTGCATTATTTCAATTGCTGTTCCTCTGTTTGATCTTCTGTCCTTTAAAGCAGCCGATTCCCAGAAGAAATGAAGCCCTGTTTGGATCTGACCAGCGAACGCTGTTGTTCATGCGTTGATCTTTTTGGAGTAATCCGGTTTCTGCATGTATGCATTAGTAAAGACCTGTTTTGTGAACTCGATATCAACTATTGGATTCCTTTTTCTAATGTATTTGGTATTTTTGTTTGTTTATGGGTCAGGAATGGATGGATCAATTGGCAATGAAATAAGAATGATGGAATTTTATAACATGTATGATCTTTAAGTAAATATCTTTTAGGACTATTGTTGAAATCTAATCTTAGATTTATTTTAAATTGCTTCAAAATCTAGAGAAATGTAACTATCGACTTAGTTTGCTTGTGCGTATGTATATTGAATCGTTTTATTTTCAAGGTCTTTTTTGACATTGAATAAGGTAATCATATATGTTGTTCTAATGCAGCTGTATATATATACAGAGACAGTTAATCTGGTTATATATATATTTATATATATATACATATTAAAAAATATGCTGAATTGCATACTGAACAAATAAATAAAAAAATTAAAATTAAATAAAAATTTGCAATTCTTATAATATCAGCAAATCATTTCACCACTTTCCTGACACCATCTCAGAAACTTCCACAACGCTTCTGCCTCTTTTACATCATCTAATGACCTCCACCCCCTACACAACCCATCTCTGCATCAGACGTGAAATGTTCCATGCACAACCCGATGACTTCTAAAACAATTAAAATACGAATTTTATATAAATATATTTTTAGTAAGACAACTTTTTTCAATAAACAAAATTCTGATCCAGTTACAATTAAACCTGCCTGTGTTCGATTTCTAATTGCTAAAACGAAGCACCCCTCCGTACAATTTAAATCAAATTTCCCTGCACACCGTATTGACAGGATGGACGCAATCCCGAATGCACCAATCCAATCAAATTCATGCGAAGGATCGCGGCCTAATGAAAATCGACGCGCAACTTCAGACATCAATGTTTGAAGTGGTATTGGACATCAGAACTCCAATGTTTCAGTTGCATTAGTTACATCGGAATTGCCTCCATATCAGTTTAAATCTCAACCGTTAATATAAATTCTCAAACGGCTCTTCCGTTCCCTGTCGATATACCAGCAGGCAGATTATCTTCAACATTCAAAGGCATGTAGATAGTATTTTAGATGAATATGGATATAGATGGCATTCATTCCGCGTTCAAATTGAATATGGATTTTAAGGGAGTGGAATTTTTTTTCAAGCAATAAATTCACAACGAACACATTAAACATTTGTTAAAATAAGGCTTAAAAATTCACTTTTAAGCATTTAAATATAGAGTAATAAAACATAACCTACATGAAATATAAAATAAATTCATTTTTAAACTGGTAGGGGACTCAATGATTAAAACTATTAATAAAGTCAGTTTTTCAAATGTCCCTTTAATTTGGTGAGTAGATACACCTGAAATATAATATTAGAAATTAATATGCTTCATGTTTAAACACATACAGATGATGTTGATATTGCATATTAATTACAAATTTAAGATGGATGTGGATTTAAATGTGACTGCAGCCTCTATGCTATAAAATCACAATAAGTCATCTATTAAACATTTGTTACCGAAAGTTTAAAAATAAATTATTATTTTGAAGCATTTATATGAAGCAGAATGAAAAAAAAAATACTACATCAAATTTTAAATTATTTTAAACCACAAATGAAATATTTTTTTTAATATCTTCAATCTTGCTACAAATTTTGATATGTGAATTTTGAACTGAATCGTTATCTCTGGAATTCACAGCACTGTTAGCTCAACCGCTAATGAAAAATAATAACATCCATTTAGTAGCCCTCTCATTTCTGATGTATTTTAAGAAGTAAAATAATTAAGAGTACACATTATTTAAATATTCATGCATAGAAGTAATGAAATATTTTAATTATTATTGATAACTTTTATAAATTATTGCAAGTATCTAATGAGGTATTTTTTATTAAGGATTGTTTGTCTAATAAATAAGTTCCATGTACATATGCTTCTTCAATGGCGCTACATCCCTTATCGTGGACGAAGGCTTTCTGCCTAATGGCATATTCTGAAACATGAGGTGTTGTTTTTCTTTTATGAAGTAGGAGTGTTACCCCTACGCCCAACCAACGGTTCCCGAATCGAACTCACGAATTCTGCAGGAGACGATGTTTTTAACTACTAAGCCACAAAGCTCCCAGCCTACGGTAAAGTGGATTCTGAAACACTACACACATCCATGGCGCCGTCGGGACAGGAACCGAAACCTATGGTGCTGAGCACCAGTCACTCGGGCAGAAGGCCCCTATGTATATAGATATATAATTCCCTGGCACTACAGACCATGATGGGTTAATGCCTTCTGAATAGTGGCAAGATTTCGAGGTAGGAGAAAGTTTATTTTTTACATAGTAATGTTGTCAGTTCTACGATCAATGTTCTACAGTCATATTAGACCGGGACCTACGGTTTAAAGTGGATTACGAACCACTACAAATATTCAGAGCACAGCAGGGACTCGAACCAGAAACCTGTGATACCGAGAGCCAGAATATATATGTATAGAACAATTTAAATATTTGAAACTATATTTGAATTTATTTTCGTTAAGTGTAAAATATTCATATTCGTAACCGAAAATTATATGACCGATATTAATCCTAATAAAGGAAATATACCATAAAAATTGTATTATAAATGCATAAAAATATGTTAAAATATATTTTGTTAAATATATGCTTAAAATATATTCAGTTCTGTATATATTTAGTTCTGAATTGCGTTGATAAGTTTTCATCCATTATTTATGCATGTTCATTAATATTTATTATTCTTTAATTTTTACTGCTCCTTAAGTAAACGAAGTCCATCTCACGAAATCCGAGACCACAACAAACCAAATGAAACTCATCCTTACATTTATTAAACCAACAAAGAATCCAACCCCCTGACAGACCGAATTTAATTCCCAATCTGCCCAAAACGAGGAGGAATCATATGTCGTTTTAATGAGAACACGATGTCTGCACCCTTCTCCAACCGCCGCGGCAATCAATGTCAGCGAGGGCACGAAAGAGGCCTCGCCGTGCTGCCATGGCACGACTGAATCTTCGAAGGTCATCCCCCACCGCATCTTCCCGCTGTCATGAATATTTCGATGCATTCCAGGGGGGAGATTTATAATTAGAAATTTCCAATTGCACGGATTTTTGAACAGGGTTAGTTGTGGTTTGTCCAAGCTTCCCCCCCCCTCCCCAATCAAGTGACTTCGACATCTGTTGGTTCGACTAATCATGGAACCTTGGAACTAAATAGATGAGGATCCCTGGGAAAGGGTGGTGTGCTCTTGAGTGGGGAGGTGAAGCTAAAGGGGACTGGGGGCTTTGATATGTCTATGCACGAGGGAAATTTGGTATTCATTTATAGGTTAGAATTAGATTTGAATCGCGTTTTGGCGAAGTTTTTCCAGGCATTAAAACTTTTTTTGCTTAGCATTTCATATTGTGCAAATTTCTTTAAATATTCTGCAAATGAAATATACTGAATATTGTTCACTTGATTTCATTCATAATTAACGCATATCAAGACGTAATGAGTTACGTCACTACACTGCATAAAAGAAAGATTCAATGCATGAAATCACTCAGAGATTAGACTCAATTCTTTTTTAAATAAATCCAAAGTATTTTCAATAAATACAATTTTTCTTGCAGTGTGATAACGTAACGCAGTATGTATTGATATCCAATAATTTGTTATTAGTATTTATGGTACGCTGTATGTAATAAATATTTCCATAGTTTGATAACACTAAATTCTTAAAAGTGAGGAGAAATAGTTCACTTGCATTAAATTTAAAACTCACTTGACTTAAATTTTGACAGATTCTACGCAATAATTATCAAATAAATCAAAGTCATAACAAAATATTTAGTATATTTCCTTTACAGAATATTTTTCGAACATTAGTGATGATATATGCTGCAAACAGCTTAGTGCCGGGCGATGAAGGAAAAGCATTGCTTTCCATGGGAACTTTTTGGGATAACCGTCTAGTATTTGCATGAGAAAATGCAACGTGCTGAAACACATTGCTCAAAATTCCATTGAGTCTCTTAGTTTCTGAAAGCAGTAACTGCAACCCATCCCACCAGCGGATTAGAGCCTAAGTTCACCTGTACGCAAGTTTCATCTGCTACTAAGCAGTGCTATAAATGTTATTATGAAATATTCTGACAATATTAACCTAAATTACATTTTATGCATTTCAGATTAGCACAATAGCAATGTTCAATGCATCACGATAATGTTAAAAAAATACTTATTTTAGAGTAAGAATAGGAATAAATAACAAACTAAACCAATCCCTGTCTTTTTATATTCAGTTTCAGTTCAGAGCAGTTTCAACAATCAAATTTGTACAATGTACAAATATTAAAAAAACCCTCATCCCTCATATAATATTTATTTCTGAGAGCGATTTTTCAATTATATGCATGTTTCTAAACAACAACAGCACAGCATATAGCTTTAAATTTATAGTTCATTAATTCAACTCTGAGTAGATTTATGAAAGAAAATGTTAATTTTCCTTAAAAATGATTTTAGTTAAAGATATTTTTCTCCATAAACTACACTTTATTACTTTATTTATTGTTGTCGCAATTGTGTAAGACACTCAACACAACAATTCAAGCTGATTGTGGTGCTCCATGTTCACAATGTTTTAAAAAAACTTAAGCATTAAATAGATTGTGAGAATATACAAAAATGAAATTTATTAACAAAAGTAATGTTCAGAAAAATATATTTTATTTAGTAGGGCAATTGTGCTAAGTTTATTGTTTTTCCTTGCGAAATAAAAAAATTCTTCTCCAAAATGGAAAAATATTTTTGCATTCTGCATTCGATACTGATACAATAAACTTTTCCATTTTTTACAGATCATTTCTATATTTTTTCTTTTTAAAAAGTCGTCTTTTCTTATTCCACAAAATTCTACAATCTCTACAATTATTCTATTTCAATTATAGATAAGATTTCAACCCTACGTCATAACAGATTTAATAATTCCATTGTTTGGGAACACTAAATTCTTAAAAGGGAAGACTAGTTCAGTTTCATTAAATTTAAAACTCACCCGGCTTAATTTTGACCGGCGAATAACCATCTGCCTGCTTGAGTCCGAAATGCATATTAACCTCTTCGCCTCAAGTCATTCATTCTTGTATAAATAAGACGAGGCCACTCGTGACATCGCTTGCTTGGGTTCAAATACTTAAACTTGGGGAATTATTTATGTTTCGAAATCCCAGACGTCATTGCATATCATTGTGCTGAATGTTACATACCACTTTAATTTATATATTATTAAGTCAGTAATGGTAAATGACATGAATCACCAATTAAAAGACGGCTGTCATGGCAGATATTGCTTCCAGAAACTAGGAACATCGCAGGTGATAAGAAAACTAGTATAAAAGTTTCTTGAATATGTAGTCAGCAGAGTTGTCTCCAATAAGATATTTAATAATGACATGAATCACTCATTACGGGATGGCTATCGTTAAAGTCATTGCTTCCACAAATGAGTAACATCTCTGGTGATAGGAAAATTTGTGCAGGAGTTTCTCGGGTAGTCAGCTGTTGTTTCTCCCATATGTTTAATAATGACATGAATCACCAATTACGGAAACCTGTCATGACAGTCATTGCTGTCAGAAACCAGGAATATCTCAGGTCATAGGAAAACTCGTAGAAAAGTTTCTCGCATATGTAGTCAGCTAGGGTTTCTCACTTATGATGTTTAATAATGACATGAATCCCCAATTACGGGATGGCTATCGTGACAGCCTTTGCTTTCAGAAAAGAGGAACATCGCAGGTGATAGAAAAACTTGTGAAAACGTTTCTTGCATATCTAGTCAGCTGAGTTGTCTGAGCTTCCTCCGATATGATATTTAATAATGGCATGAATCGCCAATTAAAATAAGGCTATCGTGACAGCCATTGCCTCTAGAAGCAAGGAACATCGCAGGTGATAGAAATACTTGTGGAAACGTTTCTCGCATATACATTAAGCTGAGTCTTCACCCTTATGGTATTTAATAATAACGTAAATCCCCAGTGACAGGATGGATTTTGTTTCCACAAATGAGGAGCATATCAGGTGATAGGAAAATTTGTGTAGACGTTTCTCGCATACGTAATCAGCTGCATTTTCTGACTTTCCTCCCATATAATATTAAAATGAGGAGAAATTACTCTTTAAAGACCTTCTAGAAGACAATGCTCTGACCTCACCACCATTCTACGGGATGTTCCAATGTACATGAATGGATCCTGATGCTCATCAAAGTACAACAGCAAAAAAATGTTTCTAACAAAAATTGAAGTTTGTAAAAAAAAATTTCAGCTTTTAATATTTTTTTAATTAAAACTGCAGTGAAAATAACTAAAAACAATTAAATGAAATAGACATTCTTTTCCAAGCCAAGTTGGATACGTATGTTTCAATCCTGATAAAAAAATTGCTTATTAATTTTACAAAAAAAATATCACTGATGGTGATTTTTTTAAATATTGCATTTCTCAAAATGTGCATTTTAAAGAGTGAATCATAAAATGTTGATTACATATCACACAACTTGAATTTGCTAGAACACAGACGAACATCATTAAAATTTCTTTCATTGAAAAGTAATCATGTTTTCAGATATAATTTAACCATGGATTACTGATTTACTTAGCTTAATTACTTTTAAAAACCGGCAAACAGGAAAAACATTTTTAAAAAAAACATAAAAAACTTTTGTTAATTATCAATTATTAATTGGAAAAGAAGTGCAATTAAAATAGGAAGATATCAGGATTACCTAAATTAATTTTTTTTTAATAATGTCAACTTTGGTTTATTTTAAGTCATTATAATAAAATAGTAATTAAATTGTTCAATAAATAAGATATAGTGCATAACCAGAATATGTTACCATAGGATTTTTTTATATATTAAATCTTTAAAATTTTATTCCATACATGTTTTTTTTATAAAAGATTTATCAACATAATTTTTGTTATATTAAATTTGATACTTAACCATACAGATTCAATAGCTTATAAAGTATATGATGAAGAACTCAGTCCTTTTATGCATTATATCCTTTAGTTTAAAAAATAAATAAAATATTTTATAATCACATTAATATTTCTCTATTTACTTATATAAATGATTAAAAAAAATTATCAACACATAATTTTGACAGATTTGCAGCCTAGTAATTAATCATGAAGGAGATCACAGATTCGAATCCTCCTGTTGTAGCATGAGTTGCGTTCAGTGAATTTAGAGACGAAAAGACTGGAGGGCAGTGGTATCGACTGATTGTAATTTTCTTAGAATTTCAATACATAGATATGTGTAATTCAGGACAGTTAGTCAGAAATGTATATATATGTATCATAATTGAAAATTGAAAAAGAAAAATATGCTAAGAAACACAAGCACGAAATGTAGTATCTTCAATCAAAGTATATTTCAAGTACCTTCAATTAAAAATTGGAACTCATTGTGACGAGTGGTTCTTTTTCACGGCATTTTGAAAGTGGGACTTCAAACATAATCACCCTGTATACGAGTATTAGGACAAATACAATTTATTTCACAACGTAATGTAATAAAGTATGAGAGAGAATTAAAAGTAAATATATTTTAAGAATATATACTTTAAAGACAAATTATATGTATTTCAGGAAATGTTTATAGAAAAGAAACTATGAAACAAACTATATAGAAAAACACCAATAAACTTAAATTAATGTTTATCTCTACATGTTTCATAGTTTTTTCAGACTTTTATACCTAGCTCAATAAATATTCACTAAAGATAGTCTGACATTTTATAGGAGTTAAGTTTTAATAAATTAATCTCATATATATATTTTTTAAATTAAGGCACATAATAAAAATCGGTACTAAATAACCGTAAAAAAAAACTCTTTTCGATGTGATCTTACATCGAAAACTTCATTGCTAATTACTATAATTAATGTTTGAAGCTCTGGAAACAAAACTTCTGAAAGATACTCCAACTGCAAGACACTCTCAAAACATTAAGAGGGACGAAAATGAAGTAGAAAAAAAAATGCTTTGCTTCTTGTTATTTTCCCTCACCAACAATGAACGTTCTCAGCATAATTATACAGACAATAGGTGGAAATGATTCAGATTCGTGACAGTTTTAATTAAAAATTTTTTCGCAAATTAATATCCTATTAAGAAACTGCACTGTTTGTACTGATGTCCGTTTGCAAAACTACTTAAACCTGAGTTTCTGGATAAAAACTCTGAACTGGTTTTTACCTTTATTTCAAGTCATGCTTTCTCCAATTAACTGAAGGGACCCTAATAAGGTAAAATTAATAAATGACTGCTGTTGAAATACTTTTTGTGTGCTTTGTTGGAGTTGCGCTGATCTCTAACGAGTTTTTGGGATCTTGCGCAAAAATTAGTGCACTAATGAATGGCCAAAAAGAATCGAATTAATTGATGACTTATTCCTAATTTCTTTTCTCGAGTGAGATTTCTTGGTAAAAACGATAACACGTAAAGAATTATATTTCAAAATAAGGATTTTTTTCGTTTGTTAATTATACACTCCTTAAGATATAGCTTTAGTGGGCACAAATAACAGTTTACTACACTCATGTCCATAAATTAAGGATAATGAAGTTCAGGCAAAGAAAGAGACATAAGCAAAACAAATTTGACTTATTTGTAAAGTCTATTTATTAAACAAAAGGTAAAGAGCAAAAAAGATGCTATATGTTTGACATAATTAAAAAAAAATGCGATTTTTACTCCCTGGAGCAACTTTCAAAAAAGAACCTATTTACAAAAAACAGTATAACATGGTTAGTATGATGGTTAATATGGAGTATGTCTCCCGGACGATGCAATATAAGCCTTACAACGCCTAGGCATGCTGAGTATCAAATTATCAATCTGATCTTGGGGAATATTACACCACTCATCAAGCAGAGCCCTCCGAAGTTCCGGTTGACAGGTGGGAGGCGGTTGACAGGCTGCAATTCGTCGGCCAAGCATATCCCACACATGCTCTATTGGATTCAAGTCCGGTGAGTATGCTGGCCAATCCATACGGGTGATATCCTCCAATTGAAGGCATTCGTCTACAATGTTTGCACGGTGAGGACGGGCGTTGTCATCCATAAACAGAAATTCAGCACCCATGGCGCCCCGAAACAAACGTATATGTTGTTCCAGAATGACATCCCGATAGATGTGGCATGTCATCGTTACACTCTGAACATGCAGGTCAGTTCTGGAACCAAGAATAATTCCTCCCCAAACGAGCCATCTTGCACCACCGTAACGGTGTCGTTCAATGGTGTTCTCTTGGTGGTAACGGGTACCTGGCCCTCTCCATATGAAAGTCCGGCGAGAATCAGACTGCAAACTAAACCTAGACTCGTCGGAAAACATCACACAAGACGACTATTGCGGTGTACACAATGCATGCTCTCTACTCCAGGTTAATCGCAGGCGACAGTGAGTTGCATTAAGTGGAACACATCTGGCAGGCCTACGATCATATAGACCAATGTGCCCTAAGCGTCTGTACACAGTCTGCCTTGAAACTGTCGTACCGGTAGCTGAAGAGAGCTGACGAGACAGGTCTGAGGCTGTGCTCCGTCTGTTTCTTTTGGCAGTAACTGCTAAAATACCGGTCCTCATTCGGCGTTGTAACTCGGGGGCGACCTGTGCTGTAACATCTACTCACATTACCATCATCTTGGAATCGTTGCCAAAGCCTGGAGATGACACTCATGGGCGTTCAAGTTCCTCGGATACTTCCAGCTGGGTACGTCCATATTCCTGTCGTCCGATAATTCTACCACGTAAAAATCATCCAAATGCTTCCTTTGTGCCATAA
Organism: Caerostris darwini; assembly: GCA_021605075.1. Taxonomy (NCBI): domain Eukaryota; kingdom Metazoa; phylum Arthropoda; class Arachnida; order Araneae; family Araneidae; genus Caerostris; species Caerostris darwini. Next base: position 8,319 of record BPLQ01000889.1, on the reverse strand, counting down.
CTATGCGGTTATTGCACTGAAAGGCTTTTAAAGCGCTTGTGAAAAATTTTACTTCTTTGCCACCATTCCTTATATACCCCTCTCTTACATTCTCGTCATTGTGACGTACTATCCGCGCCATCTGGTGGTTTCCTGTAATTTGCATATTCTTCTTCAAGATGTGTGTGATAATTCTACAGGTGAAATTTTTATTTTAGAGTTCAATTTCTGTGTGATTCTGAATTATCCTTAATTTATGGGCATGAGTGTAGTTTAAATGGATAATCAGTAACCTAGAAGTTAACTTTTGACATTTCTTAATGAGAAGCCCGATTCGAAATTCGACAAAAGAAAACAAACTAAAATGTTTCTGTTGTTCATGTTGAGTACAATTTCAGAAACATTCTTCAACAAGGAAAAGGGGATGTAAAAATCGCATATGTTTTTCATCATTGAATTTGTACACTTCCATTTGTAGTAACGAAAAGTAATCTAGCATTTATTAGTGAATGGCAAACTTACTTCGATTATATATGATCGATTCACGTCCACCATGGCATTACTATTGTCAATGTAAAAACATTGTTGCTTGCTATCCTGTGATAATTAGAGCAAATGAATAAATGAAAATCGATGATCTCTGGTAGCGAAGATGAAGAATGGATATAACTTTATTATTATCAATGGCTAATCAAAATAGCTTGCTATCCTGTGATAATTAGAGCAAATAAATAAATAAATGAAAAACGATGTTCATGAACATGAAAAACATGAAGAATAGACATAACTTTACTATTATCAATGGATAATCAGCCTCGCTTGTTATGCTGTGATAATGCGAGCAAGTAAGTAATAAAATTATTTCTCAAATTCGCTTATAACCACTGCTTTAAGAAACATGGTTACTGGACGGCAATCATAATAACAAGCGAGATATTCTCGCATTTGTTATCGCTATATTTTTTGCTTGTTAATAAAAGACATTAAATTAAAATAGTTATAAATTGTGGTAATTTGATGAGAATGGATGAAATTAATTTCAACATTAGTGGAGATTATAATGAATTCGTACAACTCAAGTGGATATGTCTTTATCATCATCATCAATGAAAAGCTATACCATTCGATGCCCTATGATAATGTGAGTAGATCAACTCAAATGGACATCATCAACAGAAAATCGACACCACTCGAAGAAACTGGTAAATGGATGGGATTCAAGTATACATTGGTGGTGAGCAGGATGAGTTTGACCTATTCAAGGGGACATGGCTTCTTCGTCATCAATGGAAAATTGACCCCCCTCATTGTCCTGTAGTAATGTGAACAGGTGGACTTATGAAGATCTAGAACCCACAGGTGGGGATGCATTCCAATACTGTTTAGAAAGAAAGAAATTCAATGACATAGCGACAAATGTGATATTCCCACATGGATATTTGGGTCGTTAGCCAAATGTTTTCAGTCCTCATTTACAGGAAGCAAATGAGTAGTTATTTAGGAAATTATTTCATTAAAGTAATAATCATTCCCTACTCTTCTGAATTTTTCACACACACACACACACATACGCATATATATATATATATATATATATGCGTGTGAGTATTAAGGGTAGCATGGTGTCACTAAAATATTAAAAGGACATTAAGTTTATCTCTGTTGCACACACGAAAGAAAAGATATAAATTTCATTTACTACTCTGTCCAAAAGGTAAGACCAGTTTTCAATTTAAAATTCCCGTGCACATCGTATCACATTTTTTTTTCTTTGTTAGGTTGTCAGCACTGTCCCTGTCATCTGTGTGAAATTTTACGTCAAAATATTCATTAGTGCTTGAGTTACGCTTGGTTTTGTGTGATGCTAAAATTGATTCCAGCGAGTTTTGAAATGCCTCTCCCAATCGACTCAAAACGCTGTTCCCTGAGTGGTCTTTTGAGTTTAGGCAATAGCCAGAAGTAGCACGATGCTAAATTAGATGAATACGGTGGTTGTGGAATTATATCGGTTTCATTTTTAGATGATCAAGGGATTTTGGATCAATACAGTATTTTTGGTATTAATCAAGATTTGACGCGTTTGATGCAAAAAACATCTTTTAAAATGGAATTTTGAAATTTCAACATCATCAGCAAGGCCTCTAATTGTAAATCGACGATTTGCAAGCACCAAATCTTTATCTATTTGGACATGATCTTCGTCGGTTGAGGTTGACGGTCTACCAGAGGGCTCTTCGTCTTCAACGCGTTCTCTGCCTTCTTTGAAATGTTGATACCACTTGTAAACATTTATTTACGATATAGGAATGCTCACCAAATGCCTTCTGCAACATTCTATACATTCTATTCCGGAAACAAAATTAAACGCAAGTTCCTGCTCAATTAATTCAGACATTTCAAAAATTGCCGGTATCAGTTTTAGAATCAATCTATCCAGAAATATTTTGATCTGACAATATCAATAAATTTGTTATTAGTTGTAAACAAGTCAGTTTAATTGCATTTAAAGTTTTTTTTCGGTTGGAGGAGGGTTATTTTAGTGCTTTATATTCTGTAAAAGATTTAGTGGAATTCTGTCAGAATTCATCATAGCTTAATTATTAAAAATCATCATGTATACTAAGATGCATTTAGCTAAGATGTACTTAATAAAAAAAATAAAAGCTAAAAGTTATAAAAATTCTCATAATTTTAACAAAAACAAAAATGTTCGATATATAGCAAATATTATAAATTTTTTTATAAAAGCACAACTACTTTTTTTTTACTTACCCTCTTCTCTATTTACAAAAAAAGGAATTAAAAAAGTATTAAAATATAAAAATGAAACATACAAATATTTGGTGAATTATAAGCAATTCAGAACAACTTCATTTCCAAAATTTTTGCATTCATCTAGGTTATTCAAAACAGTTGAAATATTTATGACATTTAATGCAAGCCTACCTAAAAAAAAATCCAAATTGGCCCGAGGCGATAGACTTTCTTAATATTTGTTTCATTTCTTTTTTTATGTAACAGTAAAAGTAAATGTACTGGCATACCTTTTAAACGGACCCTAAATCAAAATGCAAATAGAGGTTTTTAACTAATACGATGAAGGGAAGACAGCCGGAAGCAATAAAGATTAAGCAATGAATATTTATTATTGTGCTTAAGACATTCTTTTTTTTGCTGTCCTTTGATAACATTTCTTTCTTCTGTATTTAAATAATCTTATTTTTTTATCTATATTTTTAAATCGTTGTTTTACAATTCATCTCGATGGTAGCAACAAATATTTATATTAGAAAAATATATAAAAGAATTTTTTGACAAGAATGATAACAAAAAGAAATAAACGTATAAAAAAAACCCCAGTTTTTTATTGAGTTACTAATTAGCATTTATTTTTTTAAATGTGTATTTGCTTAGCGCAGGGGTTTTATAACCATGTACTTACTACATATAAGAGTTTACTGAGCCCGATCCATGGCTCAGTGGTAAAATGCGCCACTGGTGAACATGAGAGCGAAGGTTCATTCAGCTTGTGTTTTTGTTGTAGACACTGTTTCAAAAAACGAGGAGTCTCAATAGCGTTTGGGATGTTCAGCTTCTTGCCTCGTGAGTCGGACTACCTGGTGGGAGTTTTCCAATGATTCTCCCATATGATACGGAAATGCGCGGTAGTTCCCTCTAAAAGTCTTCCCGGAAGGAACTACCTTCCTTTTCCAGCGACACGGAGCCAAGTCGAGCCAAGAATCACAACAGAATCCATCACAACAGAATCCATGAAATCACACAAGTTTTTGGTCTATATGTTACTCTTGAGCAAGAGGGATAAGAAAAAAAAATCATGTGGTTTATAGTACGGTAATTCTTGTAGTTTGGTGTCATTTTTCATTTGGAAGTCACCATTAAAAATTCAAATGTATTCTATGCCATTTTTTATCAAATATATAGTCGGACTACTTGGTGGGAGTTTTCTGGGTTTTCTCCCACAGGATACTCAAATGCGGGGTAGTTTCCAGTTAAGGCCTCCCGGAAGGAGCTGCCCTGCTTCTTCAGCGACTCGGAGCCAAGTCAGACTTCTATCTATGGGGCTCCATCACAACAAATGCTTTCCCCCCTTTTTCCAGGTGACAACACTGGTAGTTGAACTTGGTCTGAATGTTGCTGGTCTCTCAAGTGGGATAAAATGAAGTAGCTTCTAAATATTTAGTCTAATTTTAACGAAAAATTTAATCATTTAATTTTCCTAACTACTTTGTTAAGTTATTATTATCTCTGTAATTTCAGATAACTTGAAGCAGCTGCTTTAGTAATTTAATGAATGCTAGTAATTTAATGAATGCTAGTAATTTAAATAATTATTCTTATTTAGGATTAAATAACAATTTCATCTTATATGAGATTCCTTCTCGTTAAGTAAATTGTTTTTAACAAAATATACATCTGAAATTTACGATTATGCCTTGAAATTAATTCTTTACTAAAGCAGCTACTTCAAGATTACATTAATTTTACTACTAAAACAGGACTTCAAGATTCATGACTGCATTTGCAATTATTCTTAAAAATTTGCTACTAAACAATGCTTTTTTTTTCCATTTACGAAAGGGATATATTTGATAAAGTCTTTATTGTTTAAAGACCAGGTTAGCGTCTAAAGATTAGGTTTAGGTTAAGAGGGTTAGCATTGAATAACTAATTTATCAATCTATTTATATGTAATTAAAAAAAAATTGTACGTGTTTAGCAGTAGGTAGAGCACCAGTAGGTAGAAGTCTAACTTCTGCTACGAGTGGATGAAGATGGAGGGCAGTACCTTCCAGGAGAATTTTTAGGGAGGAACTGAACCTTTTTCTGAAATGATAGTGATAAAATGACATTTTTCTCAAATAAAGTATTTATCCATTAAATATCCGAAATACGTTATTTCTTTATATACGTTATTTCTTTACGTTATTTCTTTACGCCGAAATACGATATTTCTTTATATATTCTAATAGTCACTTAAAAGTGAACATTAATTAGTTTTTTTCCCCACAAAAATTGACAAAATTGTGCAGAGATATGAAATTGAATGAGGATTAAATTATATAACTGATTGAATATTTTCATTTTTTCATAAAAATTTGTTAAAGTAAACTATAGTACGTTATTTGCCAACATTGAAAATAGCCAGGTGATAATTAAAATTAAAAATACAAATCTTCTAATCAAAACATTTAAATTATTAAACATAGAAAAATTACAACATTCATTTAATAAATAATCTAGTGCTTCATTCAATTTTCTATGCCTATGTTAACGATAGAAAGCATATAAAATATCCAAAAATGTATTACAAAAAAGTAATAAAACCATAAAAAAAAAGTGTCTTCTGAGTAATTGATCCACAAAAATAATAAAAAAAAGTTTCATTTACAAAGTCATTAACATTTTGAAACACAATTAGGATTAAAATAAAGAATCAACCATTAGTAAAAACCAAAATTGGCTATTATTACTTTTAAAAACAAACATTTGTTTTTTGCAAGAAGCGTGTTATTACACGTATTACAACTTACAAATGTCGTAATAAATAATAATGAAAGAAGGCATGTCTTTTTTACAAGAAAAAAAATGAAAATATATTCAGAAAAAGACTTTTTAGTGAAAGATCCTTCTTAAATGAAAATGAAATTAGTTAAGATTAGTTAAAGTTTGAAATTCGAATCATTTAAATTTTTCTTTTTCTCTGTAGTATGGATTCATTAAAACTTAAAAACATCGAGAAGTTATTAAAAATAATTCGAAAAAAAATCGAATTGGGCTAAGTGGTATGATGAATTATGCATTGCTTTAGAAATTATTATTTTTTCTCTTTTTCTCAGAAATGCTATGGCTTTTTAACGTAGGGCCATGGATATCTAAATGAAAGGTTATTAATTGATTTTTTTTTCTTTTCGGATTTGAGTAGAGAGTTTTTGTGTCAGTTTTTATTTGAAAACCCCTCGTTTGAAATAATTAATAAATGGGAAAATTCATTAAAAGCCGGGGACAAATAGGAATCATTACGTAATTAGATATTTTTTTTTATTTTTACATTGAACTGGGAATCGAGTGCATTTTTTTATACAGAAAAGTGTTTTGAATAAATTTGTAATTAAAATCTAAAAATTTAAAATCATTTTAATAAAGACTTTTAATTTACGGTTTTTTTAATACGGTTTAAATAATACTTTTAATTGTTGTTTGATAATGATTGTAAATGGGACTCTTGTCACATGTCAATGTATGTTGTGTAGTGCGGAATCTACCACATAATACCTATTGCACAAATTAACACCATAAATTCCCCAATATGTAAAACATCTTTAAAAAAAAAAGAAAGCAACTAATTTTATTTTACAAATAATAAACAATTACAATTAATTTTCAAATAATAAACAATTTTACAAAATGTATAAATAGCATTAAAAAATGTATAAATAGCATTAAAAAATGTATAAATAACATTAAATTTATAATATTAATTAAATTTACAAATCACATTGATAACTATGTACCAAAATTATCTAACAGTAATTTATTTTAAAATACATCAAAAATTTCTTTATTACTATTTAATCTTCATTCACAGTCAATTAACTTAATACACCATTTAAATTACTACAAAAATATGTATTTAAATATCAATTTAAATTTAAATTGGGAAGAACCAATTTATCCGAACAATGTTTGCAAACAACCTCAGTAGAGTACGTTCAAACATGGATAATGTTATCCTTAGATTATGTGCAATAGTTTTGTACAGCATAACGTCTGCAACTATTCTAGACCAGTAACAGCTTCAAGTAGAGGACACTTTCAGGTCATGCGAACTATTTAATTCTTATTTACAAACATTATATATATATATAATAAAATATGTATTATTAAATAATAAATAATAATATAATTAAATAGAGAAGTGCAGTTCATTCCAAGGTCGGAGATTTTTAGTGTTCTCGAGTCTATGTCCAATCTTATTGCCTGGTATGCGGCAAACCTTAATCATTATAAGCGGAACAGTAAACAAGCGGAATCTCCGGACTGTACTGACTGTGTGTGTAATCTCCGGACTCTGTAGTCACTTCAGAGAAAAAGAGTAAAACAACACTTCTGGTTGATTCGTCGCAGAACACCTCCTTTTCCTTCTCCAAAACCTTCCCTTTAAGAGAATCCGCCAAGATCAGGTATCCTAATTTCTCAATAGAGTGGATATTTCCTCAGCCCATGGTCTATCACCAATCCCGATGCAGTAGTCCCGATGTAGACTCATGGTGTAGTCTATATCCCGTCTGTAATTGTTTCAACCCGTGATGGTTTGAATAGATCATCTTCTAATTTCACGATGTCTCATTATCCATGTATCTCTCCATCCATAATTATCTGCTATCAGATTTGAGTGAAAGGTTGTTCTCATTAGTAAAAAACACTAATTGCTTGTAATATAAATACCACGCAAAGCTTGTCTACTGTCAAATTTAAGTGATGTGATGTAACTACATAATACATAGTAACTACATAATGTTACTATGTATTATGTAGTTATTATGTATGAACAAAACGTTAATTGCATGTATATAAATATCCATGATACTGTTTATCTGCTGTCAGATTTGAATAATAGGCTGTTATTATGTACTTGTTAAAGAATGTACATTCATTTCCCCTAGGAACAGAAATGTTATATCTCTTCCCGTGCGATAAATTCTACAATATACATTACAAAAGAAAATACCTATAATAAGCTGATAATGTTAATTTATAAAATCAGTTTACAAATAAAATTACAGAATAAATTGAAAATGTTACTCAATGAATAGACTCCTACAATATATATATATATATATATATTACCAACCATATGGCATTTATTGATGTTCTAACTGTTCATTTATATTATTATAAAAGCAAACTGTTCGTTGAAAATGTTTTTGTTCTAATGCAGTTGGCAATGCAGTAAGGCAAGCGGTGCACTGACGTTACCTCGCTTATCACTAATTGAAGCTAAGCGAGTAAGAACCCCCCTGCAACGCTTACGATCCTATTAGACTGGCATCAACGGTTTAAAGTGAATTCCGAACCACCACAAACATTCATGGCCCCCGCCGGGAGTCGAACCTTGTACCAAGCACCAGAGCGTTAGCCACTGGCCATCAGGCCGCTAGTTTGTTATTTGTTGTTAGTTTAACATTTTAATATTAATTAATAAATAAGAATTTTAGTGTATTTGTAAAAATAACATTTTCTGGTAAACATTTTCACATTCTTATAATTCAAGATATTATGACTTTGCATAATGCCTACCATCCGTCCATGATGAGTTCT
>BPLQ01000887.1:0-24185 GCA_021605075.1 Caerostris darwini | reverse complement strand
TGGAGAGTTTAAGATTTTGCTTGACCCTGTCCTGGTACCAAATCTCGTGCCCATAGGAGATGATCCTGTCTATTACCTTGAGATAAATTTCTTTCTTAACAGTGGGACTTAAGCCCCAGGTGGTCTAAATTTTTGTTGAATGCTGTGTATCTTGTCTTGTAGTTGATTTAGATGATAGTTCCAGTTGAGGTGTGCATCAATAAAAATTCCTAGATATTTGATAGTTTTAGTGAATTTAATTTTCTTGGAGGAGATTTTGATGGAAGGAATGTGGGAGTACCTTTTTTTGGCTAGAATGGTAAAGCAACTTCTTTCATAGTTGATGGATAGACAGTGATCTTTGGTCCAGGAGTCAATGATGTCCAGTGGGTCTTTACAGAGTTGGGTCAGGCAGTAGGAGGCTGGAGCTTGGATCAGAATAATAATATCATCGGCGAATGCCGGGATTTTGACATTTTGCCCAAAGTCTAAGTTCAGTAGGTCGTTGATGAAAATGTTCCAGAGGACCGGTCCTAGGCTGGATCCTTGCGGAATACCTTCATTATAGACTTTCGAGACGTTGTGAAGAGTCGCACTTCTTTCCGAGAGGAAACTATGTATTATGGCTTTGAGGTATGTTGGAATGTTAAGCAGGTTGATCTTTTTAATAAGGAGATGCCATTTGACTGAGTTGATAGCATTCGACATGTCAATAGATATGATGCATGTCAAATGTTTCTTGGCGAGAGAGTTTGTATGAAAATCGAGAATATTTTTTATAGCTAGGATGGTAGAGCGGTTCCTTCGAAAGCCAAACTGGTTGTCGCTCAGGAGGTTGGATGACTCAAGGTGGAAGGTGAGCCTTTCCGTAATAGTTTTGTCTAGAATTTTACCCCAGGTGGGCAGAATGCATATCGGCCGAAAGTGGGAAGGATGATCAAATGTCTTCCCTTCTTTCTCAATTAGGACCACACGGGCGGCTTTCCAGGTGGCCGGGAAGTAGCCTTTCTTGAGTAACGAGTTAAGAAGGTGTAAGAACCATTTTCTATTGGCATAATTAATCTCTCTGATAAGTTCCCCTGGTAGTCCATCCAGTCCTGCCGCTTTATTGGGCTTAATGTTAGAGATGACTGCCGCAACCTCCGCCCAAGTGAGTGGGGTAAAGTTACGGAGATGGGTAGAATCAACGGGAAGGTTAGAATGGTGGTTTTCGTTAGACCAAGGGAAATGGAAATCCAGAATGTTCCTGTGGGATTCTTCAATTGAAGTGGAAAGGTTACCAGCTGTGTTAAGGATAGATTTATTAATGCTGTTTCTTTTCTTTTTATGGCTGAGAATATCATATGTATGGCCAAAGATACTATTGTTGGAGATGGAGTTAATAAAGGTTTTGAATTTTTCTTTTTTCGTGTGGAGTATCATCCTCTTATACTCTGACAAGTTTTTTTTAAAGATTTCTTTTTTTTGGCTCTAATGCAGGTGTCTCTTTCTTTCTGGAAGAATCTCCGGAGGGCCCTAGTTTTGCTTCTTTTGATTTCCAGTTCCCTGGTCCACCAGATTGCATTTTTCTTTTTCTGAGGTTTAGAGTTTCTGCTGTTGGTGTTATCCTTTAACTTGGAGATGGCCGTAAAAATGGTATCTTGCAGTTGTTGAATTAGGCTGTTGATAACGCTTGCAGGAAATAGATCGGGGTCTGTTTGGTCTTTAAGGATGTGGTGCAAGGTGGTTTTGAGATTGATCCAGTTGAGCTTGTTGATGGAAAGTCTTCTAGTGTTGGGGCATTGTGAGACATTGGATAGATGTCTGATGATGAGTAGGTTGTGATCTTGTTGCCGCCGACTTTGTTGTCCTTTTTTGAGCCATCTGTATAGATCAGTGTGCCCGCCACTGAGTTGCTGAAGTAGTCCCAGTTAGTAATGTGTTTTTCCCATGGTGGATATATGGGTTTGGAAAAAACTACTTCTTGCGGCTGAACAGCAAAATCTTGAAGTTGGATAGGCTGATTTTCGTATTTAAGTCTGAAGAGCTGTTGGCTGAGTGCCATCTTCAGGTCAATTGGTGGAGTGCCCCCAAGTACTTGCAGAGCCTCTGTGGCTACTGTTTTGTAGCATTTTGTGGCTGTTAGCAGGCCCGACCTTTGCAGTCTCAGGATTTTCAATCTTTGTTTTACCTTTCCCTGGAACCAAATTTCGTGTCCGTATGAAATGATCCGGTCTATGACCTTATTGTAAACTTCTTTTTTGACCCTGGGACTGAGTCCCCAGGTGGCTCTGGTAATTCTGTGGAATTTCTGTTGTATATTAAAAAGCTTGTCTTGTAGATGATTAAGATGGTCATTCCAATTAAGCTGGGAGTCGATTTGAAGACCTAAGTATTTAATAGACTTAGAGAATTTAATTCTATGTTAGTCGATCTTTATGGAAGGGATATGGGAGAAACGTTTCGCTGAAAGAACTGTGAAGCAGCATTTGTCATAATTAATGGTCAGACAGTGATCATTGATCCAGTTTGCAAGGATTCGCAGGGGAACTTTGCTACTCTGAGTGAAGCAGTGGGTTGCTGGTTCTTGAATCATGAGTAGAAGGTCGTCAGCAAAGGCCTGGATCTTAACATTGCTTCCGAAGTCAAGTCTGAGGATTTCGTCAATAAAGATGTTCCACAGTACAGGTCCGAGACTGGAGCCCTGTGGAACTCCCTCATTGTAGTCCTTGCTAGTATGGTGTAGAGAGGCGCTTCTTTCAGATAGGAAGCTAAAAATGGCAACCTTGAGGTAAGATGGGATGTCCAGTCTGTCAATTTTTTGTTTAAGGAGACGCCAATTAACAGAGTTAAAGGCATTGGACATGTCAATTGAGATAATGCATGTAAGGTGTTTTTTGGAAGTAGCCATGATGTTTTTGATGGCCAGGATTGTAGATTTGTTTCTCCTGAAGCCAAACTGTTTATCACTCAGGATGTTTGCTGACTCCAGATGGTATGCGAGTCGTTCTGTTAGGATTTTATCGAGGATCTTGCCCCAGCATGGCAGTATGCAAATTGGCCGAAAGTGTGAGGGATGGTCAAGTGTTTTACCCTCTTTCTCAATGAGAACCACTCTGGCCGATTTCCAGATGGCTGGGAAGGTTCCTTTGGAGAGGAGACTGTTGAGTAGCTGGGTGAACCATGTTTTGTTGCCAAACAACAGCTCTTTCACTATCTCCCCAGGAATGTCGTCAATTCCAGTAGCCTTTCTTGGCTTAACTCTATTAATGACGCCTTCCACCTCCGTGATGGTAATAGGAGTGAAGTCAGGGAGATCGAAATACTGAGGAGACGAAAGAACCATTGTATTGTTGTCGACAGTCCATGGAAAATGGTAGTCCAGGATAGCTTTATGGGCGTCGTTGATGGAGGAGGTGAGATTACCTGTGGAGTCAAAAATGGGCTTGTGGATAATTTTCCTTTTCCGTTTATCATTAATGATATCGTAGAAATTGCCGAAAAGACTATTGTTAGTAATTTCTTGAACAAAGGTTTTAAATTTTTCTTTTTTAGTGAGCAGGATCATCTTTTTGTATTCCGCAAAGTTCCGCTTAAAGATTTCTTTTTTCCTTACTCTGATGACCAAGTCTCGTTCCTTCTGGAAGCAGCGTCTTAGGGCTCTGGTTTTACTGCGTTTAATGCCCAGTTCCTTAGTCCACCAGATTGCGGATTTCTTAGTCTTATTGATTTGGCCGTTGTTGGAGGAGGTGTTGCATGGTTTAGCCAGTGTGCTAAAGATATTCTTCTGGATTTCCTCTATTAAGGAGTTGAGTTCATAGATAGTCATGTTAGCTGTATTTGGTTGGTTCCATAGGATATTGGAGATACGAGTTTTAATGGAGATCCAGTTAGACGAGTTGATCTTTATTTTTCTCGAGTCTTGACCCTGTGGGAGGGTGTCGAGGTGCCTGATAATGAGAAGATTATGATCACTATTAGTGATATGGTCGGAAATTTCGAGGGAGAGGGCTGAATCAAGATTCTTGGAGATGAGAAGATCGATCCAGCTATCCCCCCTACTAGAGGAGTAGGTAGGTGGCGAGTTCGGTTGATTTTCGATAGACAGGTCCAGTTGTTGGCAGAGGGTAAGAAGCTTGCTTCCTCTCTCGTCGAGGTTCCTCTGGCCCCAGACTCTAGACTTGGCATTGAAGTCGCCTAGAAGTACAATGGGACACTGCATGTTATTATGAATATGGGCTCTAATGATCCCCAGGTTAATGTCTAAGTCTTTATTGGGAGGGCAGTATGTTGAGATCAGAAGTGTGTCATGGTCTCCTAGCTGAGCCTTGATTATTACCATTTCTTGGTTGCAGAAGACAAGTTCTGAGTTGATAGAATTTTTGACAATTAATGCTGCTTTTGATTTCTCATGGAAAGCCGTTATTGAGTAGTTAAGTGGAATGCTGGTGATTTGGCTATTGAAGGAATAAGGTTCGTTTAATGAGACGTAGTCGAAATCAAGTTCTTTAATGGTTTCCTGGAGCTGCGCCATTGCTGCTCTGGCGTTCCCCAGGTTGACGAGGCCTCCAATAAAGGAATGCTGCTGGACGTTATTGTCCTTAGTCTGTTCTATTGGTTATGTTTTTTGTCTCTCTTATGAATGCTGGGCAAGACCTCTCTGTGCAGTTGTGGGAGGTAGGAATGTTTGTTTTGAATTTTGAATTGTATTTGGTGCAATTCACACACTTAGGTTGGGCAGTGCAGTCCCTCCATTGATGATCGTATTCGCCGCATTTGGTGCAAATGTCCTTAGTCTCAGTGCATTGCTTTGCTAAATGGCCGTATTGGCCACATTTAAAACAATGCTGTGGCTTGATATATTCCCTTATTGGGACCCTTTCCCAGCCAAGATTTATCTTTTTAAGGAGCGAGAAGTCCTGGAAGAGGTCAGGTGAGATTTCGAAAATCCAATTCGTGCCTCTGGGACCTTTGTAAGAGTGCACAATGTTGATTGCTCCTGAGTTCTCTGGGTCAATGTGACACTGGTGCATTATGTTGGCCTTCATCGCGTCGGCTGTGAGTTCTTCAGAAACTCCATAGCAAATAAAATGGGGCTTCCTTTTGAGCGGTTTCCCTATCTTATAGTTGCTTGCAATGATTGGGTTGTTTTGGAGTTCCTTGATGAGTTTATCAAGGTCGTCCTCTTCCACGGCTTCTATGATAATACCACCCTTTTTGATGGGCGCGACTTTTTTGATACCGATCTTGACCTGATTGATATCAATATTTTTTTGTACACATGCCCTGGTATTTGTTGATGTTTCATTTTCGTTGATTGGCCTAACGACTGCAAGGTGCTGTTTGCGTCTGGCAAGTTTCTTGGCTGGGGTCTTTTGGTTAAGGATAGCTTTAGATGTGCTGGCTGTCGCCATGTTCTTGGCCACTTTAGCGAATGATGGTTTTTTCATCACGTTAGTGTCTGTAGTTGGTGTAATTTCATCTTTTCTAGTAACAATTTCCGATGCAACGGGAAACTTTTTTGTCCAGCTCCCTAGCTACGAGTAGCTCTGTTATGAGTGCTTGCTGTGTGCTGTTACTTTCAAGAATATTCTTTTCCATCGCCTGGATTCTGCCCTCCATTGGGGCTATGTAGGTGTTCTGGCTTGAGACTATTTTTACTATAGCCAAAGCGTTGACACGAATATCTGTTTTAATTCTCTTTTTTAACTCTTTTGAGTCTGTACGCTGTACAATTTTATCATAGAATGCTAGCGCTTGGAGCATACCCTCACAATCAAGATCCAGGTTATCATCTGAATTGTCTTCCTCAATGGACTGGATTGAAGTGTCTATAACAGACTCGTCTGCCATAATGAGTATAGGAAGCACTAGTCAAATTAAAAAAGTTCTAGGTGACCGGAAAAAACATAATTAGGGAAATGGAAAAAGCAGGGATGCGAGAAAACCACCCCAGTGAGCTACCCCTCCACACATTACACGAATCCACAACAAGTAACATTGTATAAAAAAGATAAAAATAAAAATACATGAAGACACATTATACTGGCACAAAACTTCAAGGGTAGACTATAGAATATATGTTACAAAAGGCAAAAACAAAAGAAATACCCAGAAGAACCTGAAAACTACCCCCCGAAAATAAAGATGAAACAGTGGAATCCCACTGAAAAGTACTCCCCAGCTGAAAGGCCAATTCCCGAAATGAAAACTGAAAATTGCCCCCCAAAAAGAGGATGGGCAAAATGCCCCCTGAAAATTCCCCCCCCAGTAGAAAAGCAATAACGAAGTCGCAGAACAGGAATACAATGATGACCCCACCTGGATGTATCAAATGAAAGATAAAACTCTAGAGAAAAACATATCCAAAAATCAGCAAAAAATAAAAATAATTAAAGAAGAAATGGCTGAAGGAAGAAAAAATGGAAGGAAAAACCCTCACTTTTCCCCCTTCGCCGGCAAAAACAAAAAAGTTTAAAAATTTATAGAAAGTCACCAAATTAGAGTACAATAAAAAACAAGGTACCGAATTAATCCCCAAGCGATTCTTTATAAAAGTATATAAAAAATATTGACATAGCTGCAAAAATAAGGAAGATATGATGAGGAAAGAGAAAGGTAGAAAGAATCCACCCTCTCAATCCTCAAAGACATGAAAAACCAAAACGCAAATAAAAAATAGAAAAAATAAACACAGGAACAAGAACAATATGCCAAATTAAAGAAAAGAAAATCTAATTTCAGAAAATATAAAACAATAGTCGAAGTGATAAACTGGAGAGAACGGAGAAGAGATTGAAGTGAGAGAATAAAAGAAAACTCCCAAAAGTAAAAACGAATAAAAAACATAAAAAAATGATCGGAAAAATAAAAAGCAAGAACAGTACAATAAAATGAGAACCGGCAATTAATAATAAAAACAAAATAAGGCAAAATATTAAGAAAAAGTTCCATAAACGAACTTCTAAAAAATGTAAACAAAAAATGCATACTAAATGTGGCGTATCTAAGAAACGCCATAAAAATACAAATAATAATGCCATATAGAAATAAAGTATATAAAAATAAGCACAATTAAATGAGGATTCATAAAAAGTAAGTCATGAAAAGATACAATGAATCAGAGAGTGTACAGTACATAATAAGTAAAGAAAAAGTAATTAAAACTCCCAAGAGTACACACTTAAAACAATTAAAAAACATAAAATAATCGCTCGGAAAAAAGAAAGGAATGATGAATGTAATAGTAAAAACGATGGCGAATTATATAATAAACATATTTACACAAAATATATAATGAGATTCACTAAAGAGAAACAATACAAAAAGTAAACAGAACCGAGCGAAAATCATGACAATTTTAAGAATCGTCCTAAAATAAAAAGTAATAATAGTACAAAAATAAAAAATATATATACAAAATCATAAATGCACATAGATTCATAAAATACAAGTGTGGAGGGACTCACCAGGGCGGCTTACGTGGTTATTAGCCACTCATGTTGAAAAATACGAATGCACTAAAGATATTTGAAAATCGTTGTAAATAAACACAAAAGCACTAATGGAGACACTAAATGAAGAAACACAACACTATTTCTCAAAAAACAATCCTGGCGGGTACACCACGCCAATAAAAGAGAAAATAACACACTTTGAAAGTAGGGAGCACAAAGAATTTCGACGCCGCTGGTCGAAAAAGATCGGTCACGGAGAAGGAAAGGTAACGGGAACTTTTTCTCTTCTTTTCCGTCGCGCGGAGCTCAGAGAGGTGCGACCTTCCTCGTTCGCTGCCAAAACCGGTCTCCTCATCAGTAGGGTAAGTTCAAACAGTTTCCCGCCGTCCCGCCTAAGCAACCGGCTCTTCAGACCAGGGTTGCGATAGCAATCCCGGACTGTACAAGCTGAATTTTAAAACGAAAGGGCAAAACTCCAGAACCTAAAACGAAAAAGTCCTCAAACTATGAGGAAAAAAATTTAACTCAAAAGAATACAACCGGTAGAAGACTCTAACTGGAAGACACATCGTCTCAACGGACCCACTTTTTTTTTCTTTTTTTTTTTTTTTAAGTTTGTTATAGATTGGTTAAGTATTAAGTTTCAAATGATAAAGGTTAAGAGTTAGTGGAAAGAAGAACTTTTTCTTTCCATAATTGCAAAGTTAGAACTATTTAAGTTTACAAAGTCACTTCTCCAAATATAATAAACTTGATAAAATAACAAAAGAAAGTTCTATATAAAAACACAATGCATGATTATCCTACTCCTTGGAGTAAGTTACAAAAGCAAAATAATTGTAATAAAGTGATTACATATAGAGATTGTTACCAATTTAAGGTAACAAAATACATGAATAGTAAATCATCTGTCCAACTTATAATAACGCATTTTAATATGACAATTCACATTCATCGAATTCATTTAAGAAACCACAATATAAAATTCCAGTCTGGAAAATATAACTAAAAATATAACTACAACCAAACAAAACAACTCAGGAAGGGATTTCACTCAACTCGAGCAAATATCCAAAGTAACAAGAAAAATACATTTATAAAAAGAGGCAGGAAAACTTTTCCTGTCAAACAATTTGATCCTTGTGTTCAACTAGAACCAAGTAAAAGAAAAATATCAAAGTTTATTTATTTCTAAAAAATATCTCTTTTCCATTATATCTCTCAATATAACTTTTGTGTGTTTGTTGTTTATTAGAGCTGTAATTGACCAAGTCTTATAGTCAGTTGGGAAGTTTTCTCTCTCTTTAAGCCACAAATTACAATCGTAAATCAAGTGGAATCTTGTCTCCTCAGCATCCCCACAGGGGTAAATATTTGTCTTCCCGAAAAATCTATGTTGGTGAGGAGCTAGTACTCCCTGTGTAGTCAAGATTTGATTCATAAAAAAGTCCCCGCAGGTCCTTTGTTTACTGATCAGTGGAAAAATGTGAAATAAGTATCTAGCCTTGGTAGATCGATTCCATCTATCTTGCCAGGCTGTATCTATCTCTGATTCTAGAATTTTCTTAACTTGAAGTAGGGTATATTTTTGGTGTTGGTCGATCTCTTGTTTTTCAGTGGCTAACTTTGCATAGGAGTCAGCGAGCTCCTTACCTAGGTAGCCACAATGGGCTTTTATCCATTCAAAATAAATTTTATTTTTATATGAACTTATCTTATTTTTAAGGCGTTGAATATTTATATCCATATTTTCAGGATTTTTTAAAGCTTCTAGAACAGACTTTGAATCTGATACAATTGTTGTATCTTCTAATTTATTTGTAATAATAAAATCTACAGAATTACTGATGGCTAATAGTTGTGCTGTAAAAATAGAAGCATAATTGCTAATTCTGATTTTAGAACTAAAAGATTCTTCATGATTTAAGTAATGAACAAATGCAAAGCCTGTTTTTCCATCTTTTTTTGATCCGTCAGTAAAAATAGTATTTACATAATTGTTAGAAAAGTGTTTCCAATTTATTAAATAGTTGTCCCAAGGGGGTTTAAAAACATGGCTGTCCTCAATATCTTCATATTTAATAACAAGGTTGTCTAAGATTAAGTCCTTATGAGCGGTATTAAGCTGATATAATCGAGTCAAAAATTTGAGTTTTAGGTCAATAGGCGGTATTCCAGCCAATATATTTAATGCCTCTGATGCAACTGTTTTATAAGTTTTTGTAATATTTCGTAATCCTATTCTTTGAAGTTGGATGAGTTTAATATCTTGTTTAACAGTATTGGTATACCATATCTGATAGCCGTATGTGATAATTTTGTCCAAAACAGTGAGATAAATTTCCTTTTTAACCTTGGTGTTCAGACCCCACGTAGCTCTGCCATATCTGTCCAACTTATGTTGTATTTTGTTTATTTTTTCTTTAATATAGTTTAAATGGGGTATCCAATTTAGTTTAGTGTCAATTACAATACCCAAATACTTTAACTCCTTAGAGTACTTGATTCTATTATTTGAAATTTTAATTTGAGGAATATGAGAAAATTTATGCTTTGAAATAATAATATAACTACTTTTGTCAAAATTGATTTCGAGTTTATTTGCTTGGACCCAGTTAAAAATTTTCCCCAAGGTTTCTTGGCTTCTATCCTTGAAAAGGTAAGATACCCTCTCCTTCATCATCAATACGATATCATCGGCGAAGGCCTGTATTTGGACTTCGTCTCCAAATTCCAAGTTTAATAGATCATTTATGTATATATTCCACAGTATCGGTCCGAAACACGATCTCTGTGGAATACCTTGGTTATATAAAATACTGAAATTATCGTATGAAGCAAGTCTGTCTTTCAAGAAATCTAGAGTGATGCGAATTAGATAATGGGGAATTGGTAAATTAGCAATTTTATTCCTAAGTAAACTCCAATCTACGGAGTTGAATGCATTCTTAAAATCCAGAGAAATAAGGCAAACCATCTTTTTATCTATAGCTGCTTGTTCAACAAAAGATTTTATGTTCTGAATTGCTGCGATGGTTGATTTTCTTTTTCTAAATCCATATTGTCTGGGATTAAGAAAATTACCTGCTTCCAAGTAATACGTAATCTTATTAGAAATCAACTTGTCAAGGATCTTTCCCCAAGATGATAATAAACATATAGGTCTATAGTGTGCAGGGACACTTTGGTCTTTATTTTCTTTAGGAATGAAAATTATATTGGCCCTTTTCCATTCTTTAGGAAATACTCCAACTGCCAATAGTCCGTTTAATAAAGCCGTAAACCATATCTTGTTGGCAAAGAACAACTCCTTCACAAGTTCTCCGGGGATCCCATCTGGTCCCGGGGGTTTGTTTGGTTTAATGTTCAGAATCACGTTTCCTATTTCTTGTTCTGTAAAACTTTTTATTTCAAGTGAGTCTAGGGAATTTATAGGCATTAAATGATCCAAATCATATTGTTGGACATCATCATTATAAATGAAATGGTGCTCCCAAGATTTTTTGAATCGTTTCAGTTAAAGATTTTGTGACATACCCAAATTCGTCCTTTATTGGTTTAATAACTTTGCTTGGGGTAATTTTATCAACAATTAGTTTAAAGTTATTACCAAATATGTTTTTTGTTGTAATATTTCCTATAAAAATTTTAAAACTTTTCCTTTTGTATTTAAGGATGGACTTTTTATACGTGGCTTGAAGATTTTTATAACATATCTTTTTCTTTTGTCTTTCCAATGTGTCCTTTTCTTTTTGGAAGAGTCTTCTGTATGCTCGTACTTTAGATCTTAGAGTTCTCAAACTTGCACTCCACCAGACTGGGTTCTTTGGTTTAGGCTGTCTATTCTTGGAACCACTTGATTTTTGAGATTGAGTGGAAGTTTCAATTATTAATTTTTGAATCTCTACTATGTAATTGTTTAAGTCTCTTGGGCTGATAGAATTTATAAAATCCTCCCTATTTTCTAGTAGTTGAGCAAAGTTGATTTTTAGTTTGAGCCAATTTAAATGTTTCAAATTAATTTTATGATTCAACTCTAAGTCATCATAGATTGACCATAGAATAGTTACCATGTTATGGTCACTATTGGAGATTTCATCTAATACTGTAGTTTCTATCTGGTCATTAATGTTTCTGGACATAATTAGGTCAATCCAACTCTCACCCCTCGAACAGCAAAAAGTTGGGGGTGAGGCTGGATTGTTATGTATTTGTACTTCATTTACAGAACAAAAGTCAATGACCTCTTGGCCCCTCGAATCCAAGTCTCGCCTACCCCACAGGCGTGACTTGGCGTTAAAATCACCACAGATTGCCGTTTGAACAGATTGATGTTGCAACAAAATTCCCTGAAGGATATTCAAAAGAGGCTCGATGTCCTCACTGGGAGGACAATAAATAGAAATTAAGATGAAAGATCGCAAATCCAACTTTATTTCAATCGCTGTGATGCATAAACTGGCATAGAGAACCAAGACCTGAGTGGACTGCTTTACTACGATTGCCGATTTCGGCGTTACTTCTGAAGAAATTACTTTATAGGATGAAGGGATGTTTATAATTTTATTTCTATAAGAATATGGTTCATTTAAGCTATAGAAATCAAAGTTTTGATTTGTTATTATTTGATTTAGCTGTGCCATTGCAGATGTAGAATTTCCTAAATTAATATGGGCACCTCTAATATATTTTATATTTACTTTGTTATCCATAATTTATCTTGTTTTGTAAATTCTTTAGTTCTTTTTCATATACTTTACAAGATCTGTTTACACAGCTGTGATTTGCATTATAATCAGTTTTAAATTTTGTATTATGGTAAACACAATTTGTGCATTTAGAGTCTTTATTGCAGTTACGCCAACTATGTTCTGTGCTTGTACAATTTGTACAAATTTCATGCTCATTTTTACAGTATTTTGCCACATGGCCGAACTTGCCGCATTTATAACATTGGGTTGGTTTCAGTGATTCTTTAATGGAAATTACCTCCCATCCTATATTGATTTTTTTGTGTGTCATGATATTTTTGAAGGATAAAGGACCTAGTTCAATGATTACATTTTTTCCATATTTGGTTTCATATGAGGTACGAAGTTTGATAGTTCCTCTTTCTGTCTCGTCCACATACTTCTTGTCAATAGAGTGAATAATTTCATCGTTTGGTGTATCATTAGATACATTGAAGCATATTATTGATGGGTTCCTTAGAGTAGGTTTTGTAATTTTAAATTTATCTTTTATAACTTCATTTCTTTCCAATTCTTCAACCAGTTTATTAGCATCGTCCAAATTTGTTGTTTCTACAAAAATTCCTCCCTTTGAAATATTCTTTACGCTTCTTATACCAATCTTTAAATTTTCAATATTTATATTTGTTTGGAGCTCCTTCTTTGTGAAGGAAGAGGTTTTATTCTCATCATTTGGTTTAATAATTATAGAATGTAAGACTTTTTGTTTCGTATCAGTTTTCTTTAACTTTTCTTCTTTTCGTTGTTTCTCAATCGTAGATTTAACTACCTGAGAGAATGAAGGTTTTTTTGCGATCATTTTTTCCAATTCGTTGTTAGCCCCAATTAAGGTAAATAAACTTCTATTCTGCAGTTGTACAATCTGCATCATATTTGTGACAAGTTCTCTTATCTGGGCCTTGTCTCTTGCTTTTAACGTTTCTTGATAAGTAAGGTCAACTATGGATTTAAATAAAATTGTTGCTTTGAGAACACTGTCCTCACTACCACCATCTTCTACCTCTTCAGCTAAAGTTTGACTCATGACTCTTGAGAGATAAAAACACTACCTTGATTTGTTATTATGATTTATTATTTTTTTTTTCAGAAAGTTTTACCCTTGCTGATGATCAAAAGCCTGTTTGGCCGTGCCTTCGCACGTTGCCCGACCGGGACCTCGTGGAGGTAAGGCTACCAAAAGAAAGTCACAGTGAAAAGAAATTACAAATAGACGCTTTGACAGGAGATAGACTCTTGGCCGTTGTCTCCTGTCAGTAAATTTGAAAAAATGCACTGTTGATATCGCTTTTGGCCCCCGGCCTCATCAGTAGGGTAAGTTTTAAGTATAAATCTGACCTGCCCGAAGGCTTGCAGTACCAATGAACGATCGCTGCAGCAATCCCACTCAGACACCAGAGCACCCGGCTGGGACCCTTGGTACCTGTGAGGGCTTGTTTCCAGTATGTTAGGCCCCCTCCGGGGACCATGACCTAGTCCCCATTTATTGAAAATAAAAATCACAAACTTGGTTACAGAGAATTGATAAAAAACAAAAGGTAGACACACAGGTTAAAAAATGTACAATAGAATTTTTAAAAAAACGTTACACAGAGTGTTGGGAAGAGGTACGATTACGCATACACAAAAGTAAAAACAAAATAATCAGCACAGTAAAATATTGTTACAATGGGGTAAAGAATAGAAAAATAGTAAGAGCAACAATTTATACGTGGTGTACAAATGTACAGAGAGTATGTTGTAAAAAACCACAAAGTTTTGGTTGCCATAGCAATGAAGGATTTAGTCAATGTTGAACTGGAGTGAGGCTTGTAATTTAGTGTTCATTAATTCCCTCAGGCCAGTCCTAGAGATCTTGTTAAACAGTAGAAGGTCAAGTTGTACGGAAAGGTAATTCTTGGGAAAGAATCTCTGTCTGATGGCGTCCCACTGGGGACAGTCATATATGATATGATTCCTGTCCTCCGGTAATTGTCCACAGGAGCACACAGCACTTTTACCGAAGAATCTTTCCTGATAAATTCCGATACAACCGTGCCCCGTCAGTAGTTGATTGGTGAAGAAGTCTCCTTGTATTCGGGATGTCTTGACCTCAGGAAGGATAGAAAACAGTTCTCTGCCTTTGGTGGAAGAAGACCATCTGTCTTGCCACTGTTTCAGTAGATCCTTTTTAATAAGTCCTTTGATGTAAGGAATGCTGTAGCCCATGGTGAAATCAGTGTCCTCCTTGGTGGTTGCATTTTTCGCATATTCGTCTGCCCTTTCATTGCCAGTGAAGCCAGCGTGGGCTTTAATCCAGAACAGACGAATAGCACTCTCCTGGTTGGCTAGTAATTGTTTAATGGCCAGTATTTCTTTTTCCACATGATTAACATTCTCTAATGCTTGCAACACTGATCTCGAGTCAGAGATGATGTTTGCTGATGGCAGACGGGCGTTAATGGCGAAGTTGATGGCTTGTGTGATGGCCAAGAGTTCTGCTGAGTAGACCGTAGCATGGTCACTCAGTCTGAACATTTCACAGTGTGTTTCAATACCATTGGAGTATACCACAAAGGCACCTCCTACTCTGCCATTCATCTTTGACCCATCTGTGAAGATCAGTGTGCCAGTTAAGTCCTCAGTATAAAAGTTCCATTTGATGGAGTATTTCTCCCAAGGAGGGATGAACTTTGTTGTTGTGTCCAAAGCAAGGGGTTGGAGTACTTGGTTGAGTATGACCAGATTGTTTCCCATGTGCTTGAGAGGAAGAGATCCTTGGATAGCTTGAGTTTGATATCCAGGGGCGGGATGCCTGCCAGGACTTGAAGCGCTTCTGTGGAAACTATCTTGTAGCATTTGGTGATGCTAAGGAGACCAGACCTCTGCAGCTGTAACAGCCTGATGTTCTGACGCACCTTGTTTTGAAACCAGATCTCATGACCGTAAGCAATGATTCTCTCAATGACCTTATTGAATATATCTTTCTTGACCTGAGGATTGAGTCCCCAAGTAGCTCTGGAAATACGGAAAAATTTATGTTGTAGTTTGTTAATCTTGTCCAGTGTATAAGTCAGTTGCTTATTCCAGTTAAGTTTAGGATCGAAGGTGAGACCAAGATATTTAAGCTCTTTGGTGCATTTGATGCTGTGTCCGTCGAACTTAATGGATGGAATGTGGGTGAATTTTCTGGAGGAAAGAATAGTAAAAAAGCTCTTTTGTTGATTTACGGTCATGAGATTGAGTCTGGTCCAGTTTTGGATGATGTTAATGACATCCTGGCTTCTAATAGTGAAGTGGTAGGATGCAGGTGCAGTAAGCATAATTAAAATGTCATCTGCAAAGGCCTGAACTTTGGTATGGGGGCCAAAGTTAGTTTCCAGCAGGTCATTGATGTAAATGTTCCAAAGAATGGGGCCCAAGCTTGAGCCCTGCGGAATTCCATTATTATAGTTCTTGATGTGGCCATCTAATTGAGCTTGTCTTGCTTCCAGAAAGCTGTGAATGATACGCTTCAGATAATAGGGAATATTAAGACTAAATATCTTTTTGAGAAGAATGTCCCAGTCTACCGAGTTGAATGCATTAGACATGTCTAGTGAAATAAGACACGTCATCTGCTTATTTTCCTCGGCTGCTTTATGATGTTCGAGAACGTTATGGATGGCGGTGATTGTGGAGCGATTTCTTCTGAATCCAAATTGGGAATCATGTAGAATATTGCCCTGCTCCAGGTGGAAGGTTAGTCTTTCAGCTATCGCCTTATCGAGGATCTTCCCCCAGCACGGAAGAATACAGATTGGGCGGAAGTGAGCAGCATGGTTAAGCTCTCTCTTTTCCTTTTCAATAAGGGCAATTCTAGCCGTTTTCCAGGTATCGGGGAAAATACCTCTACCGAGAAGCAGGTTGAAAAGATCCTTGAACCAGACCTTGTTGGCAATGAAGATTTCCCTTATCACCTCACCTGGTAGTCCGTCCACACCTACTGCTTCGTTGGGCTTAATTTTGTTGACTATTGCTTCCAATTCATGGCAAGTGAAAGGGATAAAGTCTGTCTGGGAATGAAGGTCAAGATCAGTGAGAAGCCTGTTGGACCAGGGGAAATGAAAATCTAGAATGGCTAATTTGGAGTCTGCAATTGTGGTAGAGAGAGTTCCCGAGCTGTTGATGATGCGTTTGCTGACCACATTTCTCTTTTTTTTGTTTGAGAAGATATTGTAATTGTTACCAAAGAGACTTTTGCTGGAAATGCTATTGATAAAGTCCTTAAATTTGGTTCTTTTAGTGGTGATAATCAATTTCTTATACAATGCTTGATGCTTTTTGTAGTTTAATTTCTTGATTTCTCTAAGTTGGGGATCAATTTCTTTTTGGAAAAGTCTACGTAGTGCTCTAGTGAAGCTACGTTTACTCTGTAACTCCCTGGTCCACCATATGGCGTATTTCTGTTTCTTGTGGTGATTAGTAGATGGTTTAGAGCTGGCTGCTGCGAAGATTTGGTCCTGAATGTTGCTGATGAAGGAGTTAATATCAGAATTGGAAAGTTGATCAATTTCTAGGTTGGAGTTGATAATGGAATGGATATTTGCTTTAAGCTTCCACCAGTTCAGGTTCTTGAGGAAAATTTTATTTCTGTGGTTGATGGAATGATTGGCAGTAAGGAAGTTAACAAAAAGCATGTTATGATCGCTGTTAGTGATCTCGTCACGGACTTCCAGTGAAATTTCATCACTTAAGTTTTTTGTAAGCAGTAGGTCAATCCAGCTGTCACCTCTGGAAGAAGAGAAGGTAGGTGGAGAGAAAGGGTCATTTTCCACATTGAGGTCCATGGAATGACAGAAGTGTAGAAGCTTACTACCTCTTTCATCCAGGTCTCTCTGTCCCCATAAACGGGATTTAGCATTAAAGTCCCCAAAAATAAGGAATGGGAAGTTGTAGTATTTTAGCAGGTGAGGTTTTAATAATTCAAGGCTATTGTCAATGTTCTTACCGGGTGAGCAGTACATTGAGACAAGAATAAAGTCCTGGTCGTTGTGGTGAAGCATCACCACGACCAAATCCTCGTTGACAAAGATGAGTTGACCAGGCATATTAGCTTTATAGATAATGGCTGCTTTTGGCGAATGATTGTTTGCTGCAATGATGTAGTTAATGGGGATATTGATAATAGAGTCCTCAAAGCAATAGGGCTCGTTGAGTGAGAGGAAGTCGAAGCCGTTATGGACGATCGAGTGATTGAGTTGTGCCATAGCTGCTTTGGCATTTCCCAGATTAATATGACCTCCTGAAATGGAATTGAGCGGTGTCCTAAGATCCATAGTTGGTCCTGTTAATGAGGTGGTTCACTTCCCTTTCAAAGGCTGGACAGGTTCTACTAACGCAGCTATGTTTAGTGTCCCGGTTGGTCTTAAATTTCTCATTCAGGGTTTTGCAGTTGTTACAAGTGGGTTGGCTGTTGCAATCTTTCCCTTTATGTCCTGGGCATCCGCAGTTGGAGCAGATGTCCGACTCTGCTTTGCAATTTTTGGCATGGTGGCCAAATTGGAAACACTTATAACACTGCTGTGGTCTGAGGTATTCTCTAAAAGAGATCCTCTCCCACCCAATGTTAATCTTTCTCTTGTCTTTCAGAAGGTTATAAACATTTGGGGTTGTTTCAAAAATCCAATTTCTGCCCCGGTTGCTTTTATAAGAGTGGACAATCGTGATGTCATTATCGTTCTGGAGTGCTCCAAGGTTGGCTAGACATCTTTTGACCGTGCTCTCTTCTGTGTCTTCCGACACACCGAAGCATATAAATTGGGGGTTTCGTTTAGTCGGTTTACCCACCTTGAATTTCCCTTGTAAGGCATTGTTGGTCTCAAGCTCATTTAACAACTTGTTTAGTTCATTTTCGCTGTTTGTTTCAATCAGTATGCCTCCATGGTTGAAGTTGGAAACGCGCTTGATTGAAATTTTAGTTGCTGTAATGTCCACATTTTTTTTACAAATGCTTTTGTTTCCATTGAGGTGCCCTTCTCCTCAAGTGGCTTGACAACAGCTAAGAATTGCTGTTTGGGTTTGGGTCTAATTGTTGTTTTAGCACTCTTGGTGTTGGGTGCAGTAGGTGAGGTTCTGGTGATCGTGGCGAACGTAGGTTTTACTTTTGGCTGTTGGGCGACTGCCTCAGATCTAGGGGTCTGCCCATTGGTAGACCTTGTGGGGAGATTCTTCTCCACTTCCCTAACTATTGCTTCAGTGAGAAGGGCCTGATCTGTACTGGCTTTTGCGGCGAGATTCTTTTTCATTTCCTGAATACGTCCCTCTAATTGGGCAATATAAGTGTTCTGGCTCGCGACTATCTTGACGATAGCCAGAGCATTAGCACGGAGCAGATTTCTCGATTTTTTTTATTTCCTTATTGTCTGTCTGTTCAACAATTTTACCGTAAAATGCAAGGGCTTGAATCCAACTTTCGCAATCGAGGTCCATATTGTCCTCCTGAATTTGCAGGGTGGAGATATCAAGGTCAGATTCTTCTGCCATGATGAGTAAAGAGTTAATACCTGTGAATGTATGCTCTGTAGTTCTATTAAACGTACACATTTTGTAGCGATGAGAAGAGTAGGACAAAATAGAATATGCAATAAACCACCCCGGTGAGCCACCAATAAATACAATAAAAATAATAGTAATAAAAAACTAATATACATGGAGGCACAGAAATGCAGTACTATACATCAATGATTGACAAAATAAAATCAAACAATAAAGTAAAAAAAGAAAAAATAATAAAAATAAAAAGAAGAGAACCCCACAGGAAAACTGAAAATTACCCCCCAAAAAGCAAATGGGCAAAACTTCCCCCTGAAAATTACCCCCCCAGAAGAAACAAGAGGATGGCCGCACCTGAAAAATACCCCCCAACCAAGTACACATACAGGAGGAGACACAATGAAAAAAGGAGAAAAAACAAAAAAATAAAAAGGAAGGATATTCCCAAAATTAATAGGTATACCACCCCCTAAGTCCGTATAGGAAAGAACCAGGTTCAAAATGAAGAAAGATGCAAAAAATAAAAATAAAATAAAATCCGCACTTAGTATATGGTCCCCAACACCAAAAAAACCATTACTAAAATGCAAGACATATACGGCCTCTCAAGAGCTAGAAAGTACTAGAAGGTTCTGGAAGCGCCACGAAAATCACTTGCAGAGACTAAGTCCAAAAAGAAAGCAAACGCCTCAATTTGTGACTGGTCCCTTATCAAAAGTGATGTCAGAGTGACGAAGCACTAATTCTAAGCAAAGGATGGTCCCCTAAAAGCTCCCCTAGTTTGAGTCATCGACCCGTAGCGCGGGAAAAAGCTTCTAGAAGGTTCCAGAAAGAAAATGGCGGCAGCGCGAAACTCGCGGGTTGCCTGAAAACCAAATTTTCAAAAAGCCATCCTTCCGTAACTAAAAATCACAAAGAAGAAATGGAGGTATCAAATGATAGATAAAACTATGGAGAAAACATATTAAAAAATCAGAGAGAAATAAGAAGAACTAAATAAATAATGGCAGTTGGAAGAAAAAGTTGAAGGAAATTCCCTCACTTTTCCCCCTTCGCCGGCAAAAACTAAAATGTTTAAAAAATCATAGAAAGTCACCAAATAAGAGTACAATAAAAAACAAGGTACAGAATTATTCCTCAAGCGATTCTTAATAAAAGTATATAAAAAATATTGACATAGCTGCAAAAATAAGGAAGATATGAATGAGGAAAGAGAAAGGTAGAAATAATCCACTCTCTCAATCCTCAAAGACATGAAAAACCAGAACTCAAATAAAAAATAGAAAAAATAAACACAGGAACAAGAACAATATGTCAAATTAAAGAAAAGAAAATCTAATTTCAGAAAATATAAAATAATAGTCGAAGTGATTAACTGGAGAATACGGAGAAGAGATTGAAGTGAGAAAATAAAAGAAAACTCCCAAAAGTAAAAAGTAAAAACGAATAAAAAACCGAAAAAAATGATCGGAAAAATAAAGAGCAAGAATATTACAATAAAATGAGAACCGGCAATTAATAATAAAAACAAAATAAGACGAAATTTAAAAAAAAAGTTCCAAAAACGAACTTCCAAAAAATGTAAACAAAAATTGCATACGAAGAGTGGCGTAACTAAGAAACGCCATAAAATAAAAAATAATAATGCCATATAGAAAAAAAGTATATAAAAATATGCACAATTAAATGAGGATTCATAAAAAGTAAGTCATGAAAAGATACAATTTACCAGAGAGTGTACAGTACTTAAAAAGTAAAGAAAAAGTAATTAAAACTTCCAAGAGTACACACTTAAAACAACTAAAAAACATAAAATAATCGCTCGGAAAAAGGAAAGGAATGATGAATGTAATAGAAAAAACGATGGCGAATTATATAATAAACATATTTACACAAAACATATAATAAAAAACACTAAAAAGTAACAATACAAAAAGTAAACAGAACCGAGCGAAAATCATGAAAATTTTAAGAATCGTCATAAAATAAAAAGTAATAATAGTACAAAAATAAAAATTATATATACAAAATCATAAATGCACATAGATTCATAAAATACAAGTGTGGAGGGACTCACCAGGGCGCTTACGTGGTTATTAGCCACTCGTGTTGAAAAATTCGAATGCACTAAAGATGATTCATCAGTAGGGTAAGTCATAATGAATAAAACGGCCAGCCCGAAGGCACACGCAACCGACGATCGGCGCCGCGAAAGCAACCCCAACCCAAATAGTCAAAGAACCGGCCCAGACACCCAGCACCGTGGTCAGCCGGTTAACACTGGCGCTAGCCTTCTCCGCGGGATCAGACCAAACACCCATTTATTGAAAAAAATTTTTCACAAATCTTTAATACAAGTACAAAAGGACAAGACAAATACAAATACAAGACAGTAACACAAGACAAAACTGGTGCAATGACGATCCTAGATGAGGGAAAAAAATGGAAAAAAAAGAAAGTCAATGTTCTTTCACTTGAAGAAGTGTTTTCGAAAAAAGAAAGTCCATAAGTCAAAGTTTCTTCGCTTGAAGAAATGTTTTGAAAAAAGTGTAAGGTTCAAATCTCTAGTTTTCCCCCTCCGAGGGAGGAAGTGCTGCTTGCAGTGTTTGGCGCATGATTTGCTCAAGTCCGCTTTTAGAAATTCTGTTGGCCAGAAGAAGTCCAAGAGCAACATTTTTGTGATCTTTGGGAAAATGTTTCTTTCGCGTGTCGTTCCACAGTGGACAGTCATAGACAATATGAAATCTGTCCTCCTGAGGATGTCCGCATTGGCAGGATGAATTTCTTCCAAAGAACCTGGCCTGGTAGACCGCCAGGGTTCCATGGCCCGTGTAAAGCTGGTTTAGGAAGAAGTTTCCAAGTGTTCTTGTTTCTCGTACCTCTGGGAGTAGAGAGAACACTTCTCTTCCTTTAGTTGAGTTGTTCCACTTGTTTTGCCATTCGGCTAGAATTTCTTTTTTAAGGAGTTTTTTGATAACTCTTGCATCAAATGACACCAGGTGGTCGACTTCGGTTCTGAGTGTGGCGGATTTGGCCAGTTCATCTGCCCTCTCATTTCCGAAATGTCCCACGTGCGCCTTGACCCAGTGTAGCTGAATAACTCCTGGGTAGCCTTGTAATCTTTCTTTGTTGTATATGATTTCCGTGTCGATGTTATTGACGTTTTCCATGGCCATAAGTACCGATCTGGAGTCTGAGATGATGTTGACAAAGGGTAAGTCGTTGAGGATGGTATACTCTAACGCCTTCTTAATTGCCAGGAGTTCCGCTGAGTAGACGGTGGCGTTGTCACTCAGTCTGAAACATTCGTGGTGGACCTCCAGATGGTGATTAAAAACAACAAAGGCTCCTCCCACCTTGCCGTTCATTTTGGAACCATCTGTGAAAATTGACAGGCCCGGAAGTTCTTGACGAAAAAGACTCCATTTTATCGAACATCTGGACCATGGCGGAAAGATGGGCTTAAGAAAAGTGAAGTTATTTGGCTGGATAGCAAGATTACCAATGTGGATCTCGTCCCCATGTATTTTAAGTCTGTGAAGGACTTGCTGGAATCGGAGTTTGGTGTCTAGAGGTGGGGTGCCTGCTAGTACTTGGAGAGAGTCAGTTGCTACCGTCTTGTAGCATTTTGTGATGTTTAAAAGTTCAATCCTTTGCAGTTGGAGGATCTTAATATTTTGTTTACTTTTGTCCTGGAACCAAATTTCTTGACCATAGGAGATTACTCTTTCAATCACCTTGAGGTATATTTCTTTTTTAACTTTGGGGTTAAGTCCCCAAGTGGCTCTGGTAATTCGAATGAGTTTCTGGTGGAGGTTATTTATCTTATCTTGGACCGTATTAAGGTGGAAGTTCCAATTTAATTTGGTGTCAAAATGAATACCAAGGTACTTAAGATTTTTATTAAATTTGATTCTGTTGCTAGCAATTTTAATTGTTGGAATATGAGTGAAGTTTTTCGGCGATAAAATGGTGAAGCATGTCTTATCCAAGTTTATGGTCAAATCGTTATTTTTGGTCCAGGACTCAATCAGCTGTAGTGGTTTCACGCTGTCCTTAGAGAAGCAGTAGGTGGCTGGTGCTCTCATCATGAGTAAAATGTCATCTGCAAAGGCTTGGACTTGGATGTTGGTGCCAAAATTCGTATCAAGCAGATCATTTACAAAAATGTTCCACAGGATTGGGCCCAGACACGAACCCTGTGGGACCCTCATCAGTAGGGTAAGTCATAATGAATAAAACGGCCAGCCCGAAGGCACACGCAACCGACGATCGGCGCCGCGAAAGCAACCCCAACCCAAAAAGTCAAAGAACCGGCCCAGACACCCAGCACCGTGGTCAGCCGGTTAACACTGGCGCTAGCCTTCTCCGCGGGATCAGACCAAACACCCATTTATTGAAATTTTTTTCACAAATCTTGAATACAAGTAATACAAAAGAACAAGACAAATACAAATACAAGACAATTACAAGACAGTAACACAAGACAAAACTGGTGCAATGACGATCCTAGATACGGTATCAGGCAATGGAGATTGACGTCAATGTTGTTGCTAGGCGGGCAGTAAATAGAAGTCAGAAGGAAGTCTGTGTTATGCATTTTGGCGAGGATGACCACAACTTCTCTGGTGATGAGAATAGATTGGCTGTGGTATGCTGCCTTAAGAGCAATGGCCGCTTTGGGTGAGGAGTGGAATGCTGCTATCTTGTAGTTAATGGGAATATTAGTGATTTTATCTTGGAAGGAATACGGCTCGTTTAGAGAAAAGAAGTCAAAGTCATGCTCAGAAAAGGAGTTGTTGAGAAACGCCATAGCTGCTCTGGCGTTTCCCAAGTTGAGGTGGCCGCCCTTGATAAAATTGCAGGGTAAGGAGATACAGGTTAATCGTCCAGCCAAGAGGCACACGACACCAATGAACAGTGTTGCCACAATAAATCCCGCTCAGATACCAGAGTAGCCCGGCCCAGACCCAAGCACCCGTGATGATCTGTCACCTCGGTCTTCCGCCACATCCATGGAACCATGGTGAACGCCAATTTTATTAAGACATAAGAAAATATTACAACATATATACAATACAAAAAGAAAAAATATACAGATGAAGTTCGTTGTTACAATTAAATGCTTCAGATAGTTCTTTGTCTGGGGAATGAGAAAGTGTCCAGTGAATGAAAGATAAAGTTCACGCGTTTGGATTAATGTTCATCATCCTCCAGAGATCGGAGGAGGGCTTGAAGCTTTGTTTGCATAAGGTCCCGAATACCTTGCCTGGAGATCTTGTTGGCGAGAAGGAGCTCAAGTTTTACCTCTTTGTGATTTGAAGGGAAGAACCTTCTTCTAATTTCGTCCCATTCGGGGCAGTCGTAGATGATGTGTGCCCTGTCTTCAAAAGAGTGGCCACACATACAGGATGGATCCTTGTCGAACAGTCTGGCCTGGTAAGCTCCAATTGTACCGTGGCCTGTGATGATTTGGTTCAGGTAGAAATCTCCCTGAACCCTCTTGATG
>BPLQ01000886.1:0-98818 GCA_021605075.1 Caerostris darwini | reverse complement strand
ACGCATTGCTTAATATATCTTATTTTACTATTTATCCACAGATATCAGAAATGAGTTTATGTTTTATCGTATTATTATATTTAGTAATTTAGGAAACAATAAGTGATAGGGATTTAAATTAATGAATCCTTGCCAGGAATACATACGAGGATATTGTAATTATGCGAAAAATATTTTCTTTATTAAAAATGTTTTTGGCTCAACTATTTTGTGAGGTAATATGCTTAAAATTCAATGTCAAAAATTCCTTTCATTAAAAAAATAAAAGAAACATTTGTAGTAAACGATAGAAACGGAAATAAGTTTACTTAAAATACGATCACGAAAGCAAATTAATCTTTTGAACACATTTTTGGTAAAACTTTGCACGTTCATCGAATAATTAAATAATAAGAAATGCGGTTTACATTAAAATGATTTTTATGAAATAATAAGAAATAACAGATTTCTACAGATTTTTTTTCTTGGAGCTGAATATGGCATTTTCCACGAGTTTCTGTAAAAGCATTTCCAATTCCTTCAGATTGAAAATTTAGAAAATTTGAAAGGATATTAAGAATTCTTTTTATTATTTTGTTTTTAAGTTTTTCCGTTAGTGGACCTTTCTCAACATTCATAACATAACACGATGCTTTCGGTCTATTAAAAAGTTTGGTATTACTAAAAACGTCTAGGAATTGTTATCTTCTTTTACTCTTTCTCATTAATAAACGCAAC
Source organism: Caerostris darwini (assembly GCA_021605075.1). Taxonomy (NCBI): domain Eukaryota; kingdom Metazoa; phylum Arthropoda; class Arachnida; order Araneae; family Araneidae; genus Caerostris; species Caerostris darwini. The sequence goes on along the minus strand of BPLQ01000886.1, from coordinate 98,101 downwards.
TTTCAGTTGATATATATAAAATATTTATTCACATTCCAAAATACTTATTCGAGCAACCGCCCGCCATCAGCAACTCCGTCGCGTTCCTTTTTCTCTGCCCCTGCTCTTACATCAAATCCCCGTATAAGACAACAGCCTTATATGGAGTTACAGGAGGAGGAGTTATGGAAGAGTCTCTTGTTCGTGGTGCCATCTGTTGTCATTTATAATGACAAATAGCTTACAGAAGCTACAAGAGTCCTTTCTTTGTGCTTTCCGAATTGAATTAATTTTTATAGCGATTACATTGAGTAAACTTCACTTAGGGATTTATGCTCGTCTGTGGACTGCTTTATCTTAATTTATTTATGCGGCTTTATAAGTAAGAAGAAAAATAAATAACTTACGAATTTTACACTGGAAGTTCTAGTCCACATTAATGTGACCACCCCCTACTTTCGACGTCAACGTGAAATAACCCATCACAAAAGGAAAGGGAGCAGAACATTGCAGTGGAGTGTATATAAAGAATATCACTTAAATACTCACATTCCATCTAAAGCCAGACTATACAAGAGTGTATATTCTGGCTTTTGACAGGGGGTCACATTAATGTGAATGAACTGTGTATAAGTCCCAAAGTTTTTTTTTTCTTCTAATGCAGCTGGCAATCACAGACAGCTTAAGGCAAGTGCTGCAGAGACGTTCTCACTTGCATTACCCAGGGGGCGCGTGTAACTTGGAAGATAAGTTACCAGTAACACTGTCCCTGCAACGCTCTACGTCCTATTAGGACCGGGACCTACTTTTTAAAGTGGATTCCGAACCACTACAAACAACCACAACCTGGGACCGAACCCAAAACCTGTGGTACCGAGCACCTCAGAGCGCTAGACACTCGGCCATTCAGGTCCCAAATTTGCCAACGGCACGCGGTGTTCCCAGGTGGTCACCCACCCAAGTACTGGCAAACGATTATAAAACAATAAATGCTGTTGGTTATTAGGCTGTAACTGATAAATAAATATAACTTGCACGACAATTATAAAATCTTTGCATATTAAAATGTCAATAAAAATAAAATAAACAAAAGCAACGCATCTTGAATATCTACATGTATTTATTTATTGTCTCTCTTAATATTTTTACAACACTAAAGAACAATATATTGATTCATTATTCACATTAAAATATATTTTACTGACATACTTGCTAGCAATAAAAAATATATCTTTGATATAAAACTTACCAACTTATCTCTTTGATCTAAAAGGAAAAATTTATTTTCTAAAACCGAGCAACTCCAGGTTACATGTGCTAATAGTAGGTGCATATATCTAATTTAAATCAAAGACTGATAGTAAACCTGTGAATAATAAGAAGTCTTCTCTAATCTCTTTGTCTACGTTACACTGAGTACTGATTGGAGCTGTACTGAGGAGTGCATTGACTTTTTTTAGATATGATAACACTCAATGACGATTGTCAATGTGCATGTATGACGATAGTGTCTCGCGTAGACAATCGGGAGGGAATATACCCTAAAATTATCCCCCCTGCTATCAGTAGATTATACGTTGTATACATAAATTGAACAATAGATTCTAGATGCATTTAAAATGCACAATATTTTGTATAATTTATGTATAAAACTCGACTTAATGCATATTTCATTCAATTCATATGAATAATAAGTATATTCTGATTGAATTTTTTTGTATTATAAATTAAAACATAGAAAAAAGTTTTTGTTGGATTGTTACTAATCCCCCTGAGTTCAGGAAAGCCTGCACCAAGTCCAGAAGATCACATCGCAGGCGACTGGGCCAGTTGGCTAAGGGTAATATGCAGCTTCACTTTAGCGTGGAACCACGAGGGCTGAAGACTGACTAAACCTCAAGACTACGCTCTACGATCATATGAGACCAGGATCTATATATATATATAGATCCTGGTCTCATATGATCATAGAGCGTAGTATATATATATATATATATATATATATATTATATATATATATATAATCAATGAGCTTCTACTTCTCACTTACTAGTCCTTCTTATGTTGCTGTTGTCGTATCCCTCATGGAAGGAGGGAAGAGGGGTGCAGCTTCTGTTCTGATGGAGTACCAGTAGGTAGAAGCCTGACTTCTGCTCCATGACGTTCTTACAATTATAGGAGACCGGGACCTACGGCTTAAAGGGGCTACGGCTACCTACGGCTTACTACAACAAACATCCTTGGCACCGCCGAGATTCGAACCCACAACATGTGGCACCGAGCGCTAGACACTGGGCCATCCAGGCTCAAATTTTTGCTATAATGAATATAAGGGAACCGTAAAAAAAATATTGTATACTTCGATCATTATGCGTTAATACAAATTCTGCTTACAATAAACTTAATAATTAATTTAATAAATAGTGAAAATATTTAGCATGGCCCAATTCAATTTTTGTATGCAAAACGATCAGTGCTGGAAAAAAAAGAGATTGCTTAACTTTCTAACATGCAACGACTGCATATATAAGTGAATCTGAACTGAAATCTACCCAAGCACAAATGATGAGACATTGCATTACAACAATGCTGGAAACTTCTGTTGTGCCGTATTTCAGACGTTTTGTGATGCATGCATGTTCCTAATCATAGAAATGATGACAACACGATTTCTACAAAGCATGAATCATTGGCCACCCTATAAATCTTGGCTCGTAAACAAAATCTCGAGAGGCATGCTGTTGCATATCAATATGACTTGGCATATGATTCAGAAAAAATCCTCTTACACAATTTATTCTAAAATCATTTAAAAATGTATTGAAAATTGATTATTTTGATATTTTTTTTACATAGTTTTGAAATAAAATCTTTACTTTTTTTTTAAATCGTTGTGTTGTATTAAATATTCTATACGTATGTTTAAATTAAAAAAATAAATAAAATACATAAATTATAATTTCTTTAATATTGTGAATTCCTTAAAATAAATAAATATATATATATATCAAACAAGATTTATTTCTTATCTTATTTCTTTCTTTCTTATTTTTTTAAGTTTTAGATTTAATATATATATGAACCAATTGAGCTCATTGACATTCGTCACTAGAAATGCAGATATGGCAGTAGATTCAGCGTTAACTAAGGTGGACAATAAGAGCCACCTCAACTGTAGCCACATTACACTCAAAAGCCAAAACATTATGACCACCTGCCAATTACGAGTTGACCATATATATATATATATATATATAAATATTTGCTATATATATATGTATCTCACCAGCAACAGTTAAATACCACTTCCACTTGATCACGTGCCTTCCGCGCCATCCAGGTGAGTTCATTGCAAAATGTAGGGGTGGTCATAATGTTTTGGCTCTTGAGTGTATTTGCAACCACAATTTTAAAAGAGACAGAGATATCTTTAGAGATAACATCTAGAAGTATATATACTTCATTATTGGAGCAACAATCCCATGATGGGTACAATCCATGTACCCACTACATAACTCCCTGTCACTACAATCCATGTTGGACCATGACCGTCTGCTTACTGGCATATTTCGAAATAGGAGATGTTTTTTTACGGGGTAGGGTTGTCAGCACTACGCTCATATTAGACCAGGACATACGATTTAAAGTGAATTCCGAACCAATACATATATTCATGACACCGCTGGAACTCGAACCTGAAACATGTGGCCCGGAGCCCTAGTCATTCGTATACTATACATCAGGTCCCCAGTTCATATACTACTCTACAAATTCAACGGAAGGACTTTCTAGTATATGGATTTATGGTACCTATCCACAACAAATACACATTTCGCTTGTCAGTTTCGAATTACTTATTTCACTAGCCATTTTATTAAATTTCATAAAAGTATGAAAAATGTATTTCAAACTTGTTTACATGCAAAAATTGATAAATATGTATTGGTCAGTACATCCACGAAAATTTATGCCTAATTTAATATCTTGTGAAGAATCTATATGAATTTATTTAAAAAATACATTTGAATTCAGATTTCTGCTGGTGGCATGCATTGCAATTTAAAATAGTAGCTTAAGAAAATGAATAGTAGTCTAAGTAGCAGTTTAAAAAAATGAATAGTAGTCTAAGTAGCAGCTTAAAAAAATGAATAGTAGTAATTTAAGAAAATGAATAGTTGTTTAAGAATAGTAAATGAATAGTATTCTGAGTAGTAGTTTGTCGCATCCACTCAAACGTCATGGTGGGAATTTATAAGATAAGTTAAGATGGAATAGTTATCATTGCATGTATCCATAGAAATCATCAGGACAGCCAAGTGATGTTCTATTTTAAAAGCCAATAAATTCACAGGTCTGAAAGGTCAGACTGAAGCATTTGGAAGTGCCATGCTCCTTGAAAGAAAGAAATATAAGAATAAAAAATCAGTACCAGCTTATACCACAAATGATAACAGCCTAAACAAAATCAGTACCACATTATACCCCAAATGATAACAACCTAAACAAAATCAGTACCAGCTTATACCACAAATGATAACAGCCTAAACAAAATCAGTACCAGATTATACTTCAAATGATAACAGCCTAAACAAAATCAGTACCAGATTATACCACAAATGATAACAGCCTAAACAAAATCAGTACCAGCTTATACCACAAATGATAACAGCCTAAACAAAATCAGTACCAGATTATACCGCAAATGGTATCAGCTTAAAGAAAATCAGTACCAGTTTATACTACAAATGGTACCAGTTTAAACAAGATCAGTACCAGCTTATACTACAAATGATACCATTTTATACCACAAATGGTATCAGCTTTAAAAAAATCAGTATCAGCTTATACTACAAATGATATCAACTTAAACAAAATCAGTATCAGCTTAAACAAAATCAGTATCAGCTTAAACCATAAATAAAATTTAAAATCATAGTTTGTAAACTGCTATCTGTATGGTATTAATAATCCAAATTTGTACAAGCTGTTTTATTAAAAGATAAATGCAAAGCCATACGGAATCTTACTTTAAAATTAAAGATGACTAACACATTTTTTTATCACCAATGTGCAATAATAAATCACTCTTTGCGGAACCATTGCGCAACGGTCGCAGTTAATGAGGTCCAATTCGAGGCGGGCACACTCATTCAACACAGTGGTACCTCTCAATGACGTCATTCTACTTACACAACAGAGGAAATTTTAAACATAGGATTCGAAGGTCGGGACTGGCAGCAGAAAGAAATGGCAGAGGCTTTGACCTTAGGCGTCACGTGTAAACAACCATTATCACGTGACCACGTGCACTAACTCTGTCAACAGCAGCGGATCAGGGAAGTAATCGCTGGTCTTGTGCGCATGTATATATTCCAGCATGCCACGGACCGCGTGATCACTTTTTTTCTCGTGTATAATTTCGTCTCCTTCCTTGATGAGGTGCCAGGAGGTATCCTTAAAAAAAAATAAATCGTGTGATTCGTGACGTCAATCCCTGGCCTGTCTCCAAGCGCAAAACGTAACATTCGTAATCAAAGCGGATATGGGACTTCCATTGACATTAAGACACAAAAGAAAGGATAGGTGCTAGCAACAGATCTGATCCCATTTCCTGTTTGTTCCTCTATTGTGCAAATTAAGCCGTGCACCTTAACGCTTTGCCTGAAATCAGGAAGTGCCGAAATACATCCTGGAAAAGATTTCTTTGGCAGTTTTGCAATAAGATTGCGTTAGATTATCCAGAGAAATTTTTTCATTGTGTAAATATATATATATACTTGTTGCTGTGGCTTTCTTGAATTTCGTTTTATTAGATACTATAATTGGTATTGTTAGATGATTGGTAAAGAATGATGAAAAGTTCAAATTAAGCTTCAACGAATAGAAAATGTTTAATTTTTATTAATTTAAGGAATGAGGTAGATAATGTTGATTTTTAGCACTGTTTTATAATTATTTTACCAAATTTAATTTTTAATAATCATTACTTTCATTTAGAAGAATATAATGCATGAACAATATTTCTTGTTAATCTGTCTTGTAATAAATAACGATTTTCTAAAAGATTTTTCAACAATTTTGCAAAGCTCTTTGTACTGCTTGTTCAATAAAATTATACTGGCATCGAGTTGTCACACGTTCTTCAGAACTGCCCATAAAATAAATTTGAAGAAATTTTTGTTCTTCGTTAGGTATTGGCATCAACGACCCGATCTTATGGTACACCTGACCTTGTATTTTGAATGTACTTTCAAAATTACGTCCATCGGATGAGAAATCGCAAATTTTAGTTGCGCCAAATGACACCAGTGGCACCAAATGACGAAATATGAAAATCGTGGATTTTGCGTTTAAATAAAAAAAAAAATCTGAATAAAAACTATCCTATCTCTCAAGTTGGAACAAAACACACATTTAAGAAAAAAAAAGTTAGTTAGTTTCAGAGTTCATCCCAAACAAACATCGTGACACGGGAATTATATATAATAGATATAATGCTTTGTTTATCATAAAACTGTACAATGAATATAACGTTCACTAAATGTAATATAATAACCATGTTTTTTGAATTTGAAAACGATTAACGTATATATATTTTTTATTTTATTAATTAAACCCTAGTAAGTATAGTAATAGAAATAGTAATTTTGAATGTGCATGCCATTCATTTATTACTAAGCACTCTAGTATTAGCACTCTCTCTACCGGTGACGCAAGTTTTATAAAATAATTCAGTAATTCTCATATTTTTTATTTAAGGTATAGTACATGTTGAATTGGGGACCTGATGGCCGAGTGACTAGCGCTCTGGTCCTCGATGCCACAGAATTCGGATTCGAGTCCCAGCAGTGCCATGGATGTCTGTAGTGGTTCCGCATCCGATCTGAACCGTAGGTCTTGGTCTATTATGACAGTAGAGCATAGGACTCTCAACCCTCAAAAGAAGATATCTCATATTCCGGAATCTGCTAGTAGGCAGAAGGCCTTGACCTACCATGGGGCTGACGCGCCGTTGAAGAAGAATATATATCGGTGTGTCCTTTTTACATCATTTTGTTTTGTAGAATCTGCCACGATTAATTACTGACGTATAAAGAAGGTACGAGGGAAGAATTTATAGACCTTCAGAAATAACTATCCCTAATTTGTGTGCTATACACAAGAACCAGAATTCTCTCACCAGACGATCGAACTATCGATACAAACTTCATAAGTAGTTGGTCAGAATCGCGATCAAATCTCCTCGCTTCCAAAAGCAGTGACTATAACGCATGCAACCAGCAGGGATCAAATCCCAAGTCAATGAGGGGAAGCAATTATTTTCATCACACAGCCTGAATGTCAAAGAGAGTTTATGCATAAACAAATTGCTAAATTGCTTCGATTTGAATCATTTCTTAAATTAGTTATTGCAACGCACGGCGACAGCAGATTCAAACACGAACTCCCACGCATCCTTATACTGGATCATCCACTGAACTACGAATCGAAGACAGTGCTGATGTTGGATAAAAATTTAATAAGCATAATTTTAAAACTTTTCTTGAAAAAGAAGACTAAATTCTTCAAAATAAACTATATCTCAATACATATTTTATTATACATTAAACAGATTAAGAACATAAGGTTAAATCTATTCCCAATAAGAAAGATGTTAAAGTAATGATTTTTTTAAAGAATGGTGTGAATTTAATTTCAACATATCTTTCATTAGAAGATACTATTCAAATTTTCTTTTTATTAAATTGAAATAGACAACCGTTTACTTACCAACAATAGACAATAAATAAATGAAATAATGAATAAATAATGAAATAATGAATAATAATGAAACAGACAACCATTTACTTTTTTTGGAATCGATTTGTTGTCAGTATCACTGATTCATTAATGAATATTGATTCAATGACTATTCATTATTATTTAAATGAATAATCAGTAGTCGTTGAATCAATATTCATTAATTTCAGTGATACTGACAACAAATCGATTCCGAAATAATAATCCCTTGATTGACGATTTTGGAAAGATAAACAACAGATATTACGATGAAAAGGGCATAAACTTACAAAAGAAAAAGTTATACAAAATTTGTATTTTCACAGAAGTTTGCAAGTTAAACAGCAGATTGCTGCAAAATTGTTGATAAAATTGTATAATAATACATTTTTTACTTCTTCTAGAAAAATATAACATCATTAGAAACTTGTGACACACTAAAAATACTGCAAAGTTTAAGAAACTAGAAGGATGAAAACACCATTAGTTTTGTAATAATTGCGTAAGATTGGAAACCATAACCCTATAGTTGACAAGCATGTCCCAGAATTATTTAAAACCACCCGCTTTATAACTCTTGTGACGTCAAATGAAAACATTAATCCTTAATTTATCTGTCTCGTAGAGTCCGGACGTGTCGTCTTGCACCTCGGCTATTCACAAACTCTCTTCCCCTTCCAAACATAATGACGCCTGATGATATGCTGTGTAAATCGTCACTACTGTTACAGTTAAAAAAGTATATTTCAGAATAGCAGCATCTATATAACCATCTCTTCTTTTATACAAAATATTAATCTTAAGTTGCTGTACAATTGGAATTATAAATTTTCTAATCATATACCAATTATCATTTAAATTGTTATTTTATATACTATATAATTCTTCTGTACATATGTTTGACACTGAACTCCTAGACGGCTGGACCGATTTTGATGAAATTTTTTTGTTTATTTAAGTGAATCCCTGGATGGTTTAGATCCACAATTGGAGCTAATAGGTGGGGCTGCAATAGGGTTCTTCTGTACGTGTGTTTATCACTGAACTCTTCCTAAATGGCTTGACAGATTTTGATGAAATTTTTTGCTTGTGTTTGACAAAACATACAGAATGCTTTTATGCAATCCCCTTTGTTGTAAGTCGTCATCAGATGTTTCTGCAGTATATCAACTTCTATATCGTTCAACGAATCGCTATGAAAAATGGTAATAATATGTATTCGAGTATGAAAAATATGTTCCCACTTTCCACTTTATTGCTACTTGCCACCAGATGGTACTGCAGCATTTCATCTTATTAGTATACCGTTCAAACGATATCCATGAAAATTAGTATACACATATATTGGAACATGGAGAATATATTCGGGATATGTAATTCTCTACAATGCATTTTTTGACAGGAAAACGTATGCTGAGTTCTGCTAGTAATAATATAATTTAATACAGAATCTTCTTTCATTTAAACTACCATAAAAGTGCATACCACAAAACTTGAAATTTGTTTTTGCCATACAACTTCGTCTTATAGATTACGGGAAAGGTAAATAGGCATATATAAATATTTAAGAAACATATTACCATCAACTTTCACTTTATACTATAATGCTTTCGTTTTCAAAGAAACAAATAGCATGATAATAATGTGTTTAGGAAGAAAAAGAAAAGAAAGAAAATGCATTTTACTTTTTCATTTCCTCTCCGTAGCGATAAAAAGAGTGATGAATTACCACTGACTCACTGTTGAATCAATTTGGGAAATTTTAAGATCTAAACCACATGTTTGATGTGTTTAAAGACAATTCGATATATAAATTTGTTGTCATAGTTTATTGGAAATTTTAATTTATGTATCCGATGTGTAGGTTTCGTGACAAATGAATAATACCAGCAGATTTTTTATTCTTTGTCGTAAGTTTAGATATTTTTTTTCGATTTCAGAGAATTAAGTACATTTTCTTCAGCTCAATAAAGAAAAGAAAATTTAAAGAAAAAAATGAAACATTTATTTCCATTTAATAATTTAAAATTATTACCATATATACCAGTTTACCATATAATCCTGATAAATATAAAAATAAAACTGAAACCTATATGGCACCATTCTCATCTTTACCAAGATTATATGAGGAAACAAATACGGCGGTTTAAAAGGGCAGAGTTTAAATTTTCAAAATAGCATGCGCTACAAAAAAACTTGATCAAAAAACATAAAATATATGAACAGAATAGTTTTGAAATCTTAAAGTAGATGTATTTTTGCTGTTCCGGCAAAGAATACGTCTTTTTTTCCCCAAATTTTTATTGGATTACAGAATTAATTGATTAAATTGAGCTTGATATGAGTATGTTTCATTCAATTTATACACAATTATAAATATTGTAGTGTTTGCGATAGTTGCGATGTTTTCATTAAAAGACTTCAAAATTATTGCAAAGTTTTCGTTAGGTAAGTCATTTCTAATGTTTATTCTAAAATAGGTCACAACATTTCCAAATTAGTGAATCAAATTGCTTCAATTGAAATCTTTTCGCTGACGCTTTTTTTAATTTAATGAAACTTTCTTTTTCACTTCCATTATGCATCCAAGTAAATATATAAACAAGAGCTAATGGAAGATTCCTACAATACAATGTTAAATATATAAGCAAGAGCAAATGGAAGATTCGTTAAATATGAGTTAACTGAAACCAAATCCAAACAGGTATATCAAAAATAAGAAAAAGTTTACAACTCAAAATATTCGTAGCAATGATACACAGATGACATTGCCTTTCCAGCAGTCCAACTCAACATTTGTCAGAATTACATAATAATGGCAAATGTTATCGAAATTATGTACCAAAATTACTTAATTGTATGATTTTTAAAAAGTCATATAACAGGTAATTTTTTAATTTATAATTTCATGAAAGATTAAAACATGAAACATGATCTAGTTCTAGCTTAATAAAAAATAGCATTTAAACATTAAAAAAAAAAAATTATCAGTGTTTTCTAAATTATTGCAAATTAGAGGATAAGAAGAATTGGGGTCAATAACGCGCTAGCCTAAATAAAAGGTCTCTATATCTTTATTTATTTTTATATCTTACTTTAACACAAGATTTTTAATTTACTATCAATGTATTAGTCATTGAAAAATGGTACTTTTTAGAATTCATTGCGTATCCTTTCAGATTTTAAAAACGTGTCTCAGTATCAAAATTGCCCCAAAATAAACTAGCAATGGTTATTTCTAAATAATACATTGCAATATTCAAGCTTATCTGGAACAGTATATATATATATATATTTATATATATATAAATATAGTAATAAATAGTAATCAGTTGACTTGACTTGACTAGGTGCTTTGAGATTATATGCTCGCTGATGCTGCTTTATCTCAATAAATCCAAATGCTGTTAAAATGCTACAGACAAAAGAATTTGACAAAAGTGAAAATGAAACCTTTATAAAAGAACTACTCTGAAACTCGAAATTCTTGATTTCATTGTCTATGATAAATTACAAATTCAATTTTAAAAGAAAAGAATCGTTGTACGTACTTCCGAGCAAATAACAGAAAATAAATAAGATGGGTAAATTTGAGAAAGAAAGAAATGGATAAAACTGCATATCAAATTGATTATAATATTTCAACAGTTGATAGATGATTAGAAAATAAAAATACAACTAGTACTTGAAATAAAAAGTGAATATAAAATAATAATCCCAAGAAAGAGAATGTGGGGTACCTCGTAGCTTGGTTTGCGAGACATTTCGTAGAACTTGAAGTATCGTTGTTGCTTTATAATATGCATCCTCTGACATATCCAAGAGTAAGAAAGAACTTTACATCCGAAAGCACTTTGTAGTTTTTTTATTGCCTCTCCATATTTTACAAACTGAAACAAAGTGTGTTCGACTGTTTCCGGAGTTTTGAAGATAGGGCATAATGGAGATGAAACTAGGTCAAATCTATTATGGAGCTACGAATTCGAAGGGTATGTCTTTGTGTTCAAACCTGACTAGGAGAATGCCTTCTTTATAACCACTTATTGATCACATTTGATATGCATTTCTAAAAAAATCAAACCAAACATCAAAACATTTACCATATCGATGTCATATTACGTATCAGGTTCGTTGTTTAGCTTTCATAACATTGTATATTTTCAGTTTGCATTGCATATTTTCATTTGCAATGCATATTTTCATTTACATTATCTATTTTCGTTTGTATTGTCTATTTTCCTTTGCAATGCATATTTTCATTTGTTGTATATTTTCATTTGCAATGCATGTTTTCATTTGCATTGTATATTTTGGTTTGCAATGTATAATTTTATTTATTTGTAATGCATATTTTCCTTCATTTGTATATTTTTCATTGGCGATACATATTTTCATTTGCATTGTCCATTTACATTTTGCATATTTTTTGTTAATGTATATTTTCATTATATATTTTCGTTTTGCGATGTATATTTTCATTGACATTGTATATTTTTGTTTGCAACGCATGTTTTCAATCGCATTGTATATTTCGTTTGCAATGCATATTTTCGATTGCGATACATATTTTCATTTGCATTGTCTTTCGTTTGCAATGCATGTTTTCATTTGCATTGTCTATTTTCGTTTGCAATGCATATTTTCATTCACTTTGTATATTTCCATTTCCAATGCATATTTCCATTTACATTGCATATTTTCCTTCACTTTGTATATTTCCATTTCCAATGCATATTTCCATTTACATTGCATATTTTCGTTTACAATGCATATTTTCATTTGTATATTTTCGTTTTGCAATGCATATTTTCATTGACATTGTATATTTTTGTTTGCAACGCATGTTTTCAATCGCGTTGTATATTTACGTTTGCAATGCATATTTTCGATTGCGATACATATTTTTAATTTGCATTGTCTTTCGTTTGCAATGCATGTTTTCATTTGCATTGTCTATTTTCGTTTGCAATGCATATTTTCATTAACATTATATATTTTCATTTGAATTTTATTTATAAATACATTTATGTTATGTATATAAACACATAAGATAAAAAAAATTCGTCCATGGTCATGTTAGAATGAGTGTATTCGTAATTCCGGTATCTCTCATATTTATAGACTGAGGTTATAACGCTAGATAAGATTGTACGAAAAAAGACTCATGCAATGTGTTATTGATATGTTAATAAAAGTTGTAAAATTTATGCATAAAATAGCAAATAACATTTATTTATTTCAATTTATATGATATTTAAAGCTAATATTTTGAAAATTGGTCATTTGTTTATGAAAACCCAAAAAATACGGAATCTTTAAATAAATAAATTTATTTCATTTTTGTTATTCTCTTTATGGATGAATACAAAAATCATGTTCATTATTTCGAAAAAATGCCTATTATGAATAAATTCAAATTATATTATTTCAAAAGAAAGTTTTCGAAGTTGTTTACAATTATATTAAATTACTTGTAAATAAGTGTTTAATATATCATGTGTTTATCATTTATAATTATTCTGAATTATCTTTTATTATTTTGAAACTTTAAATTTGTATTGAAAAAAATAATTAAAAACATTTTCACATATTATAGATGTACGAATCAATCATTAACAATTTATATGAGCGTATATATTCATTATTTTTTATTATCCAAATATACATGTAACTTTTTATAATAAATATTTTTAGAGTTTTAGTTAGTTTTATTTTATTAATTTATAAATTAATACCTAAACGTTATAAACAAAATTAAATTCTGTTTAACTAAAATTTACGCAAAATCTAAACAATTCCGTAAAATAATCTTTTTTAAAAGATTAATAAGATACTATTACAAAATCACAAGCGATATTTAATTTCATTAAGCCTATACGTTCCAATGAAATCATTTAAGAGTTAAAGAAATAAAAATCCTTTTTCCAATATACCTTGTCTTAATAAAATATATAAATTCATAATACGTAAAAAATAATAAAAATAATCAATGACAACATACGTTTTTTAAAAGCAGCGCCCATCCCACATCAAAATGCAACCGCACCATTCTTTTCCAGTTGAAGCCAACGATTCTCACCATATGCTACTATCCATGATCCGCCTTAAAATAATAATCCCTCCTTCCAAATGTCAACGTGTCTTCAAAGAGTCATTCCACTTAACTACGAAAAAATAGCTTTTATTGATATAGAGATATATATAACAACAATACAGTAAAAGGGAAGTACCAGCCAAAAAGCAGGTTAAAAGATTGGTCAGAATCAAAACAAGAAAAAAAGGAAAGGTTTCTTTTTTGTAAGGTAGTATATCGTAATAATCATGGCTGAAAAGTCATCTTCTCAAATATTCAGTGACAATTTACAAAAAGATGTTTGACATATGATCAGTGGAGAATTGCGTGACATTGCCGACAAGACCGTTGAAAGAAGAAAGTAATCACTGTCTACTGACTCAGTTACCAAGACAACTTAGAATCAACACAGAAGGATTTTTATACGTTTCTAGTCCATTTATTATTTTGTGACATAAAAGTTACGAGTATCACAGTAGTTATTTGATCCCAAAAGTTGAAGAATGCTGTTTTCTTTTTTATTTCCTTAAAAGGCTGTGAACCTTAATATGCTTTATGGCATTATTTAAAGGTGTTATTTGAATTCTTCGGAATATGCGTGACTATTAAACAAAAATAATAATTTTAGTAGTAATAGTAATAATAGAAACTGAAAAATTAGTGGATAATTTAAATAAAGAATAAATTATATATTTTAAATCCTTAAATAGTTAAAAAAATCAAATGATTTGTGGCACTTTCAAACAATATATAAATCGCTATAATGTATACAAGCGAAAAAACAATATTTAAATCACTATAATGTATACAATCGAAAAAATAGTTAAATCATTATAATGTTTCGTATTAATTTTATATACACAATGATTACAAATGATTACAAATTCAAAAATGACAATTTTGTAAACAATTATGAAAAGAAAAATTTGAACACAATACAGGAGGAAGATCAAAATTTGTTTGTATTTTATAACTTTTTATGTGTAGTCTCTTGTTCACACAGACAGCATGCAAGAGGCAGTACATTTTATAGCAAACATTTTAAAAAATGTTGGAAGTCATCGATGTCAGTGCATTCTCTACGTGCATCTTCAGTTTGTGCCTTTCTGTAGACCAAAAATTTCCCATTTTTTTGCCCCACCTTCCTCTTTCAGTAAAGAAATAAACAAGACACATAGTTGAGATTAATTTTGAAAGTCCCTGAGGTCAATAGTTTGATAACAATTTATTTAATGAATGTCTGTCAAAGCTCTTAAAATCAAAACAATTTGTATATAATATGTAAATAAAAGCCGTTGTGTTATATAATACTCTGGATATCATTATTTGGACGTTATAACTATTTATAGTATCCTATTCCCAACAAGTAATTTAACACACATATTTTTGATGTAAGATGGACCAATACTGGCTGGCATGACTGCCGATTGTTTATAACTTGCACTAGGACTTTATAACTATTTATAGTATCGTATTCTTAACAAGTAATTTGACATACGTATTCTTGATGTAAGATGGACCAATACTGGCAGTTATGACCGCCGATCGGTTATAACTTCCATTTTATATCTTTAAATGGAAAATAATGTTTAATAACGTGGGAAATATGTAAGAATGGCTTTTCTAACTTTTTTATACTTCTTTATACTTTAATTTTCACAAACCGTCCCTAAATGCATCTGATCAAATTAACATCCAAAAGGTGGTCGATTCATTATGATATTACTCCTTCACAAAGAGTAATATCCTTCACAAAGAGTAATATCCTTCACAAAGAGTATATTACTCCTTCACAAAGAGTAATATCCTAGCGAATCGAACACATTTTGAATGTTAGTCATCTAACCAAGGTGAGTTTATAGAACAGTTTAAGGAGTAATATCATAGTGAATCGACAACTTTTTTTATGTCAGTCATGCAACCCAGGTGAGTTATATAGAACAGTTATAAAGCAGGCTTACAAAAGTTTAATTTTTGTTATTCTTATTGTGTTCAATTTTTTTTTCTTTCTATAGTTGTTCACAACGGCGTTATTGTCGTTTGTAATTAGAGAATCATTTTGATTCATCCTGTACTTTACGATTTGGGTCTAGGTATTTGGTTTTGGTTTTAGGTATTCAGCTTCATGGTTTGGTTTTAGGCTTTACGGTTTGGCTTTGGGTATTAAGCTTTGAGGTTTGGTTTTATGTATTAGGCTTTACGGTTTGGTTTTAGGTATTAAGCTTTGCGGTTTGGTTTTATGTATTAGGCTTTACGGTTTGGTTTTGTGTATTAGGCTTTACGGTTTGGTTTTAGGTATTAAGCTTTGCGGTTTGGTTTTATGTATTAGGCTTTGCGGTTTGGATTTAGATATTCAGATTCGGTTTCAGGCTTTATGGTTTAGTTTTAGATATTGGTTTTAAGGCTCGTTCCCACCGAGGCGAGAGACGTGAAGATGCAAGAGGCAAGCGACCAAATTTTTTCGACCCCTTCACAGCGAAACGTCAGAAATAGCATTACGCATAGTGAAAAACCGCTTCGAGTTGAAAGTTGGGCAACTCCAAGCGGAGGACTGCAAACCGGTTTCAGGCGACCGCGGTGAGGTCAAATTTTGGTCGCTTGCATCTTGTCGCCTTGGTGAGCACGAGCCTTAAGGCATTAGGCTTTACGGTTTGGTTTTAGGTTTTAGGCAATAGATATTTTAATTATTTTTTGAATTCCTCATGTATGGCTTTTGAACAAGAATAAAAATTTTTATTTAAAATTGTACATAATTTTAACAATTTAAGTAGACAACAGTTTAAATGTTAATCTTTTATTATTTAAATAAATAATAATGAGTACTACCTATACAGATCAAAATATGGATTAAATATATTTGATCCCGAAGAGTAGATTTTTAAAGTTTCTACTTGAATGGTAATAAGCCCTGTTATATTACCTCTTCTTATTTTAAGCGTTAACTGAATATCTTAAATTATGTATTACTTTCAAATAAGAGTGGTCATTATTACTTACAATATAAATTAAAAATAAATTTGTTGAAAATATAATATTTTACTGTTTAAACAAATAAAAACTAAATTTTATTTTTCATTCATATACATAATTAAAATTAAGTAAATCGATAATAAAACTAAACAATTATTATTTTTACAGTTATTTTATCTCTTTTTGGAATTTAAATAACCGAATACCAACCTACTCTAAAAATGTCCGAAAAAGTTTTAAAAAAATTAATTAAAAGATTTAACACATTATTTAATAGAATGTACTTTAAGTGGAATAAAATTTGAACTTTAATTTATAGAAAAATATACAGGCTTGTTTTATAACATATATGCAAAATTATCCAATATGTGAACAACAATAAACTAGCGAATAATTGCAATTATAATCCATTAAATCCATGTCACAAATAAATAACATTAGAAATGCAATTGTTATATACAATTATAAATAAAAGAATGAATTAATAATAGGTAATATTTGAAAGTTTTTTTTCTTTCTAATGCAGCTGGCAAACACAGACAGCTTGGTCTTTGATGCCTTAAGGCAAGTGCTGCACAGACGTACTCACTTTGCATTACCCAAGGGGGCGTGTAACTTGAAGATAAGCCACGGACGCGGAGTAACAATGCCCCCGCAACGCTCTACGATCCTATTAGACCTGGACCTACTTTTTAAAGTGGATTTCGAACCCCTACAAACAACCATGGCACCACCGGGACTCGAACCCGAACCTGTGGTACCGAGCGCCAGAGCGCTAGCCACTCGGCAATTCAAGCCCCAATATTTGAAAGTTTGTTCACTATTTCAGTATACAATTTCCACAAGAAAAAATATTGATATATATACAAATATAATGCACAGTCGGTAGAAATATTAAACAATTCTCTTATAACTTACATAAACTCCATGATGTGTAGTAACTCTTAACACAACGACGTGAAATGAAATGTGAAAATAAATTTCTCGCTAAATTCTTGTGAAATACTTGTTATGACTTTACAGATTCTTATCACCAAACTGCTAATTGGTTAATGTATCGTGATGTAAGGCAGCAACAACAACAACACAACAAATCTCAATATTACAAGTGGAATTTTCTGATATGCAAACATCAAAATAGACGCAATCTTTTATTTTTTCAGTTAATTCTTTCTGGGTATTTCATTATCATTAGGTAAACAAATTATTAAGTTGGGAGAAAATAGGACAGTGATTCTCAAAGTTTTTGATATTGGGCATATTTAAAATTCTATAAACAATTGTGTTGTTGTTGTTGTTGTTTCTTATCCCACTTGGCTGGCCAAGCCCACGAGCCCGTACGTACTCATGATTGAAGGGGAAGGAAGCAGCTTCTGTTGTGATGGAGCACCCGTAGGTAGAAGCCTGACTTTTGCTCCGTGACGCTCTTACAGTCATAGAAGACCGGGGCCTACGGCTTAAAGTGGATTCCGAACCACTACAAACATCCATGGCACCACCGGGATTCGAACCCGAAACCTGTGGCACCGAGCGCCAGAGCGCTAGACACTCGGCCATGCAGGTCCCAAATTTGCCAACGGCACGCGGTGTTCCCAGGTGGTCACCCACCCAAGTACTGACCGCGCCCAATGATGCTTGACTTCGGTGATCTAACGAGAACCGGTATATTCAGCATGGTACGGCCGTTGGCCTAAACAATTGTTGGCACATTATATAGAAATTTCTGAGAATGTTCTTATGTTATAATACAAACTTATGACGAAACAATGTAGTTAAGTCAAATGTTACAGAAAAATAATAAAATAAAAAATAAAATGAAATGCACCCCAAGTTTATTTATTCTTACGTTTATGAGAAACATAGGTTTGAAGTGTCCCAGCGATTTCTTCAATGATTGTGCTCGTATTTAAAAGGCAAAACTCTCATTTACTGATCAATACATTGAAAATTTCCTCTCTTTCTACACTCAGCTGTCGTGAGGGAAGAAATATCAAATTCATATAAATTTTTTTAGACGTTGAAAAATGTAGTAAAAATTTCAAAGCTTTTTTTGAGATACTGACAAGCATTCGTCTTTTATAGAAATCCAAAAGGTTTTGTTACGTCGAAACCCAGGTCCCCGTGCATAGGGGGAGTCAACGCCCTATGTCCAGAAAAACATCCTGTCTGTGGGGGACGAGAGAGAAAGGAATGTAAGAAAGTGCAGTTGAACCACTGCAACCAAAGATAAAGGTTGTGTCTCCAGTCCGTCCTCAAGTGTGATGACTGTTTAAATAAAAGAGTTGAACTTCTGCAACCAAAGAGAAAGGTTGTGTGGCAGTCCATCCTCGAGTGCGATGGCTGCATAAATAAATGAGCTCAATAAGTGTAACCCCAGAGAGAGGTTGTGTGGTCAGTTCATCTTCGAGTTTGATGGCTGCCTAAATAAAGGAGATTAATTAATACAGTCCACGTTTTTTATTTGAGTTTATTTTTGTGTGCGTGAGCTATCGAACAGGTTTCAAAAGACGATTCCTTATGTTTAATCCTAAGTCCACGATCAGTGGATATAACTACTAGTTCTTCTTAAATTAATGAAAGATGATCAACTCCACAAAGTACTAGCGGCCTGATAGCCACTGGCTAGCTGGGTCTGGCCTTTCGTACTGCGGATTTCAGATTCACATCCTGACGATGGCATGGGTTTTTGTTAGAGATTCGGAATAATCATTAAATTATAGGTCCTTCTCTAAATAGCCCAATGTGTGCAAAAAATGATCATATAGCAACAAACCATACTACAAGTATTACTTACAGAAGGCGGAGTCTTATAGGCTGCAATGGAAATTTTTTTTAACATTGAAAAATATATAGACGCTAATGCGTCTAGTAGCCAACCATGGAAGTTACTGTTCCTAGTTTCTTCGAAGCATTCTTTGCCTCAATTATCGCTGTTTGGCACTTTTTATGTCCATAAAAAAAAGCAGAGAAAAATGGCAATCAGAAAAGTCAGTTGTTTATAACGAAAACTGTCTTTGAAAGGGAAGATTGAGAAGATAAAGAGTAAATATATATATTTATTTTTATATCTGGGCACATATTTCTCTGAAATATTACAAGATGCACCTGTAAATCTTTTAGTGCCCACCCTTTGAGAATCACTAGCTTTGGGTATTGGCATCATATGTTACATCACTGAACCCTATGTTATTTTTTCTTTATAATTATGATTGGTATTTTTTAATTATATTTTTTACAGACTAGATCAAAGATTAAAATATAACTAGTTTAATAAAAACGAAAACACTTAAAATATTAAAATAAATATTTTATTCGAAATTTTCTAATGTATTGCAAACTAGAAAATAAGAATATTTATCAGTTATAAACTGACCTCGGAATAGAGTCCCTATCTATGTTATTGTATTTTCTTATCTTAAAGAAATATTTTGAACTCTGTTGGCTATCAAGGCATCAGCCCTTGGCAAATATTGGTTGCAATTATTCATGGCGTAACATCTAACATTACCAAAAACATGTTCCATTTTAACAAAGATATATTAAAATGCACAGGCTTTTTTGGATCTAAATATATTTGTGAGTACGTGTGTGTGTTCCATGATGTTCTATACTAACTGTGATCTTGAACAGTCATTCGTTATCGCCTTGCATTTTTTTTTTATCAAGTAATAAAATTGGCATAACGAATATCTTTCTTTGGTATTCTCTTGGGGCCTGAATGGTCGAGTGGCTGGCGCTCGGTACCACAGGTTTCAGATTCGAGTCCCGGCGGTGCCATGGATGTTGTAGTGGTTCGGAATCCACTTTAAAGTGTAGGTCCCGGTCTAACAGGATCGTAGAGCGTTGCGGGGGCATTGTGACTCCGCGTCCGTGGCTTATCTTCAAGTTACACGCGCCCCCTGGGTAATGCAAAGTGTGTACGTCTGTGCAGCGCTTGCCTTAAGGCATCCAAGACCAAGCTGTCTAAGTGTTTGCCAGCTGCATTAGAAAGAAAAAAAGTCTTTGGTATTCTTTGGATATGCGATAATTCTACATTGTCAGCCTAATTTTCTCCCCGTAAAATATATGAGCATTGTTTTGGGGACGGGGTTTCATGGCGTCCTTGTCCACTTCCAATTTTTTTTTAAATTTATTTCACGAGTTTTTTATACATAATATTTTTAAATTTCTTTCACGAATTAATAATTAAATGTTGTTGTTCTAATGCAGCTGACAATATAGAGACAATTAATCTTTATGGCATAAGCAGGTGCTGCATCGCTGTTATTCATTTAGCACTAAACAGAGGACACGTGTAGCTTGAAGATAGGCTACGGACGCGAGTAACACTACCCCCACAACGCTCTACGATCATGTGAGACCGGGACCTACTTTTAAAGTGGATTGCGAACCACTACAACATCTATGGCTCTGCTGGGACTGGAACCCGAAACCTCTGGGACCGAGCGCCAGAGCGCTAGCCACTCGGAAATCAGATGCCTTTTAATAATTAAATAATTATAATTTATATATTTAATAAATAAAAAATTAATACAAAAATAATTAATATTTTTTTTTTAATGCAGCAGGCAAACACTTAGACACTTGTCTTTGATGCCTTAAGGCAAGCGCTGCACAGACGTTACTCACTTTGCATTACCCAGGGGGCGCGTGTAACTTGAAGATAAGCCACGGACGCGGAGTAACAATGCCCCCGCAACGCTCTACGATCCTATTAGACCGGGACCTACGGTTTGAAGTGGATTCTGAACCACTACAACATCCATGGCACCGCCGGGACTCGAACCCGAAACCTGTGGGACCGAGCGCTAGAGCGCTAGCCACTCGACCATTCAGGTCCAAAATAGTTAATATATTTATGTATTAATTATTAATAATAATTTATATATTTTTTATATAATTATTTAAATTTCTTTTACGATCTTTTTTTTTTTTTAATTTCTTTCACAATTTTTTTTTTATATATATTTACAAAATTATTGAGTAATTATTAAATAATTTAGTAAAAAACTTAATTCAGAAGAAAAATTAATGAAAAAATTATTCAAAAAGATCGTCTGGTGATTTTTAGACCATTTTATTTCAAAGTGAAAACAAAAATAGAAAATCGTTTAGAATTCTATAAACTTTTTTTTTATTATTATTATTTAAGATTGCTGCGGTGAGATGCCCGGCGGTGCCATGGATGTTTGTAATGGTTCGGAATCCACTTTAAGCCGTAGGTCCCAGTCTCCTATGACTGTAAGAGCGTCACGGAGCCAAAGTCGGACTTCTACCTACGGTGCTCCATCACAACAGAAGCTGCTTCCTTCCCCTTCAATCATGAGTACGTATGGACTCGTGGGCTAAGAAAGGCAAGCCAAGTGGGATAAGAAACAACAAACAACAACAAGATTACTGTTATGTTTCCTTACATTAAATTCTAAATTTTATGGGTAACCTGTATATTTGCTTATCTGATAACAATTTTTGGATTTTTTATTTTATTTATCTAAGTTATAAATATGTTGTTTTTTTTATTTATCTAGGTTATAAATATGTTTTTTTTTTAATTTATCTAAGTTATAAATGTGTTTTTTTTTTATTTCCTCAACAAACCTTTCTTAGTTTTTTTTCCAGCGATATTTGTTTAGGAAACAAAAAAAAAAAAAAAAAAAAAAAAAAAAAAAAAACTAGAAAAAAGCGATTGAGCATTTGATAATGTTTCGAAACACAAATGAAATTCGTAAGAAAAAAATGGATGGAGTATTTGAAAAAGAATCAATAAAGTAAAATATAGTACGGACAACAGCAAATGAAATACGTTCTTTTCATATAAAATGAACTTCGAACTTCGAATTAAATTTAGTTTATTCATGTATCAATCATCCATTTGATCGAATTTATATCTTAAGATAGAGAAAAGATAAATAATCTTCTTCAGATGGGAAAAAAGATAAATAATCTTAATATAGGAAAAAGATAAATAGACTTACGAAAAAGGAAGCCTATCTATTACTATCTATTACTTTTAAATGATTTTGTGATAGTAAGTAATATTGATCTTTCAGATCTCAGAAAGTTACTTGATACTAAACAAAAATTTGATAACAGATAAAAAAAACACTTTTAAAGATTAAAGAATATTATACTGATGAAATAATTTAGTTTAATCTTATGTTATTATAAAAATACATAGAATCTTTGATTCCAAATGCCTGCCACTTTGATCTTATTTTATTAGCCAGTCGAAAGATAGATGTATGTAGTAGATCCAGCGTTATGTAAGGTACACTTTATCATTATACCCATATATGACTGCACAGTTTTAAATAAACAGTTCCATTGACGGTATCATTGTTTAATATCTTCTCGTCAAGCACAAGGATATAATTTTTAGACCTATGGATTCATTATTTTGATGGTCGGTATAAATAAGGGTCATTTATATAATTAAAATATATTATTTAAATATAATTATTAATTTAAATAAATTAGATTTAAGATTAGATCAATTAAGATTAGATTTTATAAAATTTTCGAAATAAGTATACGAAAGGTTTTCTTCATAGTTTTTGCATACGATTTATTGTATCACCATAACAACCATTTTTAATGGTTTTTTAATATATGTAAACATTAATTCTATTCAAAAAATAAAATATATGGTTTTTAATTGTATTTATCAAAATTTATACAATTTTTTTTTCTAACAAATTCATACAGAATTTTACTTTAACTTTGCACATATATTTTGTACAATAACATTATTAAATTTGCCTTTTTTTTTATACGTCTCAAAAGAGTAAATGCTTTTATAAATGGATTTGAAAGATCATTATAAATCAGTAGGCAGTATAGTCCAATCATTAAACTTCAAATTATGGAGAATCTTTTAGAAGCTACACCCCTCTGAGACCACGCGAGTTCATGGACTTGGTCTAGATGTTGCTATCGACCAAGTGAGATGAGAAACAACACTTAAATGCCTTTGTTCTAGATTTTTCTACTTCATTGGCGCAACATCCCCGTGGAGGACCAAGGCCGTCTGCCTACTGGCAGATTTCGAGACAGGAGATGTTTTCCTTTTTACAGGGTAGAGTTGTCAGTTTTACATGCAACGCTCCAGACATATTAGACCGGTACCTACTGTTAACAGTCAAACGGCCGTCAGGCCCCTATAAATATACTACTTGAAAAATACGACCCTTTCTTTTTACGAGGTAGGGTTGTTAACCCTACGCCCAACGATCTACAGTCGTACTAGACCGGTACCTACGGTTTAAAGTGGATTCCGAGCCACTACAAAAATCTATGACACCGCCGGGATTCGAATCTGAAACTTGTGGGATCGAGCGAC
This sequence comes from Caerostris darwini, assembly GCA_021605075.1. Lineage (NCBI taxonomy): Eukaryota > Metazoa > Arthropoda > Arachnida > Araneae > Araneidae > Caerostris > Caerostris darwini. The sequence goes on along the minus strand of BPLQ01000886.1, from coordinate 73,961 downwards.
AGAGCGCTAGTCACTCGGCGATAAGGCCTCCCCGTTCTATATTACTGAGACAAAACGTAGATGCAACGCAACTCAACTCCATAGTGCACCCTGGAGAATTGGAGCACCCTGCACTTTCCAGAAAGTGTTGCATAGTTGTCATTCTAGAAGAAATCTCCAATCAAATTACCCAGCATTTGAAATTCACAACAGCATTTATTTTTACAACGTTTATTAGAACAAGGGTTCTCAGATTGGGCGGTGTCGCCCCTTGGGGGCAGTGGAACGATTATTAGCCTCGGACGCATTGGGAGGGAAAGGGAGGTACTTTAATAAAAATGAAGTGAAAGGGAAAAGCATAAAAAAGAAAGAGGAGAAAATTGAAAGAAAAAAAGAAAATTTCTTGATGATTCCAATACGGGATTCCGGTTATACAACAATACAACAATTCCAATACGGGATTATACAACAATTCCGGTTGCAAGAATAGATACAGTTAATTCTGGATTATAGGTTGTAATATGCAAAAAGTGGTAGGACAAATAAGCATTGCAATAGACGACAGAAGACCATCACGCAACAGTAATTTTGCCTTACTTTCCAAACTCACTATACTTAAACACGTAAAATTTAAAACAAATAAATGACAGCCATCTAAGCTACATCAAAGCATCTTAACGGAATACGATAAAGTTTATATTCCAATAAGCATGCCGCAATTTCTATTTTAAGTGTCGCATAATTTAGGATGGAAACGGACTACAATAAGCCAAAACCTATAGCGTCCCTGAAAAAAGGCAAATGCAGAAGAAATTGGATTTCAGCGCTTTCTTTCATTAAGACTTCCTCTTCAAGATCACGTCATTATATTCCTGTCCTTGTGGAATTTGATAGGTTTTGTAAGAATTCTGCACTTTGGGGTTCCGATTTCGCCAAATCTCTTTTCAGTGCCAAATGAAATCGCCAAAACCGCAGTATTTTATAACTTCAACGACCATTTAGTTTCTTTAGCAGACGACAAGGACCAATAACCAGGAAAATAAACGCCAAATAAACAAGCGAAACCCTAAAGTGCAGAACTCCCGTTCTTGTAGTATTCTGACCAACTGCTTCATAAATTTCTTGGGTTATTGAACATTCGCATACTCCTATATGTATTTGACGGCCTGATGGCTAATTGGCTAGCTATGTTCCCTTTGGTATCACATTCTTCAGGTTCGAATTCTGGCATGACATGGATGTTTGTGAGTGGTTCAGAAACCACGTTAAACTGTAGATTCCGGTCTAATTAGCCCAAAGTGTGCACAAAATGACCGTAAAGCGACAAACTAATTCAAACCTATATGTATTTGGCCAGCGAAGTATGTTCACACATGATAAATTGAAATTCGGGAAAAAAATTTCAGTTTTTTTAAACTCTTTTTTCCTTTATTATTTAATATATTTTAAGACGTAGATATATAGAAACATAAAGGATTATAAATTTTGTACTATATCTTCCTGTTTGATCTCTTAAACAAGGTAGATTCCCAAGGGAAGTTTGGTAACCTTTTTTCCTTTAAAAAGAACAGATAGGGCAAATAGGTTTATAGACCACTGTAATAGAAGAAGGTATAATTTTGCCTTAATTTTGCACAATAATTTGCTTACTTTCCAACCTCAATATACTTACACATGTAAAATCTAAAATTTAAAACAAATAAATTACAGCCATCTAAACCACATCAAAGCATCTTAACGGAATACGATAAAGTTTCTATTCCAATAAACATGCCGCAGTTTCCATTTGAAGTGTCGTATAATTTAGGATGGAAACGCCTACAATTAACGCAAATGACTCCAATAAGCCGTCCCTGAAAAAAGGCAAATGCGAACGAAATTGGATTTCTTTCATTGAGACTTCCTCTTCAAAGATTACGTCATGGCATTTCTTTCGGTCTCAACTCTATGTAGAATCGTGAAAGCGTTTGAAGGTCGAATGTCTTTCACGTGAAAAGGTTCGTCTCTTTTTTCCTGATTTTTGTAGGGCATACGCAATTATTTTTAAACCGGAAAAGTTTTTTTTTTTCTCTGCATGTTTCTTTATCTTTCGTTAATAAAAGTGTCTTTGATAAAAAGTCTCATTTGTAATTTTTTTTTATAGTAATGAATAAATTAAAATGGAAAATGTAGAAATTTCACAATCCTATTTACTGCTCAAAAAAGACAAGGAATTGCAAAAGTTATGAAAAACATGATTAATAAAAAATAAAAATTGAGCTTTGAAAATAATGAAATATAATTTTTGTTTCAAAAAGTGTATTTTGGGAGACCGGTACTTATGTATTAACGCTACCTTGACTACAGTTGCGCCAATAAAGAGCAATCTTGTTGTTCGCACGCGCACGCAGTTATCTTTTGAGCGCCAACCGCAGCTACAGATTTGGCGGTTTTTAAAATTCTGCTTCCCTCAAACCAGTTGTCTTTTCTAAGTCCCACATGATAAGCACACAGACTGTAATTGCATTTTCAAAACTTACGTTTACCAAAATAAAGTTTCATGTCATGGGAATTGGGACATTTTCGTTTTTTTGGTAAAATATTTCGCTCCTGAAAAAATAAAATTGCATCTTGTTCTGTTTCTGGCAAATCCCAAAGACGCATTTTCATAGCACTAAAAAATGGCGTCAAAAATCAGCAAGTCTGTAGCTGTCAGATTGGCGCCACTTAAAAACCGCCAAATCTGTAGCCAAGGTAGCGTTAATACGTAAGTACCGGGAGGCCTGATATCCGAGTGACTGGCATTCGGTGACACAGGTTTCAGCTTTGGTTCCGGCGGTGCCATGGATGTGTGTGGTTGTTCGGAATCCATTTTATACCGTAGGGTCTGGTTTAATATGATTAGAGCGTTGGACTTAAGACTGGCAACTGTACTTTCTAAAAGGAAGAAAAATGTCTCAAATTCTGCCAGAAGGCAGACGACCTTGGCCAACCATATGGCTGTTGCTATGAAGAAGTGTATTTAGAATACTCTTTCTATATATATATCCTTAAAAAGTATATACATTAAAATTTCAACTGTTTCCAAATATTTATTTTCAAAATATATATTTTGGAAAATTCAAATTAATATGAAATTATGATAGTCATATTTTATGTCTAGCTAACATAGCTGAAATTATTATAGTATATAAATATGCATAGTTATAATTCTTTTATATTAATTGTTTTGTTAGAATATTCAAATTTCTAAGCAAGACATTAATGTTTTTTTTTTTTAATCTTTATATGTCAGTAATTTTTTTTCGATCTAATTTTTGATAAACAGTAATGTATTTTTATGATACATAAAATAAAACATGACATAAAAATATATATGATAGATAAATAAACACATGTAACCATAATTCCGCCAACGCTTTGGCGAGAGCGCCCCTGGGGCGTTCAGGAAAAAAGGTAAATTGGCCTACAGTCTCTCACCCGGAGAGGAAGTATATTTCGTTCCTCTCATGCGTACCTGAGTATCGGGTTTTTGGCTTCAAGTGGAATCTTTCAACGAATCTATAATTATATATCTTTAAATGTGTTAAATATTATCTGTCTCTAATTGTTTATGTGTGATGATTGTATGTGTGCAAATAAAGTTGTGAGTTCTCAAACTTGTGTCTCAAGTCTCAACCCAACACACACCAGTTACAATCCAGCTGCACAACTTGCACGCTACACAAATACATATTTTTACGATAATTTAGAGCATCACCTTCAGCTTAGAAAAAAAATTGAACAATCTAATTTGAAACTAAGCTAATTTATTTTATAACTAATATCTGTTTTTGTGGGGGCTGAATGCCCGAGTGGCTAGCGCTCTGGCGCTCGGTACCACAGGTTTCGGGTTCGAGTCTCGGCGGTGCCAAGGATGTCTGTAGTGGTTCGGAATCCACTTTAAACCGTAGGTCCCGGTCTAATAGGATCGTAGAGTGTTGCGGGGGCATTGTGACTTCGCGTCCGTGGCTTATCTTCAAGTTACACGCGCCCCGAAAGTGAGTAGCGTCTGTGCAGCGCTTGCCTTGAGGCATCCATGACCAAGCTGTCTAAGTGTTTGCCAGCTGCATTAGAAAGAAAAAAAATATCTGTTTTTGTTTAAATAATGGCAACTATTTAGTTTTTATAAACAAAAAAAAACAGTACTTAAGAATGAAGCATTTTTCATTATTTTAAACGTTCTAGAGCAGCAAATAAATTTTCTTTAATATCTATCAATCATGAAATATAAATCAATTTCATTTTATTTCTTGAAATATAAATAATATATGTCCTGTACTCAGTAACAATATTGTAAATCTATTAGACGGCAAAATTACAAGACAGCTAATAAAAATATTTTCAATAATTTTGGGAAAATGGCAAACAGAAATAAACTTGATACATAAATAAATAGATACACATCAAAACGATTTTTACGATAATTTAGAACATCACCTTCAGCTTAGAAAAAAATAAAACGATCTATTTGTAATTAAGGTAGTTTATTTTAAAATCAATCTGATCTGTTTTGTTTAAATATTAGCAACCATTTAATTAAAAAAAAAACCACAAAAAAACCAGTAAATTATATGTAATAAAATAATATATGTTAAAATAAAAAATAAAAAATATATATATGTCCTGTACGCATTAAAAATATTTTAAATCAATAAGTTGGCAAAATTACAAGGCAGCTAATAAAAATATTTTCAATAATTCTAGAAAAAGAGCACCCATTACATAATAAATAAGTCAATATTATTTCTTTAAAAAAAAAAAAAAAAAAAAAACGAAATACTCGTTGATTATAAACAGCAAAAATAATGCTTCAAATACATTTCATGACCTTCACACGCACTAAAACCCTTAAAAAAAAAAAACATATCAGCGATATAACGCAATTTAACTTCACAACTTGCTGCGGACGACATGCTTAAAATTTAATTTCGTACTCGAAATAATAAATAAATATAATAAAAATATTTTCAATAATTCTTTAAAAAGTAGCACCCATTACATAATAAATAAGTCGAACAATGTTATTTCTTTTTTTAAAAAAAAATGAAGTACTCGTCGTTCATAAACAGCAAAAATAATGTTTCAAATACTTTTCCTGACCTTCACACGCACTAGAACCTTTAAAAAAACATATCAGCGATATAAAGCAATTTTTACTTCACAACTTGCTGCAGACGACATGCTTAATATTTAATTTCGAACTCGAAATAAAAAAAAATGATTTTTAAATAAAAATGATAAATAAATAATAATAAATCTAATACAAATATTTTCAATAATTCTTCAAAAATAGCACCCATCACATAATAAATACGTCAAACAATGTTATTTCTTTTTTTGAAAAAAAAAAAAGAAGCACTTGTCGTTCATAAACAGCAAATATAGTGCTTCAAATACTTTTCATGACCTTCACACGCACTAGAAACTTTAAAAAGACATATGAGCGATATAAAGCAATTTAACTTCACAACTTGCTGCAGACGACATCCTTAAAATTTAATTTCTAACTCGAAATAAAAAAAATAATTTTTAAATAAAAAAAATAATATATCTAATAAAAAATATTTGAACAATTCTTCAAAAATAGCACCCATCACATAATAAGCCAAACAATGTTATTTCTCCAAAAAAAAAAAAAAAAAAAATCTTCGCTCATAAAGAGCAAAAATAATGCTTCAAAAACTTTTCGTGACCTTCGAGGCGCACTAGAGCCTTTAAAAAACATATCAGCGATATGAAGCAATTTAATTTCACAACTTGTAGACGTCGATATCCTTAAAATTTAATTTCGAACTCGAAATAAATAAAAATAATAAATAAATAATAATAAATCTAATAAAAATATTTTCAATAATTCTTAAAAAAATAGCACCCAAACAATGTTATTTCTTTAAAAAAAAAATGAAGCACTTGTCTTTCATAAACAGCAAAAATAATGCTTCAAATACTTTTCGTGACCTTCACACGCACTAGAACCTTTAAAAAAAACATATCAGCGATATAAAGCAATTTAACTTCACAACTTGCTGCAGACGACATCCTTAAAATTTAATTTCGAACTCGAAATAATAACAAAAAAAAAAGAAAAAAGAGGTTTTTCTCCGTACAGAAAATTTTACCTCCTCCAAAATAGTTGGGAGGATTTATCGATTGCAAGTTTAAGTCTAGGAAAAGACCCGTTCGATTTATATCCCTCCATTCATGTAACCTCCTCTCACCTCGCATTTTTTGTTCCATCGTTAACTTCAACCGTTCAAAGCAAATCAAGCTACTTGGTTGTTATGACAACCAACAACCGTGGAATTAGCTATTGTTCAACCCGCGAAAGTTGTTTCTCTTCTTAAAAGTCAACAAAGGGTGGAAACTGTGCATTGTTGAAACAACGGTGTTTGGAAAGAATTCAGTAGAAAAACGTCTAATTATCCAAAGGCTATGATGATGGAAGTGATTTTCGACGAGTTGCACAACCTGAAAAGGAGTTGTTTTTACTTTTATATTTATTTTTATTTTTCACTCAGAGTTGTTTGGTTTCTGTTTACTGCAAAACAGAGTTTTGGGAAATAAGCTTCATTGGAAACCATGCAAGTATTTAATTACTTTCAAAACAAATTAGTGATTGTGGTTTTTTTTTATTATTATTTCTCTTTCAATAGAAAAAAAAATCATTTGTTTCGGTTGTGTAAAATTATTGACAAAATTTTACAGGAATGTAAATGTTTTTAAAAAAATTAATTGATTTTTTTTTTCATATTTTTAATTTATTTAGCTGATGAGAAAAAAATTCGATTTGCTTTGTGACTGCTGTTTTGTGATCACTTATTCAAAAAATTGCGATTGTTTTTCTACGAAGTGTCCTTGAAAAAACATAATTTTTAATCAATTTTTTTCTTTATCATCAAGTTTTAAGAAAGAAGTCTTTATCATCAAATTTAAAAACTCCTTATTACAGTGTTTCAGCATTAGAGCAAGAAAAGAATAAATAGCGAATAATTTATCTTAGAATAAAAAATTTAATGTCTAATTCAAAACAGTTTGATAAATTTCCTAGATAAAATTAAAAACAAAATTTACTATAAAAGCTAATTTAAAATTTAATATGCATATGTAATGATATCTTCCTCTTCTATTTCTTCATTGACGCTGCAGCCCCATGGTGAGCCAAGGCCGTTTCCTTACTGACAGATTTCGGAACATGAGATATTTTTCTTTTTAGGGGATAGAGTTGTTAACCCTAAGCCCAACGATTTACAGTTCTACCTGGACCTACGATTTAAAGTGCATACGAACCACTAAAAACAAACATGGCACCGCCAGGATCGAACTCGAAGCCTGTGCCATTTGGGCCTCTCTATTGTTGTTGCCGTATCCCTTATGGAATGAGGGAAGAGGCATGCAGCTTCTGTTTGTGATGGAGACCCGTAGGTAGAAGTCTGACTTCTGCTGCGTGACGCTGTAGGAGGAGTCATAGGAGACCGGGACCTACGGCTTAAAGTGGATTCCAAACCACTACAAACATCCATGGCACTGCCGGGACTCGAACCCGAAACCTGTGGCACCGAATACCAGAGCGCTAGACACTCGGCCACTCAAGCCCTTGGGCCTCTCTAAATATACTATTTGAAAAAAAAAATTATACTTTTTTTTATAAAAACTCACTTTTTTATTTTAAATTATTAATCATATTTTGACTAATTAATTAATTATATTTTATTAATCATATTTTGACTAATTAATTAATCATATTTTATTACTCATATTTTGACTAATTAATTAATCATATTTTATTAATCATATTTCGACTAACTAATTAATCATATTTTATTATTCATATTTTAACTAATTAATTAATCATATTTTGACTAATTAATTAATCCTATTTTATTAATCATACTTTGACTAATTAATTAATCCTATTTTATTAATCATATTTTGACTAATTAATTAATAATATTTTATTAATTATATTTTGACTAAAAAAAATTTGAGATGTGTAATAAAACTCTTAATGTGAATAAAATATTAGGCAACCATGAAATGTGAAATTGTCTCACAATTAGTAATTTTACAGCTTATTTCCCTGTACATAAATGCCAAGATAGCGGCTGATATGTACGGCAGGTTTATCAGGAAGTTCAATTAATTCCTTATCTCAAAGAAGGAGCTAATAATAATAATATATCTTTTTTGTTACAAAATAATGGATAATGATGAGATAAAAATACATTATTTATAAATTCGCTTTAAGCTAATTTAGATTATTTATAAGGCCGCCTGGAATATTTTTCCGGCCCGTGAGATTTATCTCACTTAGAAAATATATTTATTTTATAACGACCAAAGTAGTGAAAACCAATGTATTAAAAAATTATGTTATTTGCGGATCCATATATTCAAAAATTAATTGCCGAAATTATGAGAAAAAATTAATTTTGATTTTAAAATAATATTCTTGCGAATATATGACAGAGATTGCCTGTTTTATTTATGCGTTTACACTTATGAGTTCTCAAAATAATTAAATTATATTCTGTGAACTCATGATGCGCGCGCATCTTGGAACATTTAATATAACAGGTTCTAAGTTTCACTTTAAGTCACCTCAATGACGAAGTGACGATACGCACAGTTGATTGTTGATAGCAGAGCAAACCAGACTCTTAGTTGTTAGAGATGCTAGCGTTTTTGGTTCAACTTACACCTGCGAATCGTTTTTTCGAAAATGAAATTGTCCAAACACAAAACACGCTCAAACATAACGGACGCTAACCTACAACACCCATTACAATGTGTAAAACCCAAATTGAGATCGATTTGCAAAAGCTTAGTGAAAGAGCGAAGAAACAAATATCACACTAGTAAAATAAATATTTTGAATGATTTCATTTTTTTTATTTCATTTATATTTATAAATTTTTTATATTTCCTTTTTAATGTTATATATTTCTTTACAATGTGCGCTTAGCATCATTATTATTATATATGTTTGCATATTAGAATAACAGTAAACACAAAAATAGTAACTCATTATGTTTCAATTTTTCATTCCAAATAAAATGTCTATATTGGGTCTAAATCTAATATGGGGATATATAATTTCATATGCGGCCTGCGGAGTCAGGATGCATTTCATGGCCGCAAATCATTTGGGTGGGCCACCCTGATATACATCATGCATGAACTATGCATGTGTTATTCGTAAGATCATGTATTTTGCAAAAAGAATATTCCAGAAAAATATTTCATATTTTTATGATAAATAAAAGATATCCCAAGGGGAAAAAAATAGAATCGCAAATAAAAAAAACACAAAATTTTAAAAGCTATATAATCTATCAATGTGAAATAAAATGTCTTTTTCTTCTACAAAAATAGCAGCGTCAATATTGAATATGACTTGATCTTCAAACAGAGCGCCGGCAAATAAAACATATATTCGAAACGATTTATATCTAAAAAAAGATTGCCTCAAGGTCGACTTTTCGATTCTCGGTATAAAACAATAGCTATTTTAAAATTCCTTGATAAAATAGTACAAAGCTAATGTCATATGACATATGACATTTTGTAACTTTTGTAAACTTATTGAGTTACTTTTTAAATAAATTCGCGTCCAGTTATAAAGCGATTAAATTGCATCTGAAAATGGATGAATACATTAGCGGTAGGAAAACAGAATCAAGAATCAATTTATCACATTATTAAAAATACATTTATTTTTTTTTTATCGTAATAGATTTCTTTAAAAAATCCATATATGCTATTTTGACTGTATATTAAAGCATTTCTTAAGGAAAAATTACTTAAATGTCATGAAAATCTAATAAATATATAAAATATTATCGAATTTATTTGACACATTTTGAATGTCAATTATAGATTCGACTTTAATGGCGTTACCTGACAATAAGTAGTGATTGTTCAAAGGAATAGATTATAGCAGCAGGTTCTTACTTTCCACTGCTTTTTAAATTCCTTGATAAAATACAAAGCTAATGTCATATGACATTTTGATTTTGTAAAGTTATTGAGTTTCTTTTTAAATAAATTCGCGTCCATCATAAAGCGATCTAATTGCATCTGAAAATAAATGAGGAAAAAAAAAACAAGAATCAATTTATCAAATTATTAAAAACACATTTATTTTTTTAACGTCATAGATTTCTTTAAAAAAATCCATATCTGCTATTTTGACTGAATATTAAAATTTCTTAAGGAAAAATTACTTAAATGTCAAAAAAATCTAATAAATATATAAAATATTATCGAATTTATTTGACACATTTTGAATGTCAATCATAGATTCGACTTTAATGGCGTTACCTGACAATAAGTAGTGATTGCTTCAAAGGAATAGATTATAGCAGCAGGTTCGTACTTTCCAGTGCTATTTTAAATTCCTTGATAAAATACAGAGCTAATATCATATGACATTTTGATTTTGTAAAATTATTGAGTTTCTTTTTAAATAAATTCCGTCCAATCATAAAGCGATTCTAATTGCATCTGAAAATGATTGAATACATAAGCAGCGGAAAAAAAAGAAGAAAAAATCAATTTATGAAATTATTAAAATGACATTTATTTTTTTTTATCGAAATATTCATCTTTAAAAATCCATATCTGCTATTTTGACTGAATATTAAAGCATTTCTTAAGGAAAAATTACTTAAATGTCATGAAAATCTAATAAATATATAAAATATTATCGAATTTATTTGACACATTTTTAATGTGAATCATAGATTCCACTTTTATGGCGTTACATGACAATAAGTAGTGATTGTTTCAAAGGAATAGATTATAGCAGCAGGTTCGTACTTTACTGTGCTATTTTAAATTCCTTGATAAAATACAAAGCTAATGTCATATGACATTTTGATTTTGTAAAGTTATTGAGTTTCCTTTTAAATAAATTCGCGTCCAATCATAAAGCGATTCTAATTGCATCTGAAAATGAATACATTAGCAAAAATCAATTTATCAAAATATTAAAAACACGTTTATTTTTTTTATCGTAAAAGGTATCTTTAAAAATCCATTATCTTATTTTGATTGAATATTAAAGCATTTCGCAAGGAAAAATGAACTACTGATTTCAATGTCATAACACTCTAGTATATAATAACATTGATTTATCTGACACGGATTAAATGTCAATCATAGATTCGTCTTAACATCATAAATCGATATGGTGTTACCTGACATTAAGTAGCAATTGCTTCAAAGGAATAGATATAGTAAGGTTCTAGCTTTCATATTCAAATGTTTTTCTATTATGTATTTAAATAACAGTCTTAAATAGTTTATGTGCTGTGCCTTTAATATAAATTATTGTATTAAAAGTTACGTAAAATACTACATTCAGTCCAAAAGTTACGTCCAGACTATGCATGCTATGCAATGTGCTTTTGATCTAAAGCTACATACAGTCCTCCATTCTGACAAAAAGCTACGTCTAGACTATGCATTTTATGCGATGTGCTTTTGATCTAAAGCTACATACAGTCCTACATTCTGACAAAAAGCTACGTCTAGATTATGCATTTTACGCGATGTGCTTTTGATGTAAAGCTACAGACATTCTGAACAAAAACTATGTCAAGACTACGTACATTACGTGCTTTACTTCTGATCAAAAGCCACTTCCAGGCCTATATATTGTATAAAAGTATGCCCCTTATTTAAATCTACATCTTAGTCTTACACTCTATCTTAAAGCTATATCTGAACTACGTACGTTATAGGTTATACCATGCTTCTGATTTAAAGTTGCATCTAGTCTTATGTTCTGTTTTAAACTACGTCAAGTCCTCCGTACTGTAATAAAGCTACGACTAAATTATGTACGTTGTGTGGGACTCCTGATCTAAGTCCCAGTCCTATGCTCTGTCTTAAAGCTATGTCTAAACTATGTACAGTATACGCTGCACCTCTTAAATACGATGACTTTAAATGACAAGTTTTTTTTACAAACATGGGCCCGAAATAGCGTAGTACGGTTCTATAAATATTACTTTTAAATAAATAATTAAAAGTAGCATAAATTCGTTATTATTCACAGAATTATTCAAGTGCTTGTCACGAACGGAATGAATAAATAAATGTTTTTGCGACATATGTACATTATGGTGTGCGAAAAAAGCGATTGCTACTGAATTAATCAACAATGTTTCTGGTTATTCACTTTTTACTATTAGGACGAAAGTAGTATATGTTTTTTGAATTTATGATAATTAAAATCAACGCTCATCAAAACACTTTTTTCGATATTTTTGAATCGAAGGAATAGCCTAGATAAGTGATTATCATTAGTATATAGCCTTCAAGGTACCATTTTTTTCCAGAATTAAATTAAATATCGCACTAAGATTTCTAATTTCAATTAGATCATCTCAAATTCGGACATTAAAGATGAACTGAAAGTTAGCCGATTTAAGAATAAACACGATAAATACATATTAACAAGCATGGTAAATACATATTAACAAGCGTGGTAAATACATATTAACTTTACACAATAAATACATATTAACCTGACACGGTAAATACATATTAACCTATCACGATAAATACATATTAATCTAACACGATAAATACATATTAACAAGCATAGTGAATGCATATTAACAAGCATGGTAAATACATATTAACCTAATACGGTAAATACATATTAACCTAATACGGTAAATACATATTAACCTAATACGGTAAATACATATTAACCTAATACGGTAAATACATATTAACAAGCATGGTAAATGCATATTAATAAACAATACGGTGCATATTAACAAACCTAATACGGTGCATATTAACAAATACGGTAAATACATATATCCAACCATTCGTGCCGTGTTGGAACTTTCCATATGACGCCCCTAATGTATTTCTTTCGAACGGGGGATCAATTTTTACTCACTGAAGTAGTATCTCCACAAGGAAAATGAACAAAGGTTTCGCTCCCTCTTTTGAATAAACGATAGCATCACCCTCCCCCGCCCCCTCTCGTGATACTCCCTGAATTAAAATAAAATAAAATAAACTGCACAATAGCTCCACCCGCATTTCTATTTCTGCCGCCATGCTTTGAACTTCTCGGTACATATGTTTGATAAAAGAAATTATTGTTATCAGGTAAAAAAAAATATATGATTAAATAGAATTTGGAGATAAATTTATAGCGTAAAAAATACGCTATTGTTATAGAGCTTGGTCAGCGGTATTCGATATTTGCTGACCAAGAAATCAAAATCTTTTCGGTTCAACGGAGGAGAAAAATAACCCTGTTCTGTGACTCGATTGCGATAACCTCTTTATGACAACGATTGCAGGATTTGCCATTGAAGAACTAACTAGATATGGGAGCTATGATGCTTAAAAAATGTTATTAAAATCTATGAGAATGGATATTTTTGTATATTTTATAGTGATCTCATTATAAAAGCGTTAATAAGCGATGATCGATGGAAATTCCCTGGTTTACAGAAAATAAAAGCATGATAAATCCAGATGCTAGAAAATCCTTCTGTTAGATTCAAGAAGTGGGAGAGGATAACAACGTAACAGCCAACAATACAAAATTCAGGTTTTATTCAAGAAGTCCGAATGAATTTTTACATGTTACTCCAATGAAAGTTACACACCTTTAATCAACCCCGTTAAAATCTACTCGTAGGTTATAACGTAGGTTGTTTATGGACAAAAGCCTAAATAAGCAAGAATCGAATAAATAACCAAAAAATTTTTAAAAATGATATTAATGTAAATACTTTCATTTAAAACTATTGAAAAATCATTAAATAAAAAACTAACTAATTTCCTGGCACTACAGCCCATGCGCCATCTGTCTACTGGCAGATTTTGAGACAGGAGATGGTTTCGTTTTACAGGATAGGGATGCCAGCCCTATCACAATAATCTACAGTCATGATATGGCGAGAACTGTAGTTTAAAATGGATTCCAAACCACTACAAACATCCATGTCACATCCTAGGCTTGAGTTCGAAACCTGTGGCACCGAGCGTCAGAGCACTAGTCACACGGCCTTCAGCCCAGAATCATTTAATATTTGCATTACATAATTAAACTAATGAAAACCAATCAATTTCAATAAAATAACAATTTTAAAAGATACATGCAATAAATTTAACTAATATCCACTAATTGTATTCCAGTTTATTTAGAAAGCAGAGTACTTAAAGATTCCGCAAAATTTAACCACAGACTAAACAATATATCAAAAGATGAATTCCACGAAAGTATCAAAAAGTTATGTGAACGTGGGAGGTGTAGTAGAGTCTTAGAACGACTCTGGGGTTTCAGGATCTCGAGACTGTGGATCCATTTTTGGCTAATAAAAAGAAGGCACCGGACTTTCTTCTCAGAATAATGCTTTCAAATATATAAAAAGCCCGATGCGTGGTTCTGCGATAACGTGTAAGAGGTGAAATCATTGTTTTCAGAAACGAGGGGACTCGATGGTGACTATGACAATATGTTTAAAGAGTCTCGAATCGATAATAGGTGGGATTTTTGGTTATAAAAACCAAGTGAGAATTTTCCCGATTCGAAACGATACACAAAATGTGGGAAAGTTACTCCTAAAAGTCCTCGCCTCATTGCCCGTCAGTGGATTGTAGAACATGATACCCACCGATGGTCAACAAAAATATTTTTTTTCGTATAGAGATCGCACTTAAAAGCAAGATGGTGGAACTTTTTACTTTCCGGGCCCAATGTTATTTTAAATAAATAATATAATAACTTAACTAAGTAATTTCAAATAAATAATATAATATCTTAAATAAATAATTAAATAACTTGCCTACTTATAGCATCGCCAACATTAACGGAAAAGAAAATTAAAAGTTTTTCTTGCAACATCTGAGAGTGAAGTTACTTTATTCGCAAAAGACTTCACAATGAAACGAGCTAAAATTACTTAATATTTTATACTAAAGAATTATTACGTACTAACCATTTTTACGCGATATTTAAAAGGATTACTTTACTTTCATCTTAAAAGCACCGTTCAACAAACAGAAGTCATTTATCTTCCATATTAATAACACGGTATTCGAAATAACCAATATTGGGTTGTAAATCATTATGCCAAAGCATGTTATAAAAAAGATATAACATATTATTTTTTGGGGTAATATAAAAGATAGTTATAAAAGACCCCAGTTGCAATTCTACGACCAAGCTACAGCTGTGATGCTGATTACGGTTGTGATTTCTGTAAGAATGTTTACCTCACTATATTTAAATTTTATAAGTAAATTATTAATAAAGTACTATTCAAGTATTGTTAAATGTTTATTATCTTTTTAACAGGTCAATTAAAACACTTTTTTCTATCTGGTGACAATTCTATTAAAGTCTTTAAAATAAATCATTGTCCCATAAATTATTTATTTTTTAGATATAAATGTGTGGCAAAATAAAAATATATGATTTTTAACAGAGCTTCCTCCTACTCATTGCAAGAACGTCCGCTGTGGCGTTCAGGAGAAATAGTCAGTAGGCCTCGAAACTCTCACCCGAGAGGAAGTATAGCGCAACCAGTGCTGCAGCTGAGAAACGTTTAGTATAGAGCAATCATGCACCTCTGTTGAGAAACGTTTAGTTTGTAATCTCTAATCCCGATAGGAAATATATTTAACACAATTCTGTGTAATAGTTGACTAGTTGCCATACAGACTCTCACCGGGCGAGGAAATATCTTTTCACGCACCATGGGCATACCTGAGTATCGGGCTTTTCGTATTAGAAGTGGAATCCTTCCACAAATGTAGAATTATCTGCCTTTTAATGTGTTAAATAGAGCCTGAATGGCCCAGTGGCTAGCGCTATGGCAATCGGTGTAACAGGTTTCAGGTTTGAGACCCAGCGGTGCCATGGGTGTTTGTAGTGGTTCGGAATCCACTTTAAACCATAAATCCCGGTCTAACAGGATTGTAGAGCGTTGCGGGAGTATTGTTACTCCACGTACGTAGCTTATCTTCATGCTACACGCACCATGGGTAGTGCTAAGTGAGTAATGTCAGTGCAGCGCTTGCCTTAAGGCATTCAAGACAACTGTCTGAGTGTTTCCCAGCTGCATTAGAACAAAAAAAATGTGTCAAATATTTTATGTCTCTAATTGTGTGCATGTAGTGTTTGTGCGCGTGTAAATAAAGGTGTATTTTCTGAAAACTGTGTCTCAAGACTCAACCCAACCACACCCAGTTAAAATCCAGAGCTGCACAGCAGAGAACATTACAATTTGTCGCCCAATGTGGAGCCGCCTGTACTTGCACACTACAGCTTAATATTATTTTGTAGTGAAATTCTGAAAGGATTGCATTAGCTCATGAATATCACGTACATGTTCGTGCTTCTAATAACCTTGAGAGAGAACTGATTAAATAAGCAGAAAAGACATCTTGGGAAATAATGAAAGGCGAACATCAGTGGAATAAAACAATGTGCTAATCACATTCTTTAAAACAAAAGTTTGGATCATTGAAAAATATATATTTTTTTATCCTTAATTATACTTTAAATGCAAAATATTTATATAGATTAATAACATTTATTAAAATTAACTATAATAAAATAAATTTTTGAAAAGACTGTCATTAATATTAGACAAAAATTTTATTATTAGTTAACATAGTGTTTAAAACATTTTTGGGATTATTAACAGCGATTTTTTTTATTCTTATCCCACTTTCCCACTTGGTAGACAGCAACATCTAGACCAAGTTTAAGAAACCATGTATTCTTATGGATGGAGTGAAAGAGGCGGGCAGCTTCTATTGTGATGGAGCACCCGTAGGTAGAAGTCTGACTTGGCTCCGTGATGCTGAAAAAGGAGGGCAGTGTCTTTCGTGAGGACTTTTAGGGGCAACTACCCCGCATTTGCGTGTCATGTGAGAGAAAATTCGAATAATTCCCACCAGGTAATCCGACTCCCGTGGCAAGATGCAGAACATCCCAAACGCCATCGAGACTCCTCGTATTTTGAAACAGTGTCTACAGCAAAGCCGGCAGCGGATTGAACCACCGCCCTATTGCTCACCAACGGCCACGAGTCGGGCTTTTAACAGTCAATTATTATAGAAAGGAACACAATTAAATAACCTGTAAATAACCTGAGAAGTTATACATAATAAGAATTTTTAATATACATTTGCAGATACATTATATTAAGCATGTTATGAAATAAATTTGACAAATAAACAGATTAAAAGCTTCAATTATTATTTTTTTTTTTTTTTGTATCGTTTGGAGCATTTAGTCATTTCGATTTCAAAATAAATATTAAAAACGTGTACAGGAATATGTTTTAAGTATTAGGTAAGAAAATCCTTAGTTAATAATATATCGTGATTTTGCAATATCATGATCTGATAACAGAAAGTGACATCTTATGTCATTAGCAGTAGGGGCATCTTATGTCATTAGCAGTAGGGGCCTGAATGGCCGAGTGGCTAGAGCTCTGGCGCTCGGTACCACAGGTTTCGGGTTCGAGTCCCGGCGGTGCCATGGATGTTTGTAGTGGTTCGGAATCCACTTTAAACTGTAGGTCCCGGTCTCATAGGATCGTAGAGCGTTACGGGGGCATTGTTACTCCGCGTCCGAGGCTTATCTTCAAGTTACACGCGCACCCTGGGTAATGCAAAGTGAGTACGTCTATGCAGCGCTTGCCTTCAGGCATCCAAGACCAAGCTGTCTAAAGTGTTTGCCAGCTGCATTAGAAAGAAAAAAAAATGTCATTAGCAGTTAACTTTAGCGTCTTACCTGTCATTCAAAAATTTAACACATAAGCCTTATAATTCAAATTAAGTTGTCAAATTAATAATTTTTTTTTATTTAAAATATGCAACAAAATGCTTTTTTATCATCATGAGTTCAAAAAAAAATTACTCAGCTTAATTTTGCTCATATTTCTTTTATTTGAAAAATACACTTGTAAGCAACATATTAAAATACATGTGCGTTATGCAGATGAAGTTTTCTTGAGTCATATTAAATGGGAAAAATTGACCTTGAGGTGACAGCGATTCGTATGAAAATGCACTCCGTTAAGAGTTGTTCATGTCATTGCAACAATAAGGAAGAAAGGATTTATTGGACTTTTTTACAAATGACAGATCGTGATGGTCCCACTGCGATGATGATTGATAAAAGCGATATTATGATATATAGCAGTTAAAAATTATGATATGTAAAACTTGAAACTACAATATGCAATAGAGCCAACGGCCATACCATGCTGAATATACCGGTTCTCGTTAGATCACCGAAGTCAAGCATCATTGGGCGCGATCAGTACTTGGGTGGGTGAACACCTGGGAACACCGCGTGCCGTTGGCATTCACAAATTTGGGACCTGGATGGCCGACTGTCTAGCGCTCGGTGCCACAGGTTTCGGGTTCGAATCCCGGCGGTGCCATGGATGTTTGTAGTGGTTCGGAATCCACTTTAAGCCGTAGGTCCCGGTCTCCTATGACTGTAAGAGCGTCACGGAGCCAAAGTCAGGCTTCTACCTACGGGTGCTCCATCACAACAGAAGCTGCTTCCTTCCCCTTCAATCATGAGTACGTATGGGCTCGTGGGCTTAGCCAGCCAAGTGGGATAAGAAACAACAAACACAATATGCAGTTGTTAAAATTTATCAAAGGTGGCGCTGAAAATTGTTGAAACATCCAGCAGAAAACGCGAAAAAAAAGAAGCAGAAAACTCGATGACTCGTAGAAGGTCATTCATGACAAAGGTCAGCGAAGACATTGTAGCCCTTTCTAAAATAGAGGTTTGGTTTAGTTTGTCGCTCTATGGTCATTTTGTGCACACTTTGGCCTATTTAATACGGAACCTACTGTTTAAAGTGGATTCCGAACCCCTTGTCCCATGAACTTAATATATTTTTAATGACTTTAAGATGAGTAAATCTGTCTTTGGTTTACACTACATAGATGGGCGTGATATATCAACGTTCTACAAGACGGTAGGGTAAGAGTAATGTTACTGGAAGAATTTCAGGGTAACTATCCCACATTTGTGGGTAGTATTAAAGAAAACTAGAAAAACTCCAACGCAACAATTCGATTGTCAACATGAGACAATGTAACAAACTGCTCCTTTTTTTTTAGTACAAATTAATTTCAGGAATATGAAACCTCTGTGCATTTATATAGAAATAACTACCATAGAACCACCGGATGGAAATATATTTAATAATTAATCGCTTATACATTAACATCATCATCTTCATCAGTAGCTCAACAGCCCCATGGTGGGCAGATTTCGAGACAGGATATGTAATCTTTTTTACGGGGTAGGGTTGTAAGCCCTTCACCCAACGCTCTACGATCATATTAGACCGTATACTGTTATATACTCATTGTACTGTTACTGTTCTACTGTTATATACTGACCGTATACTCATATTATACTGTTTAAAGTGGATTCCGAACAACTACAAACATCCATAGCATCGCCGGGACTCGAACCCCCCTGTGGCACCGATCGCCACAGTGCTAGTCACTCGGCCATCAGGCCCCCTTATACATTAGCGCCTTACTTATTATTTATTTGTTATAATTATCAAACAAGTTTTTTTCATATAATAAAAAAAATCTCAAAATATATAGGGAAGTTATAAATTATACTGTTTATACTTATAAAATTTATAATTGCACAGTTAATTATAAACTTTCAATAGCAACTATTTAATTACTTATGCATAAATTTACAAATAATTATCTGTATAGATTTATTTGAGAGTAATAAAATTAATAGCAGAAAGTATTTTAAATAATCTCAATCGTTAATAACACAATTTATATAAAAGTAAAAATATTATATACCAAACAGTAAGGTTTTGGACATAGGCATTATTAAATAGAAATCTGTATAGATTTACATGAGAACAACAAACTTAATAGTAGAAAGTGACTTAAATATTTCCAATTATTAATAACGCAACTTATATAAAAAATAAAAACATTAAATCCCAAATAGTAAGGTTTTTGAACTTAGATATTATTAAATAGAAGTCTAAATAGAAAGAAAATCTGAATAGATTTATTGGAGAACAACAAAATTAATAGCAGAAAGTGATTTAAATATTTACAATTAGTAACACAATTTATATAATAAAAATAATAAATCCCAAACAGTCAGGTCTTGAACCCATATATTATTAAACACATAAACCTCAAGAAAAGGAACAAAGTATCATGTTTCGGTATCGGTTGCCCCGCATACAACAGATGCTAGGCTCTTACAATTCCGAACAAAACCGCCATTCAGAGCCCCGGCGAAGGAGGTCAGCCAATCGCGTTTCACAAACTGTATCCATTTGTTGAAAGTTTTCTTTTGTTTACTTTATCGACACGTGACAGCAGTTAAGACGTGATAAGGCAGAATAATCTGAAAATAACCTCTCTGGTATCGACTACGTCTACACATCACGCCGTCCTGTCAATGTCGCCGCTCTCACTCGCTAGTTTTGAATGGCTTTTGAAGGTCCCCCCCCCACCTAGAGGACGTTTGGTTACATAAAAGGGTTGTTTAGACTGCATCGTTTGATTGCCTTATGTAAATAAGGGTTATGTAAGGATATGCTTACATTGTTTATTCAAGCCGGTTATCGTATAATACACGTAACAGCTTAAGAAGTTGAAAGAGACTATTTTATTATTTTTTCAATTCCTACTATTAGATCACATTCTCCCAATATATATCTTGTTCAAATTTTCAATCGTAAATAAAATACTTTTTATTCATCCACTCCAGTTCAAATACATTTTTTTGAACTTGTAATGGATAACACTGGATGTGAATACAGTTTTTTTAAATATTAATTCATTAGTTAAATTAAATTAATTCATTTTAGTTTTTTTTTTAGATTTAAGTTGCATGTATCTAATAATAGATGGCGCCAGATGTAAGAGGAAAATTTCAACTTTATTTGCAAACGACTTTTCTGGAATAGAGTGAAAAAAAAATTGGAATTCACTTTTTATATATTGCTTGTTTTTAAAGATAACTATTAGTGCGAAAAATTAATTCCCACGGTAATTAATGTTTTTAATAAAATTTGTTTAATATTTTAACAAATAAATATTATTGTTCAGATAACAAGGTGGATCCTGATGCTACAGGGCTGGAGTCCTGGCGGTGCCACGGATGTTTGTAGCGGTTCGGAATCCACTTTAAATCGTAGGTCCCGGTCTAATATGGCTGTAGAGCGTAAGGCTGACAATCCTACCCCTTAAAAAGAAACCCTCTCCTGTCTCGAAATCTGCTAACAGACAGACGGCCATGGTCCACCAAGGGGGCTGTTGCGCTAATGAAGTAGAAGAAAACTCATAATGCTCCCTTTTATAGTATATGATTGGTTGTTCATTTATTTCCTACATTTAAAAAATAGCAGTTATTAATGGAAACAAACAGAACTAAATTACATTGTTAATAGTGCACGTCTTTATTTTGATCTGAAAATTCTTCATTAGGACAAGAAATGTGTGACACATTCAGCGTTACACAGATGTCTCCTACACTCTACCTATAACTTGCTACCACAATTTTAAAAGAACATTGCTAAAGGTCACATCTGCAGGGTACGCCTTCCTTTTAACTTTTGACTCGATCTTTTTTAACTTCAGATTCGATCTTCCTCGATCTGACTCTCTTAGGTCTACAGATTTATCATTCCCATTTTCGAGTAGACATTGGTATTTTTTGGTTTGATTTGGCTTTGGTTTGCCGGATTTTTCCCCATTCGAAAACTCGACACACTTTCCACCAGATTGATCCAGACACGGAACTAAAATATATACTGAACTCTTTTGTTACGCTACTCTAAAAATAAACCAATACTTTTTTTGAAGTGATTTTCTCCCTGATGTTTCTTCACATTTTTGACCTTCTCCTTTGAGCTTTTTCTTGTATTTCTCCTTTTACATCTTTAACCTTTCCTAGTTTTCTGCGTATACTTCAGATTTTAATATTAAAGCCAAATTCCGAAGAATGAATTAATTATATTCAGAACTCTTCAGTAGAAACTTCTGTTTCTTTTTGTGTGTTAATAAGCTAAATATTGAATTATACTTTTAGTAACAATGTTTTTTTTTTTTTTTCATTAATCAAATTTACGCTATTCTTTGCTACTATCGCAAAGGCAATAAACAGAATAGCTAATCGACTTCAGATCTTGTTTAAAATATGGTAGTAATTTATTATTCATTAGGTTTAAATAAAAAAAAAACACATTTTTTTTTTTTTGGCATCATATTTTCAAGCCACCAGATTGCACTGGTCTTAAAAACCTTTTAGCGCCATTAGTTACGATATTGTAAAAAAAAGTAGAAAATTTACCGCATTAGTTTTCTATTTATTTTTAAAAATTAATTCTGCTATATTTTTAAAAAAAATTTTAAAAGATTTTTATCATGTGTGAACATAATGTTGTCCTGGTTAGGGGTTTGTGACGTTATCCGAAAGTGAGGGCCAAATAAATAAAGCTCCATTCCAAATTTTGGCGGAAAATGGCACTTTGGGCCCATTAACTCTAGAAATGGTTCACGAATAACATTAGTCTTATGGAATTTTCTGGAGAATTTGGCATTTGTTGGATACGTTTTGTAGTATGGTTTTGAATCACTTTTCCTGTTTCGGGTTGGGATTTTAAACATTTGCATTTCCAATGGCTATAAGTATTCGTAGTACGTTGATCAAATTCTTCTTCTTGAATAATCAAAGAATCAAATAATCAAATCTTCTTGATCAAATTCTTCTTCTTCAAAAGGGATAAATATGATTTATCCCTTTTGGCATTTTCTGGTGCCTATTGAGCTGTATAGTGCTTCTTATTGTATTTGGAATACTTCATTCTTCATTTATGTCTAGAATATTCAATCTTTGACATATTCTTTTGATTATTGTATGTGATAATGTTACTTGTAGAATTTGGAATACTTCATTCTTCATTTACGAGGACATTTACCTTATTCTTCAACAATTCATTCTTCTTGAAGTTCTTGATCTATTTAACATTGCTATATTCATGTGGCTATTTGAATTTGGCCATTCATGTAGTATTCTAATCAATTGTTTCATATATCTCGTACATTATTAAACATTGTCATATTCCTGAGTTTATTCATCCGTTCTCGAATGTTCATACATGATAAGTTGAAATTTGCCGAGCAGATTTCAATTTTTAGTATTTTGTACTAAAATCTTACCGTAGTAATATTTCGGGAGAGTAGAAAGAGCAGTTTCTTTATGTTTTGTTTAATATCGACGAGCATATTATGTATTCTACGAACTGCCCATCAAAGAGTAATGAGGGGTGGCCAGTGTCTTCTGGTAAGGCTTTTACAGGTTACTGATACATACTTGCGTGGCTTATGGAAGAAAAACTCGGAAAACTCCTACCAGGCAGCCTGACTATCGATTCGGGACAGATAAATTATTATTAGATAATTTATTTGAAAAAAAACCCCGAATAACTCGATTAATAATTGCATATTAAATTGCCATTCTGGCTAAAGAAAAGAGTTTCTTCTAGATTTTTGCTTATTATTTATTTATCATTTTTTTTTTAAATTACAAAATGTTTTTTTTTTAAATATATTGCATTCTAATTTTGTTACTATATTAAAAATATTGTCAACTCATAGTGTCTTGTTAGTAAAATATTGCATAAAATATGACGAAATTTTGAATTCAAATTTTATTATATTGAGGATATTTAGCAGAAAGTTTTCTCTAATGCAAACTACAATTATGCTTTTCGAATTGAATTTACCAACTTATTGCTGTGTATAAATAAAAAGTGAATGCTCTTAATGCACTACAACTGGCCAGCCTCTGTGATAGTAAGTTTACATTTTTAGAAACGTAATCAAAGCAGGGTGAACAATCTCAAAGCAGCAGAAAATTTATGATAAGTGTTGATAAGACTAAGCAAGTAAAAACAATTGAATTCAAAGATTTCGTTTTTGCTTAAAAATACAGAATGTGAAACAAAACGCACAACTTGAGATATTATTACATACTTGAAAAATTACAATGAATTTATTAACACGTGTCTCAAAACAATATATTATATAATATCATATATTTCTTGTTGTTATTCGTCATTACACCTCGTGTATACTTTATGTAAACTACAAACAACTTATCAACTTGTAGTGGAGGGGAGACCACTGCATTTGTTGAAGACTTTTTAAGGGTAATTGCCCCTAATTTGAGTGTCATTTGGGGAAAAAAAATTTTAACTTAAAATGCAGGTATCCTGACGGTCGATTTGCAATCCATTTTTCCAAGAATTTGGCATCGAATTTCTTCATTTCTGAGAACAGTAATAAAAACAATTGGATTTTAACCTTAAATCCTCTTTCATGCTAGTTATGCAAATTACCACTAAACCACGCTAGAAATGTGCAGCATTTAAAGTGCACTTCAGTTTTCAAAAGTAATTAAAAAATACTTTTCAAGTTCACTTTCAAAAATAAATCATATGTATAAAAATACTATTGGGATTGTAATAGTTCTGTCAGAAAATAATTTTAAAAAATTAACAATTGTTTTAAAGAACTCATTATATTAAACCGAAACCTTTAAAATACGATATCCAAATTATAATTCAAATAATACAAATAACAGGGCTTCCTTCTAAACACTGGTAAGAGCGCCCCCCGTGGCGTTCAGCAGAAATGGTTAGTCGGCCTCGAGACTATCACCCGAGAAGAAGTACAGAGCAATATGCGCTCCCACTGAGAAAGTTTAGTTTATAGTCTCTCATCCCGAGAGGAAATATCTTTAGTGCACCTCGGAGCATTAGATGGCCTACAGACTCTCACCCGGTGAGGAAGTATATTTCGCGCATCCAGAGCGTAGCTGAGTATCTTTATTTTCGGCTTAGAAGTGAAATATTTCCACTAATCTATAATTAAATGTATTTAACTGTATTAAATATTGTATTTGTTTAGTGTCTGTGCGTGTGTAAATAAAGCTGTGAGTTCTCCAACTTTTGCCTCAAGTACCCTACAACCCTACAACATCCAATTTCGACCTGGTTGTTCAACCTGCACACTACAGATCTTTTTCAAACTATTAATTAAAATATTAGTAAAATCATTCACATTTTAAGGCAGCATACATTAAAATTAAAGAATATATTCTTTAAATTAATAAATATTATAAAAATATAAAAGAAAAAATATATAATGTGAAATATAATATTAAAAAAATAAATATATAATAGAAAATAAATAGAAAATATAATAGAATAGAAAATGAAAAAATATATAAAATATATATTTTCGTGTCTTGTTTATAATTAGTGAATTTCTTTTTTATCAATATATCCATTACAATTGGAATGTTTTTCTCGCGAATATATTTTGATTAAATTCAGATATATTTAATTCTTCAAACTATAATGTCCACAGTTCTAAATATTACTCGCTTATTTTATAGAACTCAGTAGCTGTAGTTTTCATACGATCCTTTTTAACACCAGTTGCAGAGACTTTATTGCAATTTTGAACGATCTTGCAGCAGTGAGCAAGCACACTTGCAGCTGCTGGATAACTAGAATATCTGTGAGACATATTGCATAAGCCGTAATTCCCACGCTACTAGACGCTACCTATGAGATTTTTTAGTACTTTTTTTTCATTGTTACCGTGGTTTTCTATCTTTCTGAAAGTGTGACATTTTTTTTTGTCTCAAAATTATGCTTGGGGGGGGGGGGGACGAGATAAACTATCTATAAAGGATAATCTTATACAAAACTGGTTACTGTTAGTTAATCAAATTATTCATACAACTATTTTTTTTTATCTATTAGCATATGATAATCAGGCATTGCCTCCTTTTATTAAATCATGGCTGTCTTTACATTATCTGCAGCTTTATTTTTAAACAAACTTTTTATTTCTTTCAAACTCTGAAAATCTACATTTTATCTTAAATTTAAAATAATAATTAGATTGGATTTAAAATAATAATTAGATTGGATTTAAAATAATAATCGGTTGGAGCAACTGGATTGAAACTGGGTGTGGTTAGGGCTGACTGGATTATTTGCACACGCCCAAACACCACACACATACAATATTTAACACATTTAAAGACATTTAATTATAGATTCATGAAAGGATTCCACTTCTAAGCCGAAAATAAAGATACTCAGATACACGCTAGATGCGCGGAATATACTTCCTCACCAGATGAGACACTGTAGGCCAACTAATACGCAAGGTTGAGCTAAATATATTTCATGTCTAGGTGAGACACTGTAAACTAAATGTTTCTCTATAGAAGCGTTGATTATATTTCCTCGCGGGATAAGAGATTACAAACTAAACATTTCTCAGCCTGCGCTTATGCATATTGAACATTGCATATTGAACATTTCTCCTAAGTGTCATAGGAGGAGCTCTTGCAATACGTAAGAATATTTGGTTTGGTTTGTCTCTCTACGGTTGTTATGTGCACACATTGAGCTAAATAGACCGGGACCTACAGTTTAACGTGGATTACGAACCCCTAACAGACATCCATGCCACCGTCAGGATTCGACCCTGAAACCTGTAATACCAAAGGTCAGAGCTATAGTCAATTTGCCATCAGGCCGCGGGCGTAGCAGGAAGAATGATTACAACAATAATAACAACAACAATAACAATAGTAATAATAATAATAATGATGATAATAATTTGAGGTGATTTTTTACAATTAATTTTAAATAAAACTTTCAAGAAAAACTTACAGCGACCTTTAATTTGCAAATTTTAACGTAAAACCCCATGATTACAGCCAAGAAATGAGGTTATTATATTAATTATATTCCATGCTATTTCGTAAAAAAAAAATAGTAATTGTAAAGTTGTACAAATATTTAAAATATTGGTATTTATACTATTATTATTTCACTTATTTTGCAATTTCATGAGAAAATGGTAGGACACATATTTCATGTTCAAGAAAGCAAGAAAAAACTTGCAATTTTGTCTATAGTTAAAGTCGATTATCTTTATGGATCATAAATATATCATATCAGTAGAATGAAAAAAAAGAATAAATAACTAATAAAAATTATTAAATAACTAATAAAAATCAGAGGAAAGTTCTTTGTAATACCAAAAACTTCCTATTTCTAAACAGGTTTTCGGAAATTACAAAGTATTGAACTCCAATTTAATTTATCAAACATAGTGCAAGATCTTGTCAAAATGTTTCAATACACTTTTTTTATAGTTTAGGAAATATTATTACTTTAAAACCTTTTTGGCCATGGATAGCGTGACTATTTCGTAATGAATATCCATCACGTAATAAATAGAAGAAAAATTTATTTTAATGACTTAATATACAGAATAATTTTTCTAAAAATATAAAATGAAAAATATTGCATGTTTGTCTAAGTTTCACGAAAATGAAATGTGCATAATTAATTACCCTACGAATATTTTAAAAACCCCAAGAGAAATTTTTGGTAAGCATTTCACGAAACATAGCGATGAAGTGATTAAAGAAAATATGTCCAAAAGAGTTATATTTTCAGTTAGCTGTTTAGAAACGAATATATTAAATTAAAACATTAAATTAATGCCTTTCATTAAAGATTAAAACTACGAATACTACAACAACACTGTGTTCGATTTAGAAGAAATGAAGAAATTATTAAATCCTGAATCCAATTAAAAATCCTGATGATCTCTATTGTAAAATAATGGTGAAATTATTTTCACCATTATTTTACAATAGAAATCATCAGGATTTTTTGTGTCCTTAAGTCTTTCAATAATTTAAATTCGAGATTTTTTTGTTTTTCTACATCGAGAAACTGGTGTTTCACGTATTATTTCTCGAACAGGCATTTTAAGATCGTTAAGGGTTAATTATTTTCAGGGAGCTTTCATAGATAATTGTCCGCATTAGCATGTTATATGAGTAAAAATATTTCTGCAACCGCTACTTTCGTATATGTGGCAGCAGCTACTGCAACACATCAACGTGTCATATGGTTAAAGGTTTTTGTAGCTGTTCTTTTCGTGCATGTAGCAATAGCTACTGCAACACATTAGCATTTCTTATGGTTAAAAAAGTTTCGTAACGCTCCGTTCGCATAACTGACAACAGTTATTGCAACACATCAACTTGTCATATGGTTAAAAAGTTCTGTAACCGCTACATTCGTATATGAGATAACAGCTACTGCGACGCATCAGCTTGTTCATATGATTAAAAATTTTGCAATCGCTCCTTTTTTATGAAGTAACAGCTAACACTTGTAGCTTGAAGATATGGTACGGACGCTAGTAACACTATCCCCACAACGTTCTACAGTCAAATGAAACTGGGACCTACGGTTTAAAGTGGATTCCGAACTACAACAAACATACATGGGATATGAACCCGAAACTTGCCAGAGTACTAGTCACTCGGCCATCAGGCCTTTTCATTCGTATATGAGGTAACAGCTACTGTAACGCATCAGCAGCGCCCTCTATAAATAGAACAAACTTCTTGGTTCTCTGACATGGTAGAATGTAACACCTTCGATTTTTGCAATTAACTTTGATGCTTGTCATTAAGTAAGTTATACTTCAATAAAATAAATAACTGAACTACATATTTAATATTTTTCTTCAAGCAAGGAAAAGTATATATATAGAAATAGATATTAGACTGGATAAGAATAGATAGGTATTAAAAATCACCTAGTTCTTGTAATCTCGCCATATGCAATAATTGAGGACAAATCAATCCCATTCAATTTCAGAGGAACACATTTTCGTTTCCCATATCACCTGGACCTCCAGGGAGTGAACAAATGGAAGTATCTGCAGTACTGCGAAGCATCAGCATGTTATATGGTTAAAACATTTTGTAACCACTGCATTCGTACGTGAGGTAATAGTTACTGCACCCCATGAGCAGCGCCCTCTATAAATAAAACGAACTTCTTCAGTACTGTCTGGGATGGTTGAATGTAACACCTTCCATTTTTGTAATTAACTTTCCTATTTTTGCCCTTATGTAATTTAAACTCCAATAAATAAATGTTGCATTACATGGGTCCATCATAATTAACCCTATATCCGTCTTTCACAGTTCTATATATTTAGTATTTGTCCAAGCAAGTATGTATGTATATATATTAAACATCTCGTAATTCTTGCAATCTCAATTGAAAGAAGAAAAAAAACCTCCATCAAGGTGATTGTATGAATGGATGTTCCCCTGAGAGCAAGTGCAGGTGGTACAGAAATCGCCTCTTGTCCAATTGGATTACGGCAAACGATTTGTCAGGAGTGCCGAACACTTTTTCCTTGTTCCTTTTCTCACTTTTCGCCATTTCCGAATCGAACTTTTGCCCAATGAGTAACGTAGTTCAAGGTCGATAAAAAAGACAAAAAAAGGACAGTGTCATTGATGAAGAGGAAATGAAAGAATGTCATCCATTTTTATTAAAGCTGGATCAAATGGTGAAATGAGAGAAAAAAATATAGCAGAAAAAAGAAATAGTCTACTTTTATCAATTTCTTTATGTGTTTTTATATATGAAGAATTATTTTGTCAATAAATATTAGAAATAATAAGTTTCTTTGTTGAAAATTTAAGTAACTTATTATTTTTGTTTATTTAGTAAAATAAGATTTTATAATTAAATGAATTATTAGGTAATCTAAAAGTAATGTGTTATTTAAACAACTTAACTTTATTGAAAATGATGCCCAACTCATGGCTAAGTAGCAACGCACGTCGCTGGTCAGCATTACGACAGAGGTTCAAACTGCTGGCCACTTTGTTGTAAACACTATTTCAAAAAACGAGGAAACTCGATGGGGTTTGTGATGTTCACCATCTTGCCTCGTTTGTAGATACTACTACTACTAACTACATCACACCACATTACTGCGCCTAGAGCTGAATTACCCCTACATAGTTTGGAAATGATGAGGATGTGAAGTCTGACTGGGCTCTGTGAATCTTTACAGTTATGTGACAGCGAAACCTACGGATTAAAGTGGACTCCGAACCACTACAAACATCCATGGGATATGAACCCGAAACTTGCCAGAGTGCTAGTCACTCGGCCATCAGGCCCTTTCATTCGCATATGTAGTAACATCTAATCTAACGCATCAGCAGCGCCCTCTATAAACGGAACGAACTTCTTCCTGGTTCTCTGACATGGTTGAATGTAACATCTTTAGTTTTTGCAATTAACTTTGAAGTTTGTCTTTAAATACCATAAACTTCAATAACAATTGTTATATAATTTTGGGCCCATCACAATTAACCCTATATACCCTTTTCTACATATTTAATATTTTTCTTCAAGCGAGTATATATATATATATAAATAGATAGATATTAAAAATCATCTAGTTCTTGCAATCTCAACCAATCTAATACGTGGGGACACATCAATGTCATTCAATTTCACAGGAACACACTTTCGTTTTTCCCCTATCACCTGGAACTCCAGAGAATGAATCAATGGAAGGAACAAAAAAACCTCCATCAAGGTGATTGTATGAATGGAGCTTGGATGAGATGAGAGGGGCAGTGGATGTTCCCCTGAGAGCAAGTGCACGTGGTGCAGAAATCGCCCCTTGTCCAATTGGATTACGGCAGACGATTTGTCAGAAGAACACTTTTTCCTGCTTCTTTTTCTCACTTTTCTCCATTTCCGAATCGAACTTGGACCGAATGAGTAACGTAGTTCAAGGTCGATAAACAAAGAAAGAAAAAAGGACAGTGTCATTGATTAAGAGGAAATGAAAGGATGTCATCCATTTTTATTAAAGCTGAATCAAATGACGAAATGAGAGAAAAATATACCAGAAAAAAGAAATAGTCTACTTTTATATATATTTTTTTTTATGTGTTCTTGTAATTGAAGAATTATTTTGTGAATTAATATAAGAAATAATAAATTTATTCGTTAAAATTGAAGTAGCTTGTTATTACTATTTATTTAGTAAAATAAGATTGTATAATTAAATGAATTATTAGGTAACGCTAAAAGTAATGCGTTAGTTAAACAATATAACTTTATAGAAAATTATGCCCGACTCGACTGATGAGCATTAGGGCAGAAGTACAAACCGGTAGCGGCTTCGTTGTAGACATTGTTTTAAAAAACGTGAAGACTCGATGGCGTTTGTGATATTCAGTATCTTGCCTCCTGAGTCGGACTACTACACCACAACATATCACTGTGCCTAGAGCTGAGTTGCCCATTTACAGCTTGTGAATGATGTGGGTGAGATGTCTGACTGGGCTTCGTGACGCTCTACAGTTATATGAGATGGGACATGCGGCTTTAAGTGGATTCTGAACCACTACAAACATCCATGGCACAGCCAGGACTTGAATCCGAATCATATGGACAACAGCTACTGCAGTATTGCGAAGCATCAGCATGTCATATGATTAAAACATTTTTAACCACTGCATTCGTACATGAGGTAGCAGCTACTGCAACCCACCAGCAGCGCCCTCTATAAATAGAACGAACGAACTTCTTCAGTACTGTCTGGTATGGTTGAATGTAACACCTTCCATTTTTGTAATTAACTTTCCTATTTTTGCCCTTATGTAATTTAAACTCCAATAAATAAATGTTGCATAACTTGGGTCCATCATAATTAACCCTATATCCGCCTTTCACAGTTCTATATATTTAGTAGCGCCAACGGCCGTACCATGCTGAATATACCGGTTCTCGTTAGATCACCGAAGTCAAGCATCATTGGGCACGGTCAGTACATGGGTGGGTGACCACCTGGGAACACCGCGCGCCGTTGGCAAATTTGGGACCTGAATTGCCGAGTGTCTAGCGCTCTGGCGCTCGGTGCCGCAGGTTTCGGGTTCGAATCCCGGCGGTGCCATGGATGTTTGTAGTGGTTCGGAATCCACTTTAAGCCGTAGGTCCCGGTCTCCTATGACTGTAAGAGCGTCACGGAGCCAAAGTCAGGCTTCTACCTACGGGTGCACCATCACAACAGAAGCTGCTTCCTTCCCCTTCAATCATGAGAACGTATGGGCTCGTGGGCTTGGCCAGCAAAGTGGGATAAGAAACAACACAAACAACAACATATATTTAGTATTTGTCCAAGCAAGTATGTATGTATGTAGGATTTGTTGGTGTCGAAATCACCAGATAGCGACACTTCACAGACGCTTGTCTTTGACAGAACCTGTTTACAATGTGGGGGAGTATTCAACTTTGAACTCTGACCCCACGAGAAGGGGCAAGATCCCCGTAGATGAAAAAAGAAGAAGAGAACGCTAGATGGTCGCGGAAGAGAACGCTGGGAGATGGCGAAACTGCAACGCGCTGCGTCAAGCAGCGGTAGAAAATGCTTGTGAATGATTAACAATTAATGTAAATATATTCATTAAATATGGTTATATTGGGAGAAAACCAACGCTTCGTTGATGTGTTTGGAAATACACCCCTAGACACCCACTTCAAAAGTCAAGCTTTGGTTAGACTGGTAGAGAAGTCTAACAAAGCTGTAGGTTCGGTCGCGATGAATCTATTGCTACCGGTGTAAACCCTACATAAATTGGGGGCTCGGCCGGGATGCATCTTTTGCAAGCGGCTTAAATCTGCATGTATATATATTAAACATCTCGTAGTTCTTGTAATCTCAACATATCCAATACGTGAGAACAAATCAATCCCATTCAATTTCACAGGAACACACTTTCGTTTTTCCCCTATCACCTGGAACTCCAGAGAATGAATCAATGGATGGAAGAAAAAAACCTCCATCAAGGTGATTGTAGGAATGGAGCTCGGATGAGATGAGAGGGGCAATGGATGTTCCCCAGGGAGCAAGTGCAGGTGGTACAGAAATCTCCCCTTGTCCAATTGGATTACGGCAAACGATTTGTCAGAAGAACACTTTTTCCTTGTTCTTTGCCTCACTTTTCCCATTTCCGAATCGAACTTTTGCCGAATGTGTAACGAAGTTCAAGGTCGATAAAAAAAGAAAGAAAAAAGGCAGAGTGTCATTGATTAAGATACACGAACATCTTTAAAACGTGGTTTTCGACCAAAATTTTTACAGCTTTGAGAAGCTTGTATTTTAGGCTTTCTAAATATCTTTACAATTTGTTTCTATCTGTTTTAGAACTAGAGTTGTGTTAAGTTTAAACTTTCCTTGAAGACGAATTTTTGAACCGGAAGTACGGTTTTTGGTAACAGGAAATTATAGTTTTACTACGTTTACCTTCATTATTTCCTCAATATTGACTGCAAAACTTATTCTAATGTAAATAAAAATCCTTCAATAATGTTTTTATCACTTAAAAAAGTTTAAATTATTGGTATCACTTGATCTGATAAAGAATCTGGCTACAAGTTGCCTGAAGGTTTGTTTACGTATGCTGTTGCATGAAACATATCTACATTAGTAATTAACATTTTCATTTATTTTGTGATTTCTTTCATCATAAAATAATAAAACATTTTTTGTGAAGAAGAAAAAACACATTTTAAAAGCTTGAACTGGAATAAAATACACTGAAGTGACAAAAGTCATGGGATAGCAATATGCAAATTTTCAGATGGCAGTAGCATCGCGTAGAACAGGTATAAATGAGCAGAGCTTTCATTTCTGTTCAAGTTATTCATGTGAAGAGGTTTTTACGTGATGATGACCGCATGACGGGAATTAACAGACTTTGAACGCGGAATGTTAGTTGGAGCTAGACGCATGGGTCATGCCATTTCGGAAATCGTTAGGGAATTCAACATTCCCAGATCCACTGTGTCAAGAGTGTGCCGAGAGTATGAAATTTCAGGCATAACATCCCACCATGGACAGCGCAGTGGTCGACCGCCTGCACTTAACGACCGAGACCGGCGACGTCTGCAAAGAGTCGTAAATTCTAACAGACAAGCAACACTGCGTCAAATAACCGCAGAAATAAATGTGGGCCGTACAAGGGACTTGTCTGTTGGAACTGTGCGGAGAAATTTGGCTTTCTTGGGCTATTCCAGCAGAAGACCGACTCGAGTGCCTTTACTGACAGAACGCATCGCTTGCAGCGACTCTCGTGGGCACGTGAGCATATCGGTTGGTCCCTAGATGAATGGAAAACCGTGGCCTGGTCCGATGAGTCACGATTTCAGTTGGTAAGAGCTGATGGTAGGGTTCGAGTGTGGCGCAGACCCCACGAAGCCATGGACCCAAACTGTCAGCAAGGCACTGTTCAAGCTGGTGGTGGCTCCGTAATGGTGTGGGCTGTTTTTTCATGGCATGGACTTGGTCCTCTGGTGCGACTGGACCGAACATTGACTGGAAATGCTTATGTTCAGCCACTTGGAGATCACTTGCAGCCATTCATGGACTTCATGTACCCAAACAACGATGGAATTTTTATGGATGACAATGCGCCATGTCACCGGGCCACAACTGTTCGCAATTGGTTTGAAGAAAGGTTTTGGACAATTCCAACGAACGATCTGGCCACCTAGATCGCCTGACATGAATCCCATCGAGCATTTATGGGACATCATCGAGAGGTCTGTTCGTGCCCAAAATCCTGCACCATCAACGCTTTCACAATTATGAAATCTATCGAGACAGCATGGCTCAATATTCCTGCAGAAGACTTCCAACGACTTGTTGAGTCCAGGCCACGTCGAGTGTCTCCACTTCGCCGGGCGAAAGGAGGGCCGACACGATATTAAGAGGTATCCCATGACTTTTGTCACTTCAGTGTATATTAAATGAAAAGTTGTGAATCGAATCATAAAGGATATATGTTGTGAACTGTTAACTGTGTGTTGTATTTGATTAAGAATTCTAAAATGAAATGTGAGCTACAAGATAATATAATATAGACAATATAATTTTAAAGAAAGATGATGAATTTTAAGGATTTTTTGAAAGGTGTGAAAATGAAGTAAACTCTGCAATTATTTGACATAATGATAACATTAAAATTTTATAAAAGGTATTATAATAGTTGCAAGTTGAAAATCAAGGACATTTTATTATAAAAACTTTTGTTATTTGAATTAAATAGAATTTCAGTTATAAATTTGAGTGATTTGAATGTTGTCGAAGAAAAATTGATAAATAGTACTTTTAAATTGGAAGTTATTTAAAGAAAACAAAACAAATAAATAAGTGTTTATATTAATAAAGGAGAATTTAAAGCTCAATAACATTTTTATGTATGTACATTTGTTTTTATTTACATTTAAAAGTTGGTTTTAATTATTTCTTATTTGAATTTTTATGCATTTTGTATTCATTCAAAACATCATAATACCAATATTTATGTTCTAAATGCTTTGAAACTTCATGTAAAAGTTTTCTTTAAATGTATGAAAGGAATAGAACAGGGAAATCAACCTAAATTCATAAATTATTTTTATTTTAGTTGTTAAACTAAGAATTTTTGTAAATTTTTAAAAAAATTTTGTGTCGACAAACTTTAAGCATACAAAAATATATAAATAATTTGAAAATAGTATATTACCTACATAATTATATTCCCAACATAAAAATACTTACAAAGGAAAAAATTATTATGAAAAACTATAATTTTATTCATTTATTTATTTTGAATTATCAGGTTTTGCAACAATATCACATTTTTGCAATGCTTATCCATATTTAAAAGAATAGATTGTATAAAAAAATAGTTAAAGTTGATATTTTTATGTGAAAATCAAAAGTTTTGAATATATTTAATCAAAACACTTGTAAAAAGGCTAAATATTTTAAATCCAGGATATTTCATATTAAAAAGACTTTGCCAATAGGATGAAGTTGTAAAAAGATTTTTGTCGAGCAAATTTTAACTTCTTCAAAACGAACCTCAGAAACTATTTAGAGCTTTAAGGAAAAATAAAACTACATTTTTTAATAAATAAGAATATGAACTTGATAATTCAATGGCATTTAATATATTTACAACATTTTTAAAATTAATATCTCTAATTAAAAGTTGTTTTTAGCTTTTTCTCAGAATGAATTTCTATCCTTTTTGTTTTCATGTGAAACACCATAACGCAAGTAATTTTGGATCCAAATGCTACAAAACTTTGTATATATGTTTTTCATAAATGTTTACAGGGAATAGACCTTGGAAATGATTATAGCTGCATAAATATTTTTTATTTTAATTGTTAAACTTGGAATTGCATGCAAATTTTGAAAGAATTTTGTGTCGACAGATAATAAAGATATAAATTTTTTAATAAGAATAATAAAGATATAAATTTACCAGAGCTCTATTCCCTGTAAAATGTTAGTACAAACTTAGAAATTTAAAAAATATTGATTTGATTTTGAGTTATCATCATGTTTTGTAACAGTATCAATTTTTGGCTGTTTTAATCCTAATTTTAGACCATAAAAATTAAAAAAAAAAATAATAATGAAATTTTGTGATGTGAAATCATTAGTTTTTAGGTCCATTCAATCCAAAAATGTATACACTGATAAAAAATTTCAATAATTTAAAAAAAATTCCTTCGAAGGTGTTCCTGTACCTTAAGAGTAAATGAAAAGGATGTCATCCATTTTTATTAAAGCTGGATCAAATGGTGAAATGAGAGAAAAATACAGCAGAAAAAGAAATTCTCTACTTTCATAATTTTTTATGCGTTATTGTATATTTTGTAAATTAACATTAGAAATAATAAATTTCTTATTAAAATTAAAGAAGTTTATCGTTATTACTTATTTTATTAAATAATATGAATTATTAGGTATGAAATTATTAGGTATGAATTATTAGATATAAAATTATTAGGTATGAATTATTAGGTATAAAATTATTAGGTATGAATTATTAGGTATAAAATTATTAGGTATGAATTATTAGGTATGAATTATTAGGTATAAAATTATTAGGTATGAATTATTAGGTATAAAATTATTAGGTATGAATTATTAGGTATAAAATTATTAGGTATGAATTATTAGGTATGAATTATTAGGTATGAATTATTAGGTATGAATTATTAGGTATAAAATTATTAGGTATGAATTATTAGGTATAAAATTATTAGGTATAAAATTATTAGGTATGAATTATTAGGTATAAAATTATTAGGTATGAATTATTAGGTATGAATTATTAGGT
Organism: Caerostris darwini; assembly: GCA_021605075.1. Lineage (NCBI taxonomy): Eukaryota > Metazoa > Arthropoda > Arachnida > Araneae > Araneidae > Caerostris > Caerostris darwini. The sequence continues at coordinate 36,817 of BPLQ01000886.1, read as the reverse complement.
ATGAATATTAGGTATAAAATTATTAGGTATGAATTATTAGGTATAAAATTATTAGGTATGAATTATTAGGTATAAAATTATTAGGTATGAATTATTAGGTATAAAATTATTAGGTATGAATTATTAGGTATGAATTATTAGGTATAAAATTATTAGGTATGAATTATTAGGTATGAATTATTAGGTATAAAATTATTAGGTATGAATTATTAGGTATGAATTATTAGGTATAAAATTATTAGGTATAAATTATTAGGTATAAAATTATTAGGTATGAATTATTAGGCATGAATTATTAGGTATATAATTATTAGGTATGAATTATTAGGTATGAATTATTAGGTATAAAATTATTAGGTATGAATTATTAGGTATAAAATTATTAGGTATAAAATTATTAGGTATGAATTATTAGGTATAAAATTATTAGGTATGAATTATTAGGTATGAATTATTAGGTATGAATTATTAGGTATGAATTATTAGGTATAAAATTATTAGGTATGAATTATTAGGTATAAAATTATTAGGTATGAATTATTAGGTATAAAATTATTAGGTATGAATTATTAGGTATGAATTATTAGGTATAAAATTATTAGGTATGAATTATTAGGTATAAAATTATTAGGTATAAAATTATTAGGTATGAATTATTAGGTATGAATTATTAGGTATAAAATTATTAGGTATGAATTATTAGGTATGAAATGAATTATTAGGTAACGCTCAAAGAAATGCGTTATTTAAACAATTTAACTTCATAGAAAATTATGCGTAATTCTTGGCTCAGTGGCAACGTGTGTCGCTGGTGAGCATTACGGCGGAGGTACAATCAGATGACTGCCTTGTAAACACTGTTTCAAAAAACGAGGAGACTCGATGACGTTTGGGATTTTCAGCCTCTTGCCTCGTAAGTTGGACTACTAGACCACACCACATCAGAGCTGAGTTGCCCCTATACAGTTTGGGAATGATGTGAGTGAGAAGTCTGATTGGGCTCTGTGACGCTCTACGGTCATATGAGACCGGGAACTACGGCATAAAGTGGACTCCTAACCACTATAAACAGCCACGGCACCGCCGGGTCTCGAACCCGAAACATGTGACGCCGAGCGCCAGAGCGCTATACACTTAGCCATGCAGGCCCCGCATTAGTCGAACTACCTGATATGAGTTTTCCGGGTTTTCCCCCATACGATAAGCAAATGCAGGGTAGATCCCCCTAAAAAGTCCCCCGGAAAGCACTGCCTTCCTTCTTGAGCGTTACGGAGCCAAGTCAACTTCTACCTATGGTTCCCCTATCACAACAGAAGTTCCCCCTCCTATTCACTTCCATTAGATCACACGGGTTCTTGGATTTGGTCTTGATGTTGCTGTCTACCAAATGGGATAAGAAAAAAAATTATCGGGAAATAATGAAAACTTGGATTGAAATAGTTTTTAACTAAATTGATTTGATTTGACGAAATGCCATGATTTAAAAAAAAAATATTATCAATTGCATAAATTGATTATAATAGTGACATTTTAACTAAAAGAAAGGAAAAAAATATCAGTAAACAAATAACAAAAAAGATATATCTATATTTCATTGGATGTAATATAAATTAACATTTTTCAAGGGCAAATCGTGTGAGCCACAATCAAAGGATGTTTTTTTTTCCCTTTACAAAATTTTGCGATGTGTAAAAAATTCTTGATGTGAATAATACGTTGGGTAGCCATGCAATGTGACATGTCTCATAGTTATTAAATTTACAGCTAATTTTCCTGAACATAAATGCCAACATATCGAATGATATATAAGACAAGTTTATCAGGAAATTCAATTAAATCTTTATCTCAAAGAAATCACTCAAAGCTAATAGTAATGTATCTTTCTTTATTACAAAATAATAGATAATAAAGAGATAAAAAAATGCATTATTTATATTATGTTGCTCAGAGAGCTTATTCAAAAGAAAAATAACATTGCATCGAAAGGCGGATAAGAGTCTCCAAGATCAGTAGATCCCTTATCCGTAATTATGCGATTTATTGCTGACTACAATTTTCAATCGATAGTAATCGTAATCGACAATTCTTTTCGAAAAAGATTTCATCTTCACACTTTCTTCGTGAAAACGCAAAATTTCATATGTGGCTTTCCTTACTCAGAGCTGCTTAGGAAATGATTTTTTACTTTACTATATACATCAGATCAGGGGCATGAATGGCCGAGTGGCTAGCGTTCTGGCGCTCGGTACCACAGGTTTCGGGTTCGAGTCCCGGCGGTGCCATGGATGTTTGTAGTGGTTCGGAATCCACTTTAAACTGTAGGTCCCGGTCTCATAGGATCGTAGAGTGTTGCGGGGGCATTGTGACTCCGCGTCCGTGGCTTATCTTCAAGTGACACGCGCCCCCTAGGTAATGCAAAGTGAGTAATGTCTGTGCAGCACTTGCCATAAGGCATCCAAGACCAAGCTGTCTAAGTGTTTGCCAGCTGCATTGGAACAAAAAAAATATATATAAATCAGATCTGTCCAATTTGTAGTTCGCCATTGTTTTAAAAGCGGTTGAATATGAAATCGCAAATTTTCTTATAACATTGAGAATTTTATATAGTCTTTGTATTCATCTTTTGATATAAAGTTTTAAAACATAAGCATTGGAAAAATCAAGTTTTATGCTATTTGAATACTAAAATGTAAAAACTTACTATTTATGTTTCTAAGCTATATATATTCTACTCTTTTTTTAGTGAGTGAAATTTCTTGAAATGTTTAATTATTTATAAAAACCTCTTTTCGAAACAAAATCTTACTTTATTAAGCCTCCATGGTTTATATTTATCACATGACCAACATGAATCCTAAATAATTTTTAATTCAATATTAAAGAATTAAGAGTACTAATCTGTAAAACTATTATTTAAGTTGTAATGAAAGAATAAATAATTTAAATGCAACAAAAATTAACATTTAACAATAATTTTTTTTAATGTTTTTTTCCAAAAAAATCGAATTTCGTAGTAATGAATTATCAATAAAATGGCCGACATGTTCAATTTTTTTATGACTGATATATAATTAAAAAATTATTTATAGTCAAGACCAAATATTAAAAAAATATTTAGGGACATATACTTGGGATACTTTTATATACTTGGGATACTTTTATATACTTGGGATTTAATAGTAAGCAAATAAAGTAATTTTTATACGTTAAAAATGAATTATACAAATATATGTTTTTACGAATTTAGAATTATACGAATATACGTTTTTAAGAATTATTCAAATTACGTGGTGTGAATTATAGACAACAGCGAATATTATATGGTTTGGTTTTTTTATGCGAAATTTTATAGTTATCCAATTCTATAAAACCCAAATGCATTTTACGAAAAAAATATTTTTTCAGTGAATTTTATCCAAAAGAAATACAATTAATTTTGTAAACACAACAGTTTGTTCATGATAAAAGTGAACCGGATAAGTAGAAAAAACATAAAACGCATCCTATATTGGTGAGTGCAAATAGATGAAAAAGGCCTGCCATGAACCTATAGATAATTAAAAACATTTTGCACAAGGCCAAAATTTGCACAAGGCCAAACTAATAATGAACTGTGATGCTCACAGCAAGACTGTTGAATTTTTTTTCTGGCTGATATATAATAAATTATTTTTTCAAAACCAAATATTAATAAATATTTAGTTTTCAATTGTGATTTAATAGTAGCAAAATCAAGTGATCTTCTGTGTATAACCCCAAATTATATGTTATAAACATTACAATTTCGTACTGCGAATTATAGACAACTATGAATATTATATGATTGGGGGTTTTTCATGGAAAATTTCACAAATATCCAATTCTATAAAACCACAAAGCATTTTATGAAGCAAATTATTGTCTTTTACTAAATTTTATGTAAGAGAAATACAATGAATTTTCTAAACACAACAATTTGTTCGTGATAAAAGTGAACCGGATAAGTAGACAAAACATAAAACGCGTCCTATATTGGTGTGTGCAAATGGATGAAAAAGGCCAGCCATGAAATTATAGATAGTTAAAAACATTTCGCAGAAGGCCAAACTAATAAAGAACTGTGATGCTCACAGCAAGACTGTTGAATTTTTTAATATAATAAATTATTTTTAGTCAAAACCAAATATTAATAAATGTTTAGTTTTCAATTGTGATTTAATAGTAGCAAAATCAAGTGATCTGCGTATAACCCCAAATTATACTACAATTTCGTACTGCGAATTATAGACAACTATGAATATTATATGATTGGGGGTTTTTCATGGGAAATTTCACAAATATCCAATTCTATAAAACCACAAAGCTTTTATGAAGCAAATTATTGTCTTTTACTAAATTTTATGTAAGAGAAATACAATGAATTTTCTAAACACAACAGTTGTTCGTGATAAAGTACAAGTAGACAAAATACAACGCGCATCGTATACTGGTGTGTGCAAAGGGATGAAAAAGGCCTGCCATGAACTTATAGATAATTAAAAACATTTCGCACAAGGCCAAACTAATAATGAACTGCGATGCTCGCAGCAAGACATTCGTCTCTTCAGCACATATGAAGATTGCAATGCGTCGCCAAAATATCACTCCTAATGTTTTCAACGTAGAACATAAATGAATTTCGTCTTTGCAATGGCACTGTGTTACATTTACGACATATATTTTTAAATGTACTTAAAAACTGAAAACATTAACTAATGTTTTCAATTTTTAAGTACATTTTATGCTATGCTATGTATAAAAACGCTATGGTGTAAAAAATTTTATGCTATGGTTAAAATTTTTTTATGCTATGGTATAAAAACGGAACTTGGTTGGTATACGGTATGCTAAATAAAAGCACGATATTTTTTGCTTGCTATATTGCATATATAGCAATTATATATATATTATAGCAATATATTTTTTGATAAATATATAAAATGCAACTATATAAAATATTATATACATTAAATATATATAATATTGAAGATATGCTACGTTAAAAAAAAAAAATGTCATAAAATAATGTTATGTATAATAAAATGTAATATATAAAATGTTATATACATTCAATATATATAATATTGAAGATATGCTACGTTAAAAAAAAATAAAATCTTATAAAATAATGTTATGTATAATAAAATGTAATATATAAAATGTTATCTATATTAAATATAAGATAACATTTTATATATAATGCGTAAATATATATAAATATAACGGAGCCTGATGGCCAAGTGGTTGGCGCTCGGTACCACAGGTTTCGGGTTCGAATCCCGGCTGTGCAATGGATGTTTGTAGTGATTCGGAATCCACTTTAAACCGTAGGTGCCGGTCTAATAGGATCGTAGAGCGTTGTGGTGATAGTGTTACTCGCGTCCGCAGCATATCTTCAAGCTACACGTGTTCCCTGGGTAGTGCTAAATGAGTAACAGCGGTGCAGACTTGCTTATGGCATAAAATATAACTTCACCATTTCCAGCAGCATTAGAAACAACAACATATAAATATAACATATATAATGACATTACATACGAAAACTTATAATAACAAATTATATATAATAATATTACATATATATATATAATAACATTTCATATATATATAATAACATTACAAACATACACTCAAGATCCAAAACATTATGACCACCCCTACATTTTGCAATGAACTCGCCTGGATGACGTGGAAGGCACGTGATCAGGTGGTGGGTATATTAAGTATTAAGTGGTGGTATTAATCCCTGCCAAGGCGTGTTGAAGCTGTGTTGCGCGCCAAAGGTGGGAAAACTCGTTATTGACAGGTGGTCATAAAGTTTTGGCTCTTGAGTGCATATAATAACATTACATATATATATAATAACATTAAATATATATATATGACATGTTAGTACATTAATGCAAGTATATAAAATGTATACTTGCGATATTTTTTTATATAACTTGCAGGTGCGAAGCTTACACCTGCAAGTTATACATCGCTGTAGATTATAGGCCGAAAATCAGAGTAATATTAAACTACTACTGCTGGTATGCAAAAGAAAGCAGAATTTTTTTTTTTATTTTTGAAAAATTGAAAATTCTTTATCAATTAAAAAAATGTAACAAAATTTTTAAAAAAATTTAATTTTTGATAATTTATTTATTTATTTTTGATATGCTTACATTTTTTTTCCGTATAGATATTCCGTTTTTAGATATACGTCACACCTTTTACAAACCTTCACACCACACAGTTTACAAACTACTATCGTAAATAAATAATGTATTACTCGTCTATTATTTACTACTTCAATGCATTATATACGTTTGGAATATATATTTCCTTTATGGTTTGATTTTATAGTTTATGTAGCGATACATAAACAGTAGGGGCGATATACAAATAGAATGCTAAGTATTTACTAGAAATAAAAACATACCACTGTGTCCAAAAAGTATGACCCATTTTCAATTTTAAATTCCCGGGGTTTATGGAATTTCAATTTGTTTTTCCTTTTTAGGTTGCTTAGCACTGTCCTTGACATCTGTGTGAAATTTCACGTCAAACTATTCATTAGTTTTTCAGTTACGTTTGGCTTACGTACAGAATGTTGCAGAAGGCATTCGGTGAGCATTTCTATACCGGAAAGAAATGCTTAGAAGTGTTATAAACAGTTCAAAGAAGGCAGAGAACGCGTTGAAATCGGAGAGCCCTCTGGTCGACCATCAACCTCAAACGACGAAGCTCACGTCCAAAAAATTAAAGATTTGGTGCTTGCAAACCGTCGATTTACAATTAGAGACCTTGGTGATGATACTGGAATTTCAAAAGGATCGGTCAGTTCCATTTTGGGTCTTAAACTCATCAAATCTCGATTGGTACCGAAAACACTGAATGCGCCAGCTCACACTGCATTGATTCTTCGTGACTTTTTCGCCAGAACTGAAACCCATATCGTTCCACAACCACTGTATTCACATCGTGCGACTTCTGGCTATTCCCTAAACTCAAAAGACCATTCCGGGGACGCCGTGTGTACTTAAGTCAATTCCTACTTTTTTTTTCACTATATTGCAGAAAAGTCCTATACAAATAAAATTGAAATTTTCCTCTTGCAACTGGCGCCATCTATTATTAGATACATGCAACTTAAATCTAAAAAAAACTAAAATTAATTAATTAAATTTAATTAATGAATTAAAATTTGAAAAACTGTATTAACATCCAGTGTCATCCACAACAAGTTCAAAAAAATGTATTTTAACTTCAGTAAAGGAATAAAAAGTATTTTATGAACGATTGAAAATTTGAACAAGATATATAGAGGGAGAGTAATAATTAGTATAGAGTAATAATTAATATTATATTTCTCACAGCTAATTATTAAATCAACTTAATGAATAAAAAATAACTGAAAGGATGTTTAGGATGAATGCAACCTTTAATAGTTTAAAACTTAATTAAATAAATTGTATAATGCAATTAAAATAATAATCCTACTATAATACTATAAATTAGTTAAAACTTTAAGCAATTTAAATTAAATTTCAAAAGTGTTAATAATCATTACCCGATTGGTATAGAATTCTGATTTTAAATATAAAAGCATTTAGAATTCCCTGATTTTTCCCTAATTAAATATTTACATAAGGGACAGGGATTTATTATTCGGCTCCTATCAAATTACAAATCAGAATCAAACATGTCTTGATATTTGATTTTAATTAAAAAATATCTAATGAACACATTTCATTAATAATCCATGACATTAAAATTTTTGATTATTTTTACAGTTAGAAGTAAAACAAACATTAGAGTTCCTGATTTTAATCAGATATTGTCTGATTTCAATTTTCTTCTTTTTCAACATTTTAATATAGAATTAAAAGCACTGAGATTAATACATTGCGCAAATAAAATACGTAAAACATCAAAACTATTTTAACATATAATGATGAAAAGTGATTGAAAGTTTTTTTTTTTTTTGTTCTGATGCAGCTGGCAAACACTTAGACAGCTTGGTCTTGGATGCCTTAAGGCAAGCACTGCACAGACGTTACTCACTTTGCATTACCCAGGGGGCGCGCGTAACTCGAAGATAAACCACGGACGCGGAGTAACAATGCCCCCGCAACGCTCTACGATCCTATTAGGACCGGGACCTACGGTTTAAAGTGGATTCCGAACCACTGCAAACATCCATGGCACCGCCAGGACTCGAACCCGAAACTTGTGATTGAAAGTTTAACATGACATAATTTCCTGTTCGTGATGTGCTGCCTGATGGACAATTGGCTAGCGTTCTGCCCTTTGGTATCAGAGGCTTGAGGTTCGAATCCCAGTGGTGTCGTGGATGTTTGTGAGTGGTTCGGAATCCACGTTAAACTGTAGGTCAATGTCTAATTAGCCTAAAGTGTGCACAAAATGACCGTAGAGCGACAGATCAAACTAAATCCTCGTGATTTTAAGGCCTCACCACTGTATGTGGTGTTTCAGTGTTTTGATACACACCTACGGAAAATGAGGAAAGCCACCACTAAAGGCCGTGTACGGCTTTGCACAGCCGGATCTTTGGTTAGGAAACCATTCTATCGCTGGAGAAGACCATTATAAGTGAATCCTAGGGTGTATTGACACTCTAAGGTTTTCTACTTATGCGTGAGGAGCTTGTGCGAGCTCTTGCTGTGGGCCTTAAAGTGTATGGGCAATGGGGTTACATAATTAAAGAGAAAAAGAATTAAAAAACAATAATAGAGATAAATTAAAAAAACATAAAAAAAAGGTAGAGCACATTAGAAAGGTACAAATTTAACGAGAAAAAATAAAGAAATACTAATAGAAATTAACATGACAGTTGAGAAAAAGAAAAAAAAAAAAAAAATACTAATACTAGATTCTTATTTGTTTATACAGAGTTAGCCATCGGCTAGGTTCATTAAGAGTTCATTATATACGTTGAGGTTGAAGGCCACTTTGTTGCCAATGGGAACTTTGTTGCTTATGAGTGATCATTGCTGATCAGATGGTCTATATTTGCTTCCAAATATTTCATTATTTTTATAATGTTGCTTTTTATTTTTGGAGATTTTGCAGCCTTTATTGCCCATTCGGAGTAATTTTTATGTTCTGGTTTGGTGATGTGGTTAGTATCAGTCAGTGGGCATTCAAATATATAATGGTCCGGAGACCCTATTTCTCCGCAGATGCATTTATCAGTTTCTGTGATATTGAAACGGTTTAAATACGTTGGAAATGGACCGTGTCCAATTACGAAGTAATTAATTAGTGTGTTGGTGGACATCTTTGTGGACACTTTAGGGATGTATTGGTAGGTTCTTCTGCCTGTTGGGCTTAGATTCCACTCTTGTTGCCATAGTGCTTGAGTTATGCTTTTGAGCTCCTTTTTTAGATGACTTCTTGGGAATTTGATGGTGTTGATGTTTATTGATGCTGCTGTAGTTGCTTCTTTCGCCAGTTCGTCGGCCCTTTCATTTCCTTCTATTCCCACATGGGCCTTTACCCATGTTAAGTTGAGGCTTTGATTTGTTATCTTAAGAATGTCGTTTCTAATTTGTTGTATCATATTGTCGGTGTTTAGGAAGCGATTTATTGCCTGTATTGTTGATAGGCTGTCTGAGTAGATTTGGATGGATGTTTTGTTGCTTGATAGTGCCCACTTTATGGCTTCATGGATTGCGGTTGCCTCTGCTTGGAATACGGTATTGTAACTTTGTAGTTGGGCAGTCCAGTGAAATATTTCTTTACTGTTCTCGTAGGCCACGAATGCTGAACCTACTCTATCTTCTATTTTTGAGCCATCTGTGTATATTGTAGTGGTTTGTTCATTAGGTTTAAGTGATTTCAGTTTAGAGCTGGGCTTGCCCCATGGCTTTTCTGTCCATCTTGAGTTTAATTCTGCATAGTCTTTATAGTTGTAGGTCTTGTTATTGAAGTATACATTTTTTTTTCAATCTTGTTATACTACTGAAGATTGCTTCTCTTTGGGCTACTAGAATCGTTGGTTCTAGTCCGCTTAGTGTTAGTAGTGCTGATGTAGGGGATGTTCTATATGCATGTGTTATTCTGAGTGCAAATTGTCTTTGGATGGAGTTTACTATTTTCTTTTTTCTTATTGTAATATTTTCTGCCCATATGGATGCAGCATAACATATTTTTCGTTCCGTCACTGATTTGTACCATGTTCGGATGATTTTTGGGTTAACTCCCCATCCTCTTCCCGACATGGCTGCTATTCGGTTTGCGTGAATCAGTACTTCTTTTTTGATTTGCTGGAGGTGCGGTATAAAATTTAGATTTTGGTCCAGCGTTACACCCAAGTATTTCAGTTGTTTGCAGCATTTAATAATGTGGTCGTTGATTTTGATAATAGGTTTTCTTTTAATGTTTCCCTTTTTCCCGAAGACTATTATTTTTGTTTTTTGTTCCGAAATTTCTAATTTTTCTTGAGTTGCCCATTGCATGAATTTTTTGATTGCTTTGTCTGCTTTTTGTTCAAGTTCCCTTCTGTTATTGCTTGATATGGTAATAATAAAGTCGTCTGCAAATGCTTGCAGGTCAATTCCATTTTCCCATTCTTGTTTTAAAATTTTGTTAGCTATTAGTGACCATAGAAAGGGTCCTAGGCATGAGCCCTGCGGGCAACCTTTTTGGATTTGGTGATTTATTTTTACGTTTCCATAGATATACTCTATGTTCCTATTTTTTAGGTAGTCCATTATTAAGTTGGTTAGTTCTATTGGGCATCTGTCATTACTTATCGTTTGGATAATTGAGGGCCACCAGATGGAATTGAAGGCTCCTTTGATGTCTATTGATATTAGGGTTGTGTATTTTACTTCTTTCTTGTTTTGATAAATTAGGTTCATTAGTTTGTTCAGCGCATGTTCCGTCGAAATTGCGCTTTGGAATCCAAATTGATTACTGCTTAGGAGGTTGTTGTGGTGATAGTAGTGTTGCAGCCTGTTTAATATAAGTTTTTCTAGACATTTGCCTATAGTTGGGAGTAGAGTTATTGGTCTATAGGAGTTTGGATCGGTTGGATCCTTTTCTGCTTTATTGAACAGTACGATTTCTCCATATTTTAGTGCCTCGGGGAAACTTCCTAGGGCTAGGCATGTGTTGAATAGTGATGAGAGGATGTTGGGGTTAGTCTTGTGTATTAGCTTAACCATTTTCCCGTCAATTCCATCTGGACCTGGTGCTTTCTTTTCCGGAAGAGTCTTTATAACGTAGTTAATTTCATCTGTGGTGAATTTGGAACAATTAACTCTTGATTGCTGTTGGCAATTTCTTATTCTGTTAGCTTCGAGTCTTGTTTGTTTATGGTTATCGTCTTCATCTATTTGATTGTCTTGTTGGAACAGGGACGATAGAATATTTCTGATATTGGCTTCACTATTGCATGTTTCTGTTGTTTTGTGGGTAGTTGGTGGCTGAAAGAACCTGTTGAAGGCTGTTTTGTATGCTGCTCCATATGGGGATGCTGCTTCAGAACAAAATTTTTTCCATGATGCCGATTTTTCCTTACTAATTAATTTTTTAGTATAGCCTTTTCTTTTTTATATTCCAGGGTCCATTCATTTTTTTCTTCTTGGTTTTCTTGACACTGTGTCCTCCTTCTCATGGCTCTGGTTTTTGATCTTTGTACTTTAATTTTGTTGTTCCACCATGGTGTTGGTGTGGACTCTTTGAATAGGTTTTTTAGTTTGAAAGATTGCCTGGCGCTTAAAGTGATATTGTTGATTATTTTTTTTGTTTCTTTCTCGAGCTCTTCTTTAGTTGTTACCTTGTGTAAGTTGAAGTGCTTAAAGTTGCTGTTTAAGTGATGTTCAAATTTCTTGAAGTTGCCAAAATTCGTTTTAAATCTTTTAGATGTTTGTATTTCTATTGAGCCTTGGAATACAAATGTTATTGTCGTGTGATCGCTTCCTATATCATAATTATTTGAATGCCAGTTAGAGATTTTTTGGAATAGTGATGCAGTACAGAGGGTGATGTCCGGCCATCCTTTTGCTCCTTGTCTGATAAATGTCGGTGGTGCGTTTGGCGGATTGATTAGGAAAAGTTGTCTGTGTGAAATAAAATCAGTTAGAATCTGCCCTCTTATGTCTTCGTGGTTGTAACCCCACGTTGGGCTGTGTGCATTTAAATCCCCACATATTATTTGTTCTGTTGTTCTAGGTATCTTCGCTATATAGTCTTGAAGAACTGTATCTAGGTCTTCAGAGGGGGATGAGTAAATTGATGAAAGCACCATGTCTATTTTGTTGATTAGAATGGAGATTGAAATATTGTCTTCTGACGAATCCACTATTGTCACTGGGATTATTGGAGATTTCATGATTATGGATGCTCTTTTTGAGGTGGAGTGGAATTGCTTCCAGCCTATTGGGGTTCCTGGAATATGATTATTTTTGATGTAGGGTTCCTGAATGCATGCTATTGGAATATCTTCGTCTGCTAGGAACTTAATGAAGAGCAACGTCGCTGATTTATTGTGCTGTAAATTTTGTTGAGCAATTTTTATAGAATTCATTATTTCTTACTGTTCTTTTTTTTTTTTTTTTTTTTTCCTGGTTCGACCCATGACAACACCCATGGGCAAAGCCGGGATTTGAACCCGATACCTGTGGTACCGAACGCCAGCCATTCGGCCATCAGGCCCCCAAATACGACATTAACACCACAATAAATTATAAACACTATTTAACACACATGTAGCATATTTAACGATATATAATAAAAAATGAATGGAAAGATTCCACTTCTGGCGCTCAATTACAAGCTCTCGGGATGAAAGATTGTAATTCAGCGCCAGTTGCGTCGTGCGTCCTCTCGGGCGAGAGTCTCGATGCCAGCTGGCAATTTCTTCTGTACTACGCAAGGTATATGGTTGCGTAGGTGGAAACACGGTTAAAATATTATTATAATAATTTATTCAATGCATCCAATTTATTGTACATTAGGCGGAAAAAACTCAGCGAATAATAGGGTTTAAATTGTTGGCTATTACGACATTATCCATTAACAAATGTTTACGTCAAAAATTCATGTACTTCATGGAATGTTTAAAACATGGTCTATTTTAAAATCGGCTCTGCAAAATAATTGTGGTTACTAGGTAACATATTAAAACATGCAATTCCATTTGGATTAATGCATATATGTTAAAAAAAATCAGGTATGAATATTACAAAAAAATCGACCAAAAGAAATCATTTACACTTCACTTTGTGCTTGGTTACAACAAATATTGATCCAATAATAAAATGGTTTTAAATCAATATAATATCACACATCGAATTCGTTATATATTTTATTATATTAATTTTTTCAATATATTGTCTATACATATAAAGGAAATAAAAGATAAATCCAGTTTTTTGTGTGGGTGGCTAAGTCTTCAAAAGTCTGGGCACTTCTATTTTAAATCAAAAACGTTTCAAATTTTATTTTTTACAATACGATACTTAAGTGAGAATGTATGTTTTCATTTGAGATATTGGAATGTCAAAATCAAATATTTCTCGATATTCTAAAAGCACTGGTTCTCAAACTTTCAAAACACTTGAATTCGGGGCGATTTTAAAATCCTAAAAATAAATGTAAGCTCACTATGTACAAATTTGAGAAATATGTTATAATAATTAAATAAATATATTATATTACAGAAAAAAACCAATGCGATAAAAAAAAATGAGACAAACTACTGTGTCCAAAAAGTAAAGCCAATTTTCAATTTAAAATTCCAGGGGCTTATGGAATTTCAATTTTTCTTTTTCTTTTTTAGGTTTCTGGCATTGTTCTGGACATCTCTGTAAAATTCGACGTCAAAATATTCATTAGTGTTTGAGTTACGCTTGGCTTTGTGAGACGCTAACAGTGATTCCGACGATTTTTGAAATGTCTGAATTAATTGAACAAACAATTTGCATTAAAATTTGTTTCCAGAAACGTATAGAATGTTGCAGAAGGCATTCGGTGATCATTTCTATATCGGAAAGGAATGTTTATAAGTGGAATAAATAGTTCAAAGAACGCAGAGAACGCGTTGAAGACGAAGAGCGCTCTGGTCGACCATCAACCTCAACCGACGAAGTTCACGTCCAAAAAATTAAAGATTTGATGCAATTAGAGACCTTGCTGCTGGTGTTGGAATTTCAAAAGGATCGTTCAGTTCCATTTTGGGCCTTAAACGCGTCAAATCTCGATTGGTACCGAAAACACTGAATACGCCATCTCACACTGCATTGATTCTCCGAGACTTTTTCGCCAAAAATTGAAGCCCATATCATTCCACAATAATTCACATTCCTCAAATAAAACAATATCATAAATATCAATATCATAACAACATCAAAAATATCATTCCACATTCCTCAAATAAAACAAGCCCATATCACCGTATTCTCACCGTGTGACTTCTGACTGTTCCCTAAACTCAAAAGACCACTCCGGGGACACCGTTTTGAGTCGATTGAAGAGATTCAACGTGAATCGCCACACGGTTTGAAGGCCATTCATGCCGATGGCTTTTTAGCATGCATTGTGGATTGGAAAAAAAGTTGTTATAAGTGCATTGTGTCGGGAGGAGATTACTTTGAAGGCGATGAATTAAATTTGGAAGAATAAATAAAGAGTTTAAAAAAAAATAATTGGTCTTATTTTTGGGGCACAGTAGTGCCTTAAGAGAACCAGATAAACGAAATTCGATCAAAAATTCGATTTTTACTTTTTTCCATCATTAAATAGTTTGTTAACTTTTGGCTTTCTAACGATGTATCACGCTTGTTTATTAAAAAAAAACAGAAGTGTTTCAATTTTTCATTCTTTCTTAAGACTCTTTACAGGTTACGGACCATTTAAGGGCTTAAGAACTCAGTTTTTCAAAGATACTTGTATTACGTTATATCACACATTTTAACACAAGGGTTTGTTAAGAATTATTTATGTTAGGCGCTAATATTTAACCCAAACTGCTAATTAAAAATTTATTTTCAATAAATAATAATTTTTCATTTTTTCTCAGATACAAAATGGTCTGTTAAAGTATATAAAGCATGTTATTCAAACTAGTATTTGTATGTTACTAGTGTTTTAAAGTTGTTATTCTTGTGTTGAAGAGAAACATGAACCTGATGTGACCTAACGATTTCTTAATTGCTTTTTTTTCCCCAATGCAGCTGGCAAACAGACATGGACGTCTTGGATGCCTTAAGGCAAGCGCTGCACAGACGTTACTCACTATGCATTACCAAGGCGGCGCGTGTAACTTGAACATAAGCCACGGACGCGGAGTAACAATGCCCCCGCAACGCTCTACGATCCTATTAGGGCCGGGACCTACGGTTCAAAGTGGATTCCGAACCACTACACACATACATGGCACCGCCGGGACTCGAACCCGAAACCTGTGGCCCCGAGCGCCAGCCACTCGGCCATTCAGGCCCCGATTTCTTAATTGTTTGGGTATATATCTGATATGCAATCAGACAGGTTAGCTGTTTGTAACGAAAGCTGCATTTGAACAAGAAAACTGACTAGAAATAAAGTAACTATATTTATTTTTCTATCTGGACACATATTTCTCCGGAATATCGCTTTGCACCCGGTAATCATCTAGGACGCATCATTGTACACAATTTTTCTGTAATGCATACTGTTTTGATATCAAAAATTTTAACTAATGATTAATGATGCTTTAATTTTCGATTAATTTTGCAGAAATATATTCAGCATTCGTCCATTTATTTACCAAAGGTAGGGGCGGAATCAGCATCCGATTTGGTTTGTCGCTCTAAGGTCATTTTGTGCACACTTTAGATAATTAGACCGGGATCTACATTTCGAATCACTAGCAAGCATCCATGCCACTGTCAGGATTCGAACCTGAAGCCTGTGGCCAATGGCCAGAGTGATAGCCAATTGGCCATCAGGCCGCTAGCCGGTGTCCGGAGCCGATCATATTCGAAGGAGTTGGCTTTTTAAACGACTCCCAGCCCTTTTATAAAAATATTTTTTTATTTTTTCAAAATTCTAAGAATTCATATCAAAATTAAGAAGGCAATTCAATTCTATCCTTTAATAACACATATATTAGCAAAAACGGTTATTATTTTAGTAACAAACATGGGTATGTGTTAAGAAGTTTTTATCAGCATTGAGGAATATAAAAAGATATATGGGATCACAGTGAAAGGTCTCATAGAAGCTGTACTATTATTAAGAAAAAAATATATAATTTAATGTATTACAAATATAAAATGTACATCCTTCTGCTAATGTTATCTTTATGGGATACATGCATTTTTGTTAACAGATTTAGAGTACAAGAATGTCTTTAAAGTTATGCAAATAATAACGAAGTTTAAAGGTGTAAAGCAATACTTTGTAATGCAAAAAAAAAAAAATTATTGATAAATGAATTCTTAATCATTGAATTTTCACAAATTCTTCTAAAGCCATCAGAAAGATCATAGTACATAAAATTACGGAAAGAATCAGGAGTTAAATGTCGGGATAAAAAATCCCTACTCAGTAGGGAATATCTTGGCCGTCTTCCCATCCCTGCTGTTTAGACTCCAATACAAATATTGATTGTGCAAGCAATGATTTGCGCATTATATTCTAAACACAAAATTTTAAGCAAAACATATTTATTAAATCAAAACAATTTTATACTCATATAAAATACTCTCACCTACATTTTAATATCCATTGTGCCTTTATTATTACTGTACGCAGATAAACGAATAAAATAAATTACTTTCGATTCAATAATTAATTACATTGCACTTATGAAAAGCATAACTGTTTAAAATCAATTTTTGTGTTAAAAAAACAAACCC
This sequence comes from Caerostris darwini, assembly GCA_021605075.1. NCBI lineage: Eukaryota > Metazoa > Arthropoda > Arachnida > Araneae > Araneidae > Caerostris > Caerostris darwini. Next base: position 19,946 of record BPLQ01000886.1, on the reverse strand, counting down.
TTAAAAATCATTCACTGTGTGCTAGAGACAGTTATCTTTAAAATGCTTCATCGGCAGGTTTTCATGGGGGAATCACTACGCTGATTCATCCGCAGTAGACAGACTGGCACCATCTGTTGTTTTCTTCTTCTTTATTTATTTATTTATTTTTTATTTTTTCCCTTTTTCTTTTCGTTTCATTTCCCCTCTCTCGCCGTCTTCCCTTTCTGTTTCAGTCTCGGAATGAAATCGTTATCATGCATACCCAGCCGTTCGTTAAGGTTCTTTTTTCTCATTATATATAAGCAAAAGAAAATTTATTATAAATCACCTAACAAAATAAATAATACAATGTAATGTAATAAGAAAGCAAAAATAAAAAAAAAAATTTGATATGTGCTGTTACATAAGTTTGTTAAGTGTTTTAGTATTTAGTTATATTTTTTGTAGTTCAATCAAATAGTTTTATTTAATGATTTTCATTTTTAAAAAATCGTGCCTAAAACTGTTTGTTCATAGATATGCGTTACTAACAAACATATGTGTATAATTTTATTTTAAAATAAAAAATGCTTTTGAAAAGAAATAACATTGTGTTAAAAAAAAAGATTTGATATGTGCTGTTACATAAGTTTATTAAGTGTTTTAGTATTTAGTTACATTTTTGTAGTTCAATCAAATAGTTTTATTTAATGATTTTTATTTTTAAAAAATCGTACCTAAAACTGTTTGTTCATAAACATGCGTTACTAACAAACACATGCGTATAATTTTATTTTAAAATAAAACATGCTTTTGAAAATAAATATCATTGTGTTAAAAAAAAAAATACGTAAACCGGCATCTTACACCAAGGTTATCATGTTATGGAGAGTGATTAAAATTTAAAAAATAACCGAATAAATCATTTTTCTAATATTTAGATGCTAAATTTTTAGATTAAATTAAAGTTGGAGCTAGCCACTCGGCCATTCAGGCCCAGGTATATATATATATATATATAATGAAATTGACATCTGCACATTTAAACAAATCCGCGAATCTCTGATTTATAACTTTTGTTTTATGTTTGTTTAGCCTAAAATTGGTTATTCAAAAATATGCGATAATAACAAACACATGCGTATAATTCAATTTAAGATTGGAATAGCGTTTTACAAGATATATAATGTGTTAAAAAAAATTTAAATAGGGATCGTACGTCAATGTTATCTCATTATGGAGTGCGATTAAAATTTTTAAAAAAATGATTAAACCATTTTTCTAATATTTGAATGCTAAATTTTTATATTAAACTAAATCTGGATTATATTCTTTGCTTTAATTTTTCACAAGAATCTAAAAAATTTTTTAAAAAAAATTTAATTAATATATTTGTTTAAGTAAAATGGACAAACTGGAGTACCGTGATCTGTGCATCTACGATTTATAACTTTTGTTTAGCCTAAAACTGTTTGTTCATAAATATGCGATCATAACAAACACATGCGTATAATTCAATTCAAAAATTTTTTTTTTCTTCCAATGCAGCTAGCAAACAGACATGGACGTCTTTGGATGCCTATAAGGGCTGCACAGACGTTACTCACTTCGCCTTACCCGGGGGGCGCGTGTAACTTGATGGTAAGCCACGGACGCGGAGTAACAATGCCCCCGCAACGCTCTACGATACTATTAGGACCGGGACCTACTGCTTAAAGTGGATTCAGAACCACTACAAACACCCATGAGTAAAGCCGGGATTTAAACCCGATACCTGTGGCACCGAACGCCAGAGCACTAGCTAGCCATTCGGCCATCAGGCCCCTGTTCAATTCACAATTAGAACATGCTTTTGAAAAGAAATATCACAGTATTAAAAAAATACTTAAAATAGAAATCTTACATAAGGTTATCACGCTATGGAGTGTAAATAATTTTTTTTTAAAATGTGTAAGCCATTTTTCTAATATTTAAATGCTAAATTTTTATATTAAACTAAAGCCGGATTATATTCCCTGCTTTAATATTTCATAAGAATCTGAAAATTTTTTCAAATAACTGTAATTAATATTTTTGTTTAAGTAAAATGGACAAACAGACATCTCTGATTTATAACCTTTGCTTTACGTTTATATAGCAAATAATAGAGAGTTACATTATTGCAGACACGCATGCGCAATTTCCTATGAGCATGCGCGCTAGGGTGAAAAAGCTAACGGACGTCCAAAATACGGTATGCAAAAACTCTCTATTGTCTTATGCATTCCTTGATCAAATAAATAAAACGATAGTCTGCCTTAATAGAAAAAGTAGTTGTCTGAATATAGATTTTTATTATGATTTACTATTGGCAAATGTGTAAAGAAACTATACTACTGTGTCCAAAAAGTAAGACCAGTTTTCAATTTAAATTTCCTGGAACTTATGGAATTTCATTTTTTTTTGGCACTGTCCTTGATATCTGTGTGAAATTTGACGTCAAAATATTCATTAGTGTTTGAGTTACGTTTGGCTTTGTGAAACGCTAACACTGATACCGGCGATTTTTTAAATGTCTGAATCAGTTGAGCAAAGATCTTACATTACATTTTGTTTGCGGAAACGTATAGAATGTTGCAAAAGGCATTCGGTGAGCATTCCTATATCGGAAAGAAATGTTTAGAAGTGGTATAAACAGTTCAAAGAAGGCAGAGAACGCGTTGAAGGCGAAGAGCCTTCTGATCGACCATCCACCTCAACAGACGAAGCTTACGTCCAAAAAATTAAAGATTTGGTGTTTGCGAACCGTCGATTTACAATTAGAGACCTTGCTGCTGATGTTAGAATTTTAAAAGGATCGGTCAATTCTATCTTGGACCTCAAACGCGTCAAATCTCGATTGGTACCGAAAACATTGAATGCGCCAGCTCACACTGCATTGATTCTTCGTGACTTTTTCGCCAAAAATGAAACCCATATCGTTCCACAACCACCGTGCGACTTCTGGCTATTCCCTAAACTCAAAAGACCACTCCAGAGACACCGTTTTGGATCGATTGAAGAGATTCAACGTGAATCGCCGCGTGCATTGAAGGCCATCCCTGCCGATGACTTTTTAGCATGCACTGAGAATCGGAAAAAACGTTGGCATAAGTGCATTGTGTCCAGAGGGGATTACTTGGAAGGCGATGAAATAAATTTGGAAGAATAAATAAAGAGTTTTTGAAGAAAAAAAAAATTGGTCTTACTTTTTGAGCACAGTAGTACGAGTATTAGTTTAAGTAAAATGGACAAACAGACAGACCTTAGTCCGCGCATGTCTGATTAATAACCTTTCCTTTGCTTTTATTTTGCAAATATTGTCTTATGCATTCCTTGATCATATAAATAAAACGATAGTCTGTGTTAAGAAAGCTAAATATTTGTCTGGATGTATATTTTTATTATGATTTACTATTGCCCAATGTGTAAGGAAACGATACACCCCAGACAAATCAAAATAGCAAAAGCTAAGACGCTAATGCAATTACTTTTCAGTCTGAATTCCTTTTCATTCCAATTATTTTTCAGTCTGAATTCCTTTTCATTCCAATTATTTTCCAGTCTGAATTCCTTTTCATTATAATTACTTTTCAGTCTGAATTCCTTTTCATTCCAATTATTTTTCAGTCTGAATTCCTTTTCATTCTAATTGGTATGTGATTGAAAAACCAAATTAAAATTTTAATTAGTTTTTCGTAATTAAATAAAATCAGTAGGTGTTTTCCCATTTAATGACGACAGGTTTCTGCAAATGCAATAATAGACGATCCTATACAGAAACATCCTGTAACTTGTAAATTTTGTTCTATTTAATTTTTTTTTTTTAGTTTAAATGCATTCACATTAAATTGACCTCTGCTAAAGTAATGCCAGATTTAATCAAAATTAAAAGACTGTTATTCCCGATTTTATAAACCTTTTTCTCACAGCCAATTGAAAATCATTCAAATGCGAATAGAGTTTTAAAAAAGATATAAAAATGTTAATTTATAAAAATATAAAAATAATAATATAAAAATAAATAATTTATAAAAATGTTTACCTCTAGAATAATGTTATCTTTTTTTTTTTTTTTTTTTTTTTTTTTTTGTTCGTTGCACTAGAACGTTGTAAATTTTGAATGACCCATTCTGCAAACTGTGTGAATATATTTCTGTGTCATCTTTGTCCTCATAACAGCGTTAATGGGAATCGAGTCAATTAACTTTTTTTTTCTTTTTGAGTCTCTTTTCTTGTTTATTGAGGTTATTTATGCGCTCGTCTTTTTGTACGTTAGCATGTAAAAATAAAATTGCTACTTTTTTTTTCACCAGAATAAATTCAAGTAGCTTATAAATTGTAAAGTTCGCCGCAGTAGCCTAGTTTCCAAACTAAGGAAGCTTTGTTCGAAATCTAACAAGCGAAACTAAATCGAAAGCTTCTGCGATTATAACGGGGACGCGCAGGTAAATCCTATTTCAGTAAATCCTTTCGTTTTAAAAAACGTAGAGAAAGGTTTGAATTTATTCCATTTCATGTGTCAACTTTACGTGTATTCATTCAAAATTGTGATAGTTCCCTGTGGGTGTAGTATAACGATCATTAAAGCTGAAACCATTTTTACTCAGTGTAAATGTAGATACAACTATCCCTACGCAACTTCAAAATGGAATCAAAGTTTAAAACCACATTAAATAGTCTTTATTTTTTTTTTAATTGCAATATCCATTTTCTCCTTTTTTTTTTATTTCATTCGTTTGTTCATCGTTCCAGCTCATCTTTTGTTAAAAAAAAAAATTTCTCCCTCGGGCAATATTCTTCATTATTATTTTTGTTATATATATATATACCTTTTTCTTTCTTTTTTTTTCTCTCTCCATATCAAGCAATTCTTTTTTAATCATGTTTTTTACATCCAAACTTTTTTATTTCATTTTTAAATCGAGCAGATGATCACTTCGCGATCAGTTACTCTTCTTAACTATCCAACTTAGTAGGTGCAGTATAACATACCAATCTTCCTCCCTTTTTTCTATGATGTACCCTAGATAATGTTGAAATTGCTACGAATTGGAGACTGACGTCAGCTCAAAGTTATCCTCATTTGAAATAACAAAAATTATTAACTTATTTACAGGTATATAAATTTTTTTGAAATTTTTAAAAACATTTATATGACTAACACCTAACTCGGAACATGCATTTTTTTTGCAATAATTTTGCATAAATTCATTACAAATTTTACAATTATTATCTATAAATAAATTTTGCTTTTCATAAATTTTGAATAAATTTTCATACTGTTACAAATTGTAATATTGCTATCTTATTAAAACAAGTTGAATAACCAGAAATCTATTTTTGGATAAATTCGTTAAGTTGGCTTTGTACAAAATAATATATAATATACAATTTCTTAGCACTGATTTTTAAATAAAAATTCAAAGCGATTTTTAACAAATTAAAATAAATTGACCTTTTTAACACGTGAAAATCAAAATTCTTTCATCTATAAGACATTTTACTATAGTGTACATAATATTCATATAAATATAGAATATTATATATATATATTATATAAGAAAATATAGAATTATATAATATATCATTTGAGAGAACTATCAAACGTTAACAATTTATAAATATAAATATCGCATTTGTCACTAATAAGTGAAGAATTCGATTTTTATATGAATATACGAAACGAATCACAAATTGATTGTAGCAACATAATATTAGTTTATATATATAATGAAATATATTCTTAAAATTAGTAAATCATTCTGCCTGCCAGAAAACATTATTAACATTTAAAAAACCAAGATAAATAATTAAATTTAAAAATTATTTTCTTAACAAATCAAAAGTTTTTATTTTTTACATAATTTACAAAAAAAAAAAAACCAGGTAAAAAAAATTGATAAATTTTGACATGGAATTATTTAAAATAATTTTTAAAAAACTATTTTTCTCGTCACTTTTTTTTTTTTTATATAAAAAGTTGATTAAAAATGTCTTGTACAGAATATCATTCGCTTTATCATTTTTTTCTTTATGTTTTACTATCACAAAATATTACTAAACATAAAAATAATGTATCTGTAACTGTCCATCATTAAGCAATATAAAATGGATATAACAATTGCAATAGAAATCTAAATGTCAACTCAGTATTAAGAACTAAAACATGGCGCTAATAAAAAACGTATTAAAAATGCACAAAAATAGTTTGGTAATAACTAAATAAAGGACATAAAGAAAATTGACTCTCCAAAAAAAAGAGAAAAAATGTATATAAAATATATTCTAATTGTTGTTACTAAATATATTCTTATAAGTAAAAGAAAGGAACTTACCTTGATAAAACACTAACATAAAGATTTGTATTTGTTTCTATTTATAGGAATAATTAATAGTTAAAAAAAATAAATATTCTTTAACAAATAACAGGTTTTAAAAATGCTTTAAAATTTATATAATAGTAGTAAAGTGTTAGGTTTAATATTTTACAATTTTTAAAAATATTCTTGATAATGGCTTAATATAAATAATACTGAGTTTTCAAAATATTATTTTAAAATGGATTTATTGATTTAAATATTAAAAAGAATACACAAGATATATTTTAAACCTCTAAAAAAATTAGTACAATGAAATTAGAATTAATAGTATATATATTAAATTCTTCAAAATTTTAAAATCAATTTCTATATTGTTACGTTTATTAGGCTGAACTAAATTATTAACTGAAATAAAATGGTTTAATATTCTAATAAGCACAATTACAGACATTTCATTGCGACAGATTTTTCAGGATATTTAATATATATGTCGCAAAATAAAAAAAAAAAGCTCTTACTTTTATATACAATAATTCTTAATATTATTACTTTTAATATCATTAACGTACTTAAAAAAGATAAAAGAATTTTTATAAACGATGCCAAAATGTTAACTTTATATTTAAAAAATTACTGGAACAATAATGGATTTATATAAGTTGTAATTTTTATTGATTTAAAAAATAATCGTAGAAATAAAATAATTGCATTTACATTTTTAATCGTTTGGCTTCTATTTTTTAAAAGATTCTTAAATTATCGTTTGAATCTTTTATTATTATTATTATTATATCGTTTGAATCTTTTATTATTATTATTATTATATCGTTTGAATCTTTTATTATTATTATTATTATATCGTTTGAATCTATTTATTATTATTATTATTATATCGTTTAATCTTTTATTATTATTATTATTATATCGTTTGAATCTTTTATTATTATTATTATTATATCGTTTGAATCTTTTATTATTATTATTATTATATCGTTTGAATCTTTTATTATTATTATTATTATATCGTTTGAATCTTTTATTATTATTATTATTGCATCGTTTGACTCTTATTATTATTATTATTATATCGTTTGAATCTTTTATTATTATTATTATTACATCGTTTGAATCTTTTATTATTATTATTATTATTATCGTTTGAATCTTTTATTATTATTATTATTATTACATCGTTTGAATCTTTTATTATTATTATTATTATTATATCGTTTGAATCTTTTATTATTATTATTATTACATCGTTTGAATCTTTTATTATTATTATTATATCGTATCAATATTATTATTATTATATCGTATCAATATTATTATTATTATATCGTTTGAATATTATTATTATTATTATATCGTATGAATATTATTATTATTATTATATCATATGATTATTATTATTATATCGTTTGAATATTATTATTATTATTATATCGTATGAATATTATTATTATTATTATATCGTTTGAATATAATTATTATTATTATATCGTATGAATATTATTATTATTATTATATCGTTTGAATATTATTATTATTATTATTATATCGTATGAATATTATTATTATTATTATATCGTTTGAATATTATTATTATTATTATATCGTATGAATATTACTATTATATCATATGATTATTATTATTATATCGTTTGAATATTATTATTATTATTATATCGTATGAATATTATTATTATTATTATATCGTTTGAATATAATTATTATTATTATATCGTATGAATATTATTATTATTATTATATCGTTTGAATATTATTATTATTATTATTATATCGTATGAATATTATTATTATTATTATATCGTTTGAATATTATTATTATTATTATATCGTATGAATATTACTATTATTATTATATCGTTTGAATATTATTATTATTATTATATCGTTAGAATATTATTATTATTATTATATCGTATGAATATTATTATTATTATTGCTATATCGTTTGAATGCTTTTATTATTATTATATCGTTTGAATACTTTTATCATTAATAGTTTTAAATCGTTTGAATATTTTTTAACTACAACCGCATTGAATGATAGAATTTAATATTAATTATTTAACTTTTTACAAAAAAAAATATTTAAGCAATTTTTATTTAGAATTTTATCAAAATAAACTGAAAATGGTTTTAAAATATTTTGAATTAAAATTTAAAAAAAAAAATAATGTTAAAAATCATTGTGGTTTAAGTTTTATTCTTTTTTTTTGTTAAGTTTGTTTAAGTGTTTGGGTCTGCTTTCGTATTTCCTTTTTTCTTGTTGCATCATCTGTTTCGGTGTCTCATTTTTTTATTATGTACAATAGCTTCCGTCTTCCGTTGTTTCTAGAACATGTGACTCTCCAAATTTATTTATCGGTACGACTTAGTAACACATCCATAAATTTAAAGAAGGTCATAACCTTATAAATGTTAATAACTCAATATTTCAGCAACAATGATATTAACTTTATAATGAAAAGAAATTGAATCTTTAACCTCGCATAAATAAGTCATTTAAATTATTTTATTCAAATTAATAAATTAAGCCATTGATCCAATAAATAATATTTTAAGAATCTTAAAAGTTATTGTACTTAATTCATTACTGTATTGTATTATTGTATTTAATTATTGTATTATTATAGTTTAAATCCTTGGACGAAACAAAAAAAGTACTAAATTTGATAATTTTGAACTTTGAAAAAATTTGTATGATTTCTTTTTTTATCAAAGAATTCTTATACATTGTTTTCAATTTAGATAACATAAAATAATAATTTCTTTTTTTATTATACTTAACATTTGATTAGATATCTGTCAACATATGAAAATGCCGAAGAAAATCTCTATTTTGAACGTTCTAATTATTTTATTTTGATCCAAAGAAATAAATATTATGTTTGAATCAATTTCATTTTAGTTTCAAGAAGTTTTAAACCGAAAATAATATATAGAAAGAATATACAATAATTAAAAAAACATTTTTGACAATAAGATCATAATATTATTTATAAACTAAAATATGGCTTTAAATCTAACTAGTTTTACCATACATACAACATTGCACAAACCGACAATAATTTAACGGTTCATTTAAAAAAATAGTATTATTTACAAGCAAATTTATATATATATTTTTTAAATTTTATTTAACATTTAATAAGATGTCAGTAAACATATGAAAATGGAAAAAAAATCTTTATTTTGAAAGTACTAATTATTTTATTTTGATCCAAAGAAATAAATATATTAAGTCTGAATCGATTTCATTTTACTTTCAACAAGTTAGAAAATGAAAATAATGTAGTTCGAATATACAATATTAAAAAATATTTTTGACAACAGCCTCAAAAAAAAATTATATTATTTATAAAATATGGTTTTAAATCCAAATAATTCTACCTTTCTAATATCGCACAAACGTACATTGATTTAAAGGATTTAAAAAAATTATGTTAAATTAAAATATGGTTTTAAATCCAAATAATTCTATCTTTCTAATATTGCACAAACGTACAATAATTTAAAGGATTTAAAAAAATTTATGTTAAATTAAAATATGGCTTTAAATCCAAATAGTTCTACCATTCTTATATTGCACAAACGTAAAATAATTTAAAGGATTTAAAAAAATTTATGTTAAATTAAAATATGGTTTTAAATCCAAATAATTCTACCTTTCTAATATAGCACAAACGTACATTGATTTAAAGGATTTAAAAAAATGTATGTTAAATTAAAATATGGCTTTAAATCCAAGTAGTTCTACCATTCTTATATTGCACAAACGTAAAATAATTTAAAGATTAAAAAAATTACATTATTTATAAAATATGGTTTTAAATCCAAATAATTCTACCTTTCTAACATTGCACAAACGTACAATAATTTAAAGGATTTAAAAAAATTTATGTTAAATTAAAATATGGCTTTAAATCCAAATAATTCTACCTTTCTAATTTTGCACAAACGTACAATAATTTAAAGGATTTAAAAAAATTTATGTTAAATTAAAATATGGCTTTAAATCCAAGTAGTTCTAAAATTCTTATATTGCACAAACGTAAAATAATTTAAAGATTAAAAAAAAATTATATTATTTATAAAATATGGTTTTAAATCCATATAATTCTACCGTTCTAATATTGCACAAACGTACAATAATTTAAAGGATTTAAAAAAAATTTATGTTAAATTAAAATATGGTTTTAAATCCAAATAATTCTACCTTTCTAATATTGCACAAACGTACAATAATTTAAAGGATTTTAAAAAATTTATGTTAAATTAAAATATGGCTTTAAATCCAAGTAGTTCTACCATTCTTATATTGCACAAACGTAAAATAATTTAAAGATTAAAAAAAATTATATTATTTATAAAATATGGTTTTAAATCCAAATAATTCTACCTATCTAATATTGCGCAAACGTACAATAATTTAAAGGATTTAAAAAAATTTATGTTAAATTAAAATATGGTTTTAAATCCAAATAGTTCTACCATTCTTATATTGCACAAACGTAAAATAATTTAAAGATTAAAACAAATTATATTATTTATAAAATATGGCTTTAAATCCAAGTAGTTCTACCATTGCACAAACATATTGCACAAACGTACAATAATTAAAAGATTAAAAAAAAATAGGATTATTTATAAACAAATGCACTATAAATCAATATAAGTTGTCAAAATAAAATTCAATATTAACTCCTCACAAATATGAATGTAAAAGAATCTAGACGCTACAATTTTAGTATCATCAAACGTTACAGAAAAAAAATGAAAATAAACGGTTAAACGCGTTAAATAATATCTAAATTACAAAAGCTTATCAATTCAACTACTTATTAACAGAACATTTTGATAAGAAACCTAAACAAGGCAATTAATATTATTTATAAAATATGGTTTTAAATCCAAATAATTCTACCATTCTAATATTGCACAAACGTACAATAATTTAAAGATTAAAAAAAAAAATAGAATTATTTATAAACAAATGCTCTATAAATCAATGTAAATTGTCAAAATAAAATTCAATATTAACTCCTCACAAATATGAATGTAAAAGAATCTAGACGCTACAATTTTAGTATGATCAAACGTTACAGAAAAAAAAAAGGATAATAAACGGTTAAAAGCGTTAAATAATATCTAAACTTCAAAAGCTTATCAATTCAACTACTTATTAACAGAACATTTTGATAAGAAACCTAAACAAGGCAATTAATATTATTTATAAAATATGGTTTTAAATCCAAATAATTCTACCTTTCTAATATTGCACAAACGTACAATAATTTAAAGATTAAAAAAAAAAAAAAAATAGAATTATTTATAAACAAATGCACTATAAATCAATATAAATTGTCAAAATAAAATTCAATATTAACTCCTCACAAATATGAATGTAAAAGAATCTAGACGCTACAATTTTACTATGATCAAACGTTACAGAAAAAAAAAAAAGGATAATAAACGGTTAAAAGCGTTAAATAATATCTAAACTTCAAAAGCTTATCAATTCAACTACTTATTAACAGAACATTTTGATAAGAAACCTAAACAAGGCAATTAATATTATTTATAAAATATGGTTTTAAATCCAAATAATTCTACCTTTCTAATATTGCACAAACGTAAAATAATTTAAAGATTAAAAAAAAAAAAAAAAAAAAAAATAGAACTATTTATAAACAAATGCACTATAAATCAATATAAATTGTCAAAATAAAATTCAATATTAACTCCTCACAAATATGAATGTAAAAGAATCTAGACGCTACAATTTTACTATGATCAAACGTTACAGAAAAAAAAAAAGGATAATAAACGGTTAAAAGCGTTAAATAATATCTAAACTTCAAAAGCTTATCAATTCAACTACTTATTAACAGACCATTTTGATAAGAAACCTAAACAAGGCAATTCTGTGATAAGGTAAACAACAAATGATAAAGAAAAGAAAAGAACAGTTAATTCACCTGGGACGATGATATCCGAAAAAGAAGACTTCCAACTTTTCCCAATCCTAGCACATGGATAAAAGAATTCACTTTGCTGGAACAACGGGGGAAAGATTGATTCAAATGCGTATTTGTCTACGGTGAAGAAAAAGAAAGAGGTAAGACCTTGAAAAACGAAAGTCACGTGTCCTACCTGGCCTGTATTTTGTTTTGGAAAAGCGGTTAACCAGTCAACTTCCACCCACCGCCAGTCATAAGGAAATAGATGCCTCTCTGTTCTGCTTTCTCTAGCCGATCCGGAGATCGCAGGAATGCTGCAGCCCAATGTGAGAGATCGGTTCGGTTGTGCAACATTTGGCGCTTTAACGCCCTTTTTTTGGATTGCAACTCTTCGAGTCAAACTGGTATTTTTACTTCAAAGTTAGATGTAGTTTTAAAACTGCTTTAGAACAATAGAATCTTTTTTTTACCGCTACAGTAATCCTAATGATAAATTTTTTAATCTTATTTCTTACTACATGTTTGTTTATTTTATTGTCAAAATGTTCTTTATAGTAATATTTGTTGTATATTGGTAAAATACTTAAATGCAACTTTTTAAATTTTTGGGTAATAAGTTGTCTGTCTGAATATTTTGAAGGTTGAAAATTATTATTCGTGCCAATTGAAGGTCAAGATTAGAAAAAAAAAAAAAAAAGAAGATAGTTCTTGTAATTTTTAATGATTGATTGAAGATTGACGTTTCTTGTAATAATTTTTTTAGATATTGAATAAACTATTGTAAGCCCTTATTCCATTGCTCATGTTTGAAGATAGACATAAGGTGATATAATTGACAACGTTTTTGCTGTACTTGTAAAAAAAAACGAGAAATGGACATGGATGTTAGAGTGTACAGCGCTCTGGCCCTCGGAGCCACAGGTTTCGGGTTCGTGTCCCGGCGGGGCCATGGATTGTGTAGTGGTTTGGAATCCACTTTAAACAGTATGCTCCGTTCTCATATGACTGTAGAGCGGCACAGTGCCAAGTCAGATTTCTACCTACACGTGCTCCATCACAACAGAAGGTGCCTCATTCCCTCCATCCATGAATAGACTGCTCATGGGATATCCGTCCCGCACTGCAGGACACTGAGGATTAGACAAAATATCTAAATGCATGATTTAACGAACCATAATATAAAGAGAAATTACTTATTTAGGTCTATTTTTTTAATATAGTTGTCACAAAGAAAAATCAACTGAAAAAATAAAATCAATAATGTAAACAAATCTGATGTCTATGTTTCAGATATATCTAAAATGATTTAAAACATCTAAGTAAGATAGATTAAAGAATTCTCTAAATTTAAAATTCAATTTATTTAATTTTGTGTTGAACAGCATTGCAAATTTCAAGACGAAATGGTTAGGAGATGTGGCGAGTTACTGAACAAAGGAAGTTACGTTTGAAACCTAATAAATGACTCCGAAGTTAAATCTTCCGTGTTTTTGACGGAGATAAAACATAAACTTGATTTTGGTGGAACGGGGATCGCATGATAAATCCGTAGGCCAGAAAATCCTTCCATTAAGTTGCATGAGGAGGGTAGGGAAATTTGGAAACCCTCATATGTCATTCGTGGGGATTCGTTCCAAACTGTTGATGCAGTATAACAGGATCTTCATGCCATACCCAGGAAACGCTGAGTCTGCTACGTATTTGGTATTTTAATGCAAAATGCACGACGTTTCAAAAAGGCACAAAATATGTGCAATGTTGTTTTGCAATTACTGACTTATTTGATGAAAGGAAATAAAATTATTTTTAATGCTGGTATGTCATATTTTAAAATAATTTTAAAAATTCTCCTACAAGTTACGTTTTTCATATTTCTGCTATGTATAGATTTTATTTTCATATTTGTTTTTTGTTCGAATCATTTCTAATCATATCAATTCCATTACAATAAGGGTTCCATTTTATCATGAGTTTTTTTAAAGTGTTTCGTTCTCACTTTTTTGCAACTACGTTTCATGTAAAACAAATTATTTAATACTTTACTACAGGATATATTTTATTTGAATTAATTGTTGATGTATATAATTAAAATGGTTGTTAAAAATGGACCAGTTTCTAAAGTTGCAAATATCATTTTCTTATACATAGTTCATTATTAAGAAATTTATGTAATAAAATCCTTATCGATTATCATATATTTAAGACTAGTATGTGCATAGTGCCAACAAAACAAAATAGAATCAAAATTTGAAGAAAAGAAAAAAATGTTTCTTAACCCTTAATACATATTCTTCTAAGATAAATGTTTTTAAGCAGAAATCTACAGACTACTTTTTTGGAGGAAGACAGGCGGTGCTTTATTATATTAAAATTAAGTATATACAAAATATAAAAAAGTTATATCCTTTTTCCTTATTAAATTAATTTTAGAAAAATTACAATTACACTTATTAATTAAATTCAGATTATTACAATAATTACTTTTATTATTTACCACAATTTTAGACTTCATCATAAAAATGTATGTAATAAAGTATAATGATGTTGTTGCTCTAATGTATTAAACTTTTTTATATACTATATGCTAGTGTTGTTGCAATTGCGGATCTCAGCATAGAAGATTTCTTTTAGCATTGTTAAGTGGGTTTTAGAGGCTATTGCGGTTTCTCATCTTATTGGATTTCGTGGAGGAATGCTTTGTTATATTAGACATTAACACCACACTAGTCACCTTGTTTCTGATTGCAATAGATACCCTTAAAAGTCCTCCACGAAAGTCTCTTTATCACAATTTCCACTGACTCTACTTATTTTCCTAAAGTGGCTATAGTAGCTCAAATTATTGCTCCCATTAAATTAGTTTCCATTGAAAATTACACCCGCGTCGGCTTTCATTCTTAATTACCTAACTGGCCAAAAATGAGATTACATTAAATAGATAGCGTATAGAACAGCTGGCCACAATCCATGGCCACCGAAATTCTGGCAGGCCACCTTAACCGATGTCAATGTTGTTGTTTTTTCTTCTAATGCAGCTGGCAAATAGACCATGATCTTTTTTATGCCATAACGGCTGCACTGACGTTACTCACTTTGCACTACCCATAAATAATGCAACTCATATATATATATTGTATATATATATTGCTGTTCTAATGCAGCTGGCAATAAAGAGGCAGTTAATCGTTATGCCATAAGCAAGGGCTGCACCGCTATTACTCATTTAGCACGTGTAGCTTAAAGATATGATAAGGACGCGAGAAACACTACTACCACCACAATGCTCTACGATCCTATTAGATCGGAATCTAAGGGTTAAAATGGATTCCGAAACACTATGAGCATCCATGGCACCGCCGGGACTCGCACTCGAAACCTGTGGTACCGAGCGCTAACTCTTCGGCCATCAGGCCCCTAATTATAATAACATAAGTTGCATGAATAAATAAAAATAATATATCATTTTCTATCATTTATTACTTTCGTTCAAAATAACATCAGTAAAGGCATTGACAAATTTTTAATCATAAAATTTAAAATATAATGTATTGGATAATGTATTTTATTAATATTTAATTTATCAAGAAAAAGCATAAAAGTTATTTTACCCTATTTTCTCTAAACTATTTTTAATATTTCTGAATTACTTTAATTTAATTAAAAATATTAGTATATGAAAAGTGACCGTAGAATCCATCTACAAGTTATAAAACCTATTTTAAAACTATATTTTAACACCCGCGTGCACAAGAACTTCTTCGCTATTTTGTAGAACTGATCTTTTGATATATTATTTAAGTCTGTGGTTTAATTTTTCAGAATCTCTTCGGTGTTAATTAATTTTTTTGTATTTCTGCTGAACATGAATCGATGAGCCCACATCGACTGCAGTATTGAACATGAACATCGAAGAGCCTAGAATTTTACTTATGAATGCTATAAAAAAAAGACAAGAAAAGAGCATTTCAACCATTTGAAAAAAAATTATTTCCCTGTAAAAGTACGTAACTGATTAATATTTAATGTACCAAGAAAAAGCATAAAAGTTATTATACCATATTTTTTCTTAACTATTTCTTAATATTACTGAATTATTTTAATTGAACTAAATATACATTCTATCATAAGAGGCCTCCATCTACATGTTATAAAGCCTATTTTTAAAAACTATATTTTAACACCCACGTGCACAAGAACTTCTTGATTATTTTGTGGAACTTTGTTGTTGTTGTTGTTGTTGTCGTGTCCCTCAAGGGAGGATGGGTGCAGCTTCTGTTCTGATGGAGCACCCGTAGATAGAAGTCTGACTTCTACTCCCTGACGCTTTACAGTCATAGGAGACTGGGACCTACGGCTTAAACCAAACCACTACAAACATCCATGGCACCACCGGGACTCGAACCCGAAACCTGTGGCACCGAGCGCCATTCAGGCCCCATTTGTAGATCATCACCCGCATCAGTCATTTTGTAGAACTGTGCTTTTGATATATTATTTAAGTCTGTAATTAAACGTTTCAGAATCTGTTCGGTGTTAAGTTTTTATTTTTATATTTTTTTAAACATGACGAGCCGAGATCGACAAGCAATGCTCAACATGAACATTGACGAGCATAGAATTCTACTAAAAGCTATGAAAAGTCCAGAAATGAGCATTTCAAACATTTGAAGTTATTATTCCCCCAAAAAGGTCTGCAACTTATATTTTATTGGCGAGAAGACGTCCATAGTCTCACTTATATCAAATCCTGTTCTAAGACTGGCCACGTTCAGAGAGCTTCTTCAGTTATTTCAAAGAACTCTTTTGGTATGTGGTTAAGTTTTTCGGAATTTTTCCAGTGCCATTAAAACAATTAGCTTTGCGGGTAGGTTCACTTATGGAAATGCGCATGCAGTGCGCTATAATTTCTGATAGCTAAAATGCTGATAGCTTATATTCGCGAAGCGATTCGACGAATATAAGCAATTAGGGAGAGGTAGTTCGACATAAGGTGGAATACACCATTAATAACTAGTATGTTTATAGTTTACTTGTTTCATCTTATGATTAGTTGATACATTTTTCATATAATTTTTATCGTGAATGATTGGCCCGACTCACGGCCTAGTGGCTAGGTGCACGGTTAGTAAGCAAGAGGGTTGAAATATGAATCCGCTGGCGTCATCGTTTTCAGAAACGAGAAGACACGATGGCGATTGTGACAATGTGTGTAAAATCGTCTCTCATCGGTAGTCAGGCTATCAACTTTATTTTTCTAAAATATTCCTTTATTCGACAATTGCAAAAATGTTGCAGGTGCAAAATCTGAAGAATATGAGAGACTGTGGATAATTGTTCCATCTATATTTGGTAAAAAAAAAACGGATTTGAAGACAATGGAAGTGTGTGAAATCTCACTATCGTGCAACGGAAACCAGTTATTTGATTGTACTTATCAAGCCTCACGCACTAGTAATTCTCCCTGTTAGTTTTTTCCAATAATTTCCATGGAGTTTACTTTGGGTCCATCGAGAGCAACTTCCATTCAAATTAACTCCCTTGCCATCAAAAACGTTGAAAACGTAGCCTTTATTCGAGATATTTGAAATCGAAGTTTCTATGGCTATGGCTGAACTTTTTTCATAGCAGTCACTTCTATCAAGGTTTTATTCCAACAATAATTTGTTTTAGACAAGCCAGGATTGTTATCTGTTATTTGTAAAATTTTACTACTTTTCTTCTTTTTTTTTTTTTTTTGCCTAAGCACTCGATGTATTAGAGAACACGAGTTGAGATGACTTAATAATAAATGCGATAAGATGCGTTATGAAGTATTTTGGGGCTTCTACAGTTAGTCCCAAAATATTCTTTTTTTTTTCTCAACCGTTAAATAGGGCTGCGCAGTCTCCTACCAATGGGCCTGAATGGCCGAGTGGCTAGCGCTCTGGCGCTCGGTACCACAGGTTTCGGGTTCGAGTCCCGGCGGTGCCATGGATGTTTGTAGTGGTTCGGAATCCCCTTTAAACCGTAGATCCCGGTCCTAATAGGATCGTAGAGCGTTGCGAGGGCATTGTTACCCCGCGTCCGTATCTTCAAATTACACGCGCCTCCTGGGTAATGCAAAGTGAGTAACGTCTGTGCAGCGCTTGCCTTAAGGCATCCAAGACCAAGCTGTCTAAGTGTTTGGCAGCTGCATTAGAAAGGGAAAAAAACAGTTAGTCCCAAAATATTCTTTTTCTTTCTCAACCGTTTAATAGGGCTGTGCAGTCTCCTACCAATTAGAAAGGTGATGATTGAACATCGGTGGGTATATCCCGACATCATAGGGAAGGGTAATGTCTTCTGGAGGGTCTTTTATGGGAAACATAATCAGCATTTACATGCCGTATGGGAGAAAACGAGGAAAGCTCCCACCAGGCAGATTAGCTATCGGTGTGAGACGGTACACACATTGTCACAATCATTGTCATTGAGTATCCTCGTTCCAGAAACGAAACAAGTGACTACGTGTCATCTCTGTTATGCAGATTCGAAATTAAATCCTGCAATCTAGCTATGAATGTTGCTATTAGGCCACGAATAAGGCAATCATCTACTTAGGATATACAATATATACACTCAAGAGCCAAAACATTATGACCACCCCTCCATTTTGCAATGAACTCGCCTGGATGACGTGGATGGCACGTGATCAGCTGGAAGTGGTATTTAACTGGTATTAAGTGGTGATATTAATCCATGCCAAGGCCGGTTGAAGCTGTGTTGCGCGCCAAAGGTGGGCCAACTCGTTATTGACAGGTGGTCATAACGTTTTGGCTCTTGAGTGTATATAAATTATTGAGCAAATGTTAGGATGTGAAAAACAAATTATAAACATATTAGTTGTTAGTGCGCTTTCCATCTAATGCTAACAACATTTTGCTAACCTTGGAAATTGCTATGTAACCCTTTTTAACTTGGCTTCATGAATAAAAGTAATTAGCTTACCAGCTATCAGAAATTAATATGTATATATTAACCAATTATTTAACAAAAAATTAAATCATGTCAAGACATCACTCTTCAGTTTTTTTCACATGTCATTTTTGTTCAATTTATGTCAAAGTAAATATGTGACAAACAAAATCTATTAAATTCAAATGGCCATAACCCTCATCATTCACACCTTTGGAGAATGCGTATTTCTCCTTCAATGGCCCGACAGCCCCATGATGGGCCAAGTCCTTCTGCCATATTCGGAAACATGAGAGGCTGCTTACTTCACACGGGTTAGGGTTGTCAGCCTTACACCTAATAAAGCACTATTCGAAACAGGAGAGGGTCTAATGCCGAGGCAGGAATCATTCGTGCCAAACAGGGGGAAATGATCCTATTAGGACCGGGACTTGCAGTTCAAAGTGGATTCCGAACCACTACAAACATCCATAGAACCGCCTGGATTCGATCTTGAAACCTGTGGTACCGAACACTAGTCACTCAGCCATCAGGCCCCAATTTCGTATTTACATCATGTTAAAAGCCTAAATAAACTTCACTAACAGTCATCCAACAAAGCTAAAAAAATTCATAAACCAAAGATAATAAAACAAAATATAGCATTTCAATAAAATTAAACTAAGTAAATTAAGAATTATCTCCCTATCACACACACACAGGACTGCTGCATGAAACACTT